>JBAMHW010000006.1:26748723-26768481 GCA_037177495.1 Rhadinocentrus ornatus
TATATATATTTTTTTTTATTTATTTAGCTGTATCTATGGAAAATGCTAAATGTGAACAGAACAAAAAACATCCAACGAAGAGCTTTGGAAAGCCCTTCAAGAAGCCTGGAGAGGTAGTCTTGAAGACTATTTAAAGAAATAATAATAATACAAAGCTTCTCTTTGAAGGTTTGAGCTGTGTTCAAGAATAATTGTGGTCATACCAAATATTGACTTGTGGGAAAAGTAAAATCTTGTTTTTTTTGCTTGCGATTTTCAATAAATTGCTGTTTATTTCTAGTTTTTCTGGCCACATATAACACAATGAGCAGTTCAGGACCTGGATATTTTTAAAGTATAGTTTTAATATAAAGACAAAATTCAGTGAAGTGTTTTTGGAGTGAAAAATATTGTCATAAAAAAATTTGTGACTTTAATGGTAAAGTGATGTCAGGATGATCGTTAAAAGCTAAACAAAAATTTAAAAGAGCCAATGAAGACTGAACGGTCTGTGACAGCCTGTACATAATGTCCCCACCCCACACAAGAGCCTTTTTTAGCTCCCTACTCACTGTTTCCCTCATACACACACCCTCACTCTTTACAAATGTTTACCACTATGTTGTGTAGTGGGATGAAGGTTATTCACATAAATAAGTGAAAATAATACATCATAGCTTAACATAATAATTTCCTTCAAGTAGGGGTGCACGATATATCGGCATTAATATCGATATCGGCCAATATTGGTAATTTTTTAAACGTATCGTATCGGTCCGATAAGCAAAACTGAGCCGATAGTAACAGGTGATATTTATTTTTGTCTCCTTGCTGTTTGTGTAAGTGTGTCGGTAGGAGGAGGGGGGTTTGGCCATGCGGCCATGTTTCGACATGTTACAGCGATGCAGCACTACGTTGTGGGATGTAACTGAAGCTAGAAGCAATGTAAGCTGTGTGGTAAATTTCCACAATGTCAAAAGAAGATACTCGAAGAGCAGTATGCAATATTTGCAAAGTGGAAGTGTTGCGAGGAGGAAGCCGTATCAAATCATTCAACACCACAAATATGACGTCATCTAAAAAACTACCATCCAGCAGCTAACAAACAATGGTGGAAGCTAATGCTCCTAATGTTTGCATAATATTTACTTTGTACAGAATTTGATAATCTTAAACCTTTTTAAACTATATATATATATATATATATATATATATATATCGGTAAATATTGGTTATCGGCCATAGCAACAATATTAAAATCGGATGTCGGCCAAAATTTTCTTATTGGTCCATCCCCTAGCTTCAAATTATAATAATTATTTTAGATTAATGACGTTTTTAAGTAGTTTATCACACAGCAGAATAGGGCAGAAACTAATGACTATTCTTATAGTCGATGAGTCACCGACTATAAAAACTACTAGTCGACCAATCGGATTATGTATCTTAAATGGATCTTATTTCACTTTCAGCTTTGAAATCTTGCATAAGGTTTTTATGTAATTCCGACATGCCTCCTCTTTAAATGTTCGAGCATTGTGGACGTACTTCTGTGGTGCGTAAGGTCCGCGTTTACAAATCTCATGTGTATTTAATTTATTTAGTAAGTTTAACGGACTTTTGACGTCCTCTGCCGCCGTTTTGTTCCCTGGTTTGGCCGCCATATTTTTCCCCTGGCGGACTTTATTGCGCATGTGCAACTCTCAGCAGATATAAAAAAAGACGATGGCTGTGTCCGAATGTCCACCCTACTCCCTAATCCCTCATTCTTTACATAGGTCTGCACTATATAGCACACTACATAGTGCACTCATTCTCTTGACGTTTCGGACATGAAGCTGCCTATTTTTCCCTCGCTGCAGACCACGTCACTACCAGCCGTAGGGCTGTGCGATTAATCGTATTTTATTACAATTACGATCTGGGTTTTCAACGATCATAAAAATGAAATGGTCCGATTGTTTTGCTCCTTCGAAGTTTACTCTTGTGCTGTTTTCAGTTGCAAATCGAGCACCACTGGCATTGCTGCACTGCGCTCTGCTGCAGACTCCTCCCACAATTCCAGCCGCTTTGGTTTAATTCAACTCCAAATGCAAACACCTCAAGTTATGGGCTGGACACACGGGAGGTAAAGTCGCTCCTTCTCTATTAATTCTCTGTGGAACTTGAGCGATGAGGCGGAAATCGCTGCCCTCCTTCAGCCAAGCGACAAGTGACATTAGTGCATGTTGCGCTCATTCATGTAGACGTGCACACGGGGGCTTACGACGCGACACAAGGAAATAGAAAAATGTCGTGACTAAATAATCCACCAGCTCCCAGAGACAGAGAGAGATAACAAACGTTATAAACAAACATAACTTGTTTGCTCGCCAGCGCTCAGTTGACACAGTGAACAACCCAGGATTTAGCTACTGGAACCTGGTGGAAAGAGTCTAGTCTGTATTACCACAGACAACGATTAATATTTTCCACTTTTTTGAGTGCACTACTTTTTTCTCTCTGGACATTCAGACACCCCTAAAAAATGGCGTGATCCCTATATAAGGCACTATGTAGGGAGTAGGGTGCACATTCGGACACAGCCGATGTCTCACTCTGTAGTTGTCTTTTCTTTGCGCATGCGCAACACTCAGCAGGGACAGAGGAAAAAGACGATGTTTCACTCTGTAGGTTTTTTTGCTTGTTTTTTTGCCAGCAACAGTCGACGGGTAAATCCGTTGTCAACTATTTTTATAGTCGACTATAGTCAACAACGTTGACTAATCGTTGCAGCCCTACAGCAGAAAGACATCTGTTGGTGTCGTGCAGTGAGATGGTCCAAAATGGTACATGACCTCACCGTGGATTTTACCCCTACATTTGCACTTTTTTTTTTTATTCACCAAATGAATCGTTACCAGATCTGCTGTGTGTGTTGTATTTTTTTTGCAGTAACTGGTGTGTTGAGTTATTTGTTGTTTTCACTAATGTGCTGCTGACTGATGATGCAAATGCCTTGAACTCCATTTACATTTCATTTCCTTTTTTATTTTTTTTAATTTTAGGTTCGACTCAGAAGATGAATTTGTTCCAGTCCATTACAAGTGCCTTGGATAACACCCTCGCTACTGATCCTACAGCAGGTACTATACCAAAGCAAGAAATGGAATTTATATAGTATGTAAAATCATGACTATCATGGAGGTTTTGAAAATAGAAAACTGGTTGTATAAGTTACGAGTAAATGGAGAACTTGTGTTTGTTTCATAGAATGTGCTTTAGGTTTTAGTCCAAAAAAGGATTCAGATTGTCAGAGAGCATAAAGACTGGGCTCAGGAGCAACTGGAAAATGGTCATAGGATCTGTAGGGTCCAGAATTATAACCAATTGTTCCCACAATGGGTCTGTGTGGCAGTGGAGTTGGGATCTGGGTTGCTTCAGTAAAAAATGATGTCAGCTGGCAATCAAGATTTTTTTTCTTGTTTGGTTGCATGAATACATCCAAAAATGGTAGAGCCAATGGCTCAAATAGTAAAAAAAAAAGTGGTTCAGGGAGCATAAAATCAACTTTACTCATTGACCGTCCTCCAAAGAATTCAGACATGACAATCTTGTTGATATGTTGGAGAACACAACAGCAGCCAAACCCTCCCGTCATTGGTACAGTACCAGTGGAGAAGAATTCATGCAACCTTGGTTGGATATAAATGCTGACATTGTAAATAATAATCAAAAGTATGGCACAGTAAATGTAAGCTGTCATCTAAGCTGAAGGTGGTCCAATAAAATATTAGAGTGCAGACCTTTTCTCTTTATTATTTAATACAAAAAATATCAATTATTTGTTAGTTTATTTTTATGTACATAACCTCTTGTTTGTCCTTTGCAGCCTTGGTTGCCACAAAACTGTCTTTTTTTTTTATTGGAAAAAAGATAAATTTATTGTTCTGTTTGTCAAAAGCAACCCAGCAAACCTGCTTGCATAAAGGCTGTTACTCCAAATGTGTGTTTTAAAATTTTTTTTCAGTGTTTCTTTCACAGCTTACATCAATAAAACAGTTTAAATAATGCATTGCTTCTTTGTGACTTCCTCTCCATGGCAACAGCCAGTATTCAGGCTGCCTGTCGTGAGAGAGAGAAAAAGTGCAGACAAAACTTGACTAAATGTTGTGGAAATTATTATCTACATTACAAAGAAAGCTGAGATTTCAGGCATGTGCCTACAACATAAATGTTTGTGGTGTCGTGCCTTCAAAAAGAGTTGTTTTTAAATAAAGTGTTTTTCATTTTTTAAATCATGTAAATAGAAAGCAGTAGTAAAAATTTGTCCAACTTCAAAACATATGAGCGACGAAAAATGTTATAAAGTAATTTGCTAATATTTTTTTTAAACTCCAATCAGGTTGTCTGCATTTCCAGTCAGGATTTTTGATAAATACTCTTTAAACTCCTACTAAACTGTGTTGTTTTTTTTTCCTCCAGTCATCTTTGGGGAGGATGTTGCCTTTGGCGGAGTATTCCGATGCACAGTTGGCCTGAGAGACAAATACGGTAAGATCCTGTTCTCACAGAGAAAACTCATTAATGAGCCTACAGATTGCGCTGCAGTGTTTAGCCACTAGATGGCAGCAGAACATTAAAAAGAATCTCACCACCATTCTGCACATGAAGGGTCGTATTACCGCTCACTGTTCACCTCGAGGACCAGAAGGATCCATTTGCACATCCAGCGAGTGTGTTGTTGCAAGGGCACCTTATAGATATAATCTTATGAGCTGATATGACCATCATTTTTTTGTTTTTTTTACATTTTCTCTCCCCTTGCAGTGCTAAAATGTTGCTTAAATTTGAGTCTGTGCATTCAAAGATTAAAACACAGTATCATAGTCACAGTTGCACCACAAATACAGACAGACACGGCAGCAGAAGCACAGGTGTTAGCTGAACTAAAACTCTTGGTATTGTGCCAGATAAAATTAATATAAAATGAATGCAAACTAAACTGTGCAACGGAAATCTGATGCTCTTGGCTAGGGCATCTTCTTTCATGTAAGCAGACCCTGTGATTACAATATCTGATCGATCTTATCATGCTGTTGCTATGGCTACTGTGTGTGTTGATATACTCCTGGTTTTCTGCTCACTTGCAGCTCCTCCTGCTATTTCTGCCCATGCTTTTGGGTTCTGTCATCGTATAAGCTGATCACATACAGACACAACTTCTGGTTGAGTTGTGTCAACAGATCAGTTCATTTGTCTTCCACCGTTCAGGTTTGTTTTGATTGACACTTCACTCCACACCACATTCCTGTGGGTTTGTTTGCTGGCGTGCGTTGTAGCAGCTGTCACGCTCCAAAATTTGTGACCCAGTCAGGAATTCATCCATACAAAGAGGATTCCAGTCTTTGAACTTCTCTCACTGTTCGGTGTAGAGTTACCCTTTTCAGCCACGATCAAAGATATCATGAAATCTTCTTTTGCAACGCTCATCTTCAATCTGCAACAGTGAGGCGAACCAGACAAGCTAAGAATATCTTAATATAAAGGCATTGATAATATTTAAAAAAGCACCCTGCACTTATTATCCATAGACACTTGATCTAAGTGCTGTGTCTGTGGAGCATATTTGCTCGAGTAATTGAAATTCATGGTAATTTTAAGGTTGCTCTTAAGTTGTTATGCTACTTTGCTCAATATTAGAAAAAGAAGTATTTCAAGCCATTAAATTATTTTGTGTATTTTAATGTTTATATTTTTATGTAGCTATTACTTAAGTATAGTGATGTAAATACAGCAAAATGGACTGGTCAGAAGCTGTTTTAAGCCTCTAATGGTTAATATTTTGACCTACTATAAGAGCATTTACAGGTGTTATTGCATCATGTCAGCTCTGTTCCTACAACGTGTTAGTAATTAATGACACATTCAATGTAACTGAATGTAAACAGGATCCCTCTGACAGGTCAACTCTGTGAGATATTTATCATCTGACTCCTTGGTTTAATCAACCATCTAACTGCTGCCTCTGTGCTTCTGATGTGCTCATACTGCATGTTTGACCAATTAACAAGGGTATGAACTCTCATGCTTAATAGGGCTGTGCATCTTCACTGGTCTCACAGTTATAATAGATTACGATTATCTAGTCTTTTATTTAATATAGCAATGCATCACGATGCATAGCTATGTGTTGCATCCTCAATTTTCTTTATCACTGCACATTGCTACTTTCTTCTTCAATGAATACAAGCACTCAGATAATTATGAACTCTGTGTATTTATATGTATCTCAGAAATCCACATGTCCTGATATTGACAAACACCATAAACATGTAAACAATTGTGTAATTTTCAACTTCATTATTGAACTACATTGTCCCATTGCTGGAAAATCAAGGCACATTAGATACTTTAACGTTCTGTTATCAAATATCCTTAAGCGGCCCTCTGGTGACGAGAATTCTTGCAATAAAGCAGCGTGTTTTGTCCCTTCAGACTTTCCGTTATCAGTTCCGACAGAATATGGATGTTAATTAGATGTTTTCTATGTTCTTCTTTATGGCCAGAAAACATTTGCCTGTAAGTATTCTAGTTAACTTGTAATTGAATACAGAGAATATTGTTGAGGTAAACATTTGTTGATGGACAAAGTTGTTTAAACCCCTTTAGTCCGTTCTCGCATGCTAACTGCTAGCTTGCCAATTGTATTGACCATAGATGTTAGCCTTAAGCTAACTTATAGGTTTTTATACATTTTATTGTGTAATGTTACGTAATTTCACTATGACAATGAATGCATTTCCAGTTAGATACTAATGTATTTTCTATATGTTTGCTGAGTTTGACAGTTTCCAAAGTTAAGGTTTCAAAACGGATTCAGCCTCGACACTGTTATTTATGTGTTGAGCTGTTGCAGCAGGCTAGATCGCGCCGCGCGCACGCACACACACACACACACACGCACTCACACAAGTGGCCGCAGAAGTTATACATTACTTATAATGGATTATGTTTTGGTGCTGCATCGGTGCAGAATTGTCCATTTCCGCATCCTGACGCATCATGGAAACGATAAAATTCAACACACCTAATGCTAAACAGACCCAGTTCTTTTTTGGATGTGATTCCACCTTTTTTCCACATTGTTGCCTCTTAGAGAGAGAAGACAAGTTTTTATGGCTGAATTAATTTCCTGACAAAAAGAACAGCTGGAAATCAGCCAGGTTTTAAAATCTTAATAATTGATGTTGGGAACATTAAGATAAACAGCCTGTAGCACAAAGTCTTCAGGCTTTTGTTTTTTTTATTAAAAAAAAATCAGGAGGGGAGGGGAAATCAAGTTGTCATAGCAGTCCGGTATAGTACAGAAAAATACACAAAAACACAATAGGATGGCATATTGAAAGTAGAAAAATAGAATAAATACACTTTAAGGGTACTTTTAGGATGATAAAAATAATGGTAAAAGCAGCAGTATATAATGGTAGCAGCAACGGTAAATGATAATATTAATCATGATGATGATAATATGTACACACATAAATGATTCTTTTATACACCTATATGCCTATATGTACATATATTTAGCAAAAGATGACAGATAGAATTAGACCAGGTGTGTATTTGTGGCTCTGACAGAGGAAGATGAGTTGTAAAGTTTGACTGCAGAAGGTAGGAACGATTTGCTGTATCTTCTCGCAGGTTCACACAAACCTGACGGTTTTACTTTGCTAGAATTATGTGGGCCTGCAACTATCAGGAGTTTCAATGGCAGTTTAACTGGAATACCTTATGCATGTCATGATTTATTTTGATTGAATTGTTTTGCTTTATTTTTGCAAACCTTTGCTGCATCAGTCAAGCACATCTGAGTGCTAGACCTGCAAAGTGAACTCTTGTAATTGAGATCACTAAAAAAGAAAGAAAAAAGAAAAATATGCAAACAGATATAACAACTTAAATATTTAAATTTTTTTATAATGAAAAGAAAGTATCACAAGGCAGATTATCTTCAGTTATATTACAATCCGTTTTAATAGCGTGAAGTCTCAATGCCATTCTACATCGCTGACTTTTGCTTTTGTTTTCATTGACGTCAGAAGTGCTGACCTTTGGAGAGGGATGATTATTTTCCATCTCATCCTTGTGTACAGTGACGAGCGCAGAGCTGTTTTTATCCCCCTCACCACAGAAAGGGATGATGCACACCTCTGCCACCCGCAGCCATTACACAGAACAGAGGTTAATGCAGGGCGGACACTATATGAATGGCTTTTACGAGGCTGATGCGTTCACCTCAGTGATCTGGCTCTCGAGCTGCTGGCCACCGCTGAGTGCTTTTTTCTGAGAGCATCAGCACACGTTGACTGTGCTCTGCACAGCTCTCCCTAAACTCACCACTGATGTCTTTTAGCTTTTGTTGTTGTCAGACATTTGGCTATAAAAGTTAGACGTCCATTTAAAATTTTATTCCAGAATAGCGAGGAGCACAAATGTAAACGAACCCTTTGACAGATCTTGTCTTTGTGACACTAACTACAGATGGCAAACTGGGGTTATTTTTCCTCATTTTCACACAGAGTTGCATGTGTATGTTGTACATTTGGCACTAAATAATGATCACTTTCACCAATGCTTCATTCTTCCAAAGGTCTGCGGAGAACATAGAGGTCACATAAGGGCAACGCTTCGCTGCTCAGAAGATCATTTCCCAGCAAAACCAACAAAGACTGTACTGGCAAATACACAAAGACGAGAGCAAAAATAACATTTGCAGCCCAAATTTAGAGTCCCGCTCTTGTGGTTCTTTTTCAGATTATAGGGTGGAAGATGGAAAATAGTTTTGTTTCTTCTGTTTTTATTCCACGGAGGTTGTGTGTGTGTGTGACAGAATGACTGGATTGGTTGACTGCAATTGAGGAGGAGTCATCAGCTCCTCACTTAATTTATTCTAGGACCACATGGCATTGTGGTAAGAGGGTATAGTTTGGAGTCTCATCGGTCCAGTGTGGGAAGTGTCTGGAAAGCTGCTGTTCAGTTGTGATCGTTCATCCCCGAATGAATGTTTAAACTTCTTTGGTTGTTCATTAGAAGCTCCTGACGGTCATACACTACACAAAAGTGTCCTTTCAACATTTTTCCCCATTTCTTACTCAATAGTTCCTGTTTGCCCTAATCAACGACTTTGTCAAAGTCAACTTTATTGTCCATTCTGCAGCATGTACAGGACAAACAGAGAATTGAAATTACAGTTCTCTCAAACCTTTTGATATGAAATAAAAGAATGTAAGCCAAGAAACAAAACAAACAAAACAAGTACTATTACTAAGGAAATTAAACATGATAATAAATAGACAAGCAAATGACAGTCAGTGCAATATACGTTTATGGTCATAGAGCAAAAAAGAAGATTGGGTTGTCTCATGGTCTGGTTAAAGTGATTAAAGTGTCTAAATTCTTGTTCCTGACACTTTTAGATGGGGGGTGTCCAGGGTTTATGTGTGTGTGGAAGGGGGACAGAGCAACTTCAGTCCCTGAGTCTGCTGGTCCTGGCCTGAAGTCTCCTTCCTGATGGCAGCAGGCTGGGAAAGCTGTGTGACAGGTGGGTGGGGTCTATTTCGATGCAGAGGGCGTTACGGGTGGGGCGACAGGTGTAGATGTTTTGCAGGGAGAGGAGAGAGGCACTGACAATCTTCTCAGCTGCTCTCACGATACATTGGAGGGTCTTCCTACAGGACGTGGAGTAAGGTGCCTACCACACAGTGATGCTGCTGGTCAGGGCGCTCTCGATGGTGCCTCTGTAGAAGGTGCACATGATGGGGGGCCGGGGCTCTAGCTTTCCTCAGTTTGCAGGGGGTAAAAGGCGCTGGTTGGCTTTCTTGGCTAGTGATGTGGTGTTGATGATCCAGGAGAGGACCACTGACCTGCCGACCCGAACTGCCTGTGGTCTCCCAGTCAGGAAGTCCAGCAGCCGTTTGCACAGTGAGGTGTTAATTTCCAGCTGGTCCAGTTTCAGAATGAGCTGTTGGTGGATGATTGTGTTGAATGCCGAACTGAAGTCTAGTTATCTCCTTTTTGAAGGTTTTCTCTCTCTCTCTCTCTTTTTTTTTTTTTTACTTCCCTTCCAGGTAAGGACAGAGTCTTCAACACTCCTCTGTGTGAGCAGGGGATTGTGGGATTTGGCATCGGTGCAGCTGTTGCTGGTGCGACAGCTATTGCTGAGATCCAGTTTGCTGACTACATCTTTCCAGCATTTGATCAGGTAAGGCAAACCCCATCCAGATCCACAGGCAAGTGCTGTTTGTTTTCAATAAGAGGTCATAGGGAAGCAGAGGATGGCGTTTACCGGGACTTTTTAAGGTGTTCGCTCAATGGGAAACGGTAACATACAAGGTGCATATGCTTATATTTGTATTTTGCACTTTTGAATGTTTAACCGTTACAGTGGTAAAGAGGTTAACATAGGGATAGGCGCCTATTAAGCCTTTCAACATTATAAAATAAAACGGTTTAAAAAAAAAGAAAAGAAGCATGAAAAAAACCCTCAAACAAACCAATAAGAAACACAATATATTAAATTTCCCTGTTATTCATTACTGCATAGTCAGAAAAGAACCTGTCAAAAGAAGAAATTTCTAACGATTGCATCCCTCACTACACGTCCCGTCTGTCCCTCATTCTGACAGAATGACAGAGGTTGGTCTGCTACCTCCACACGGGGCTCAGGTGCATCATTAAGGCAAGGCAGTTTATTTGTATAGCACATTTCATATACAGGACAATTCAAAGTCTGGAATAGAATAAAGGAGTATTTCTCCTATAATTATTGTTATAATTGTTGCTATTGTTATTGCTGTTATTGTTATTATTATTGTTTTATTATCATTATTATTATTACTGAATAACTCCATCATTATTTAATATTATAGATTATGTAACATAAGGATTATATTACTATATGGTATCATTATTATTTGTATTATTATCATCATCATTATTATTATTAGTACTGTGTCATTATGTTATTATGTATTGTACTGTACTGTATTACGTAGATGCACGATAAAAACATATTCCATAGGGAAATATTGAATGTATGGTCTGAATGTTGTAACTTAGCACAACTGTTTCTATGGAATGATTTAGTGGCTGGTTTGGTAGTGAGAATGTGATCAAATCTGTTTGATGATTGTTGTAATTTACAAGGGTGGGATTATATAAGCTTTTGCTTTCACCCACTCCTTTTGAACTTTTTGTGTTTTCTTTCTTGGTGATAGTTTTTTTTTTTTTTTTGTCATTATGTTCAATTAAACTTCAATCAATCAAAGTGCTTTACATAAAACAAAAGCATTACAGATATTTAAAATAGTAAAAGGCAGCAAGAAATGGCAAGAATCACAATAATAATCCTGAAAACATTGTCAGAGAGAGGGAGATTCCACCTGGTCGCAATATTATGCAGGACAATACATGCACGTATTATGTTACATGGTCTCGGTGGTTCCACTCGCAAAGTATGCAAACCGTCTCTTCTACCTGTTGTTGTTCTCCTCATGGCTGGCAACGCATACTGATCTACATGCTGGAAATCCGGATTTCGTGACCTGAAAAACGGGATTTTGGATCAGGGTGATCCAATCCTATTTTGCTTTGAACTGGGTTGTAAAAAAAAACATAAGCAAAACTCTACATTTCCTTGCTTGAATGTCAAAGTACAAATTGAATAGTCTTTAATCTGGAACTGCAAGCTCAAGACGAGAATTGGCGAACACAATAACTCCTTTACAGCCATTTATAAATTATTAGAAATAAATATTAAACAAGCCGTAAGATTCAGTGTATATAATATTACAAACTCCTTGAATTTCTTTTGATATTACAGAAAAATTGAATCTCCACAGTTCCTATCAGGAGCGTCCTATTAATCCATTAGAAAGCATCATTTTATTTTTCCTTGGCCTGGCATCTTTAGCTGAGTTGACTGCTAGCTGCTGTTGTTTAGCTGCAGCAGGAGGGGCATAACAGATGTTATGACGCCTCTTTGAGGTTGAAAAACATTTATTATCCACAAACAATATACAGTTTCAAACAAAATCCACTAAAGTAACAGCTTCCTGTCTGTGTCACTATGTATCACTACTTTAATATGTGGGCATCAGAAAATGAGTAAAGTTGACTCGCCATGTGTTGATCATGTGATTTAAAAGACCTTGTTTTATACACTACGGCAGGGTTCTCCAATTCGGTCCTACGAGGGCCTCAATCCATGTATACCTGCTTCAACACACCTGCATCAAATTAAATGGATCTAACAGCCAATCAAGTTCTGCATAATGACTAATTAATTTGAGTCAGGTGTGTTGAAGCAGGGATACATGGAAAACCTGCTGGATTGCGGCCCTTGTAGGACCGAATTGGAGAACTTTGCACTACGGCCTCCTCCACGTCTCCTGATGTACTGGCCTGTCTCTTGGTAGCGCCTCCATGCTCTGGACACTACACTGACAGACACAGCAAACCTTCTTGCCACAGTTCGCATTGATGTACCATCCTGGATGAGCTGCACTACCTGAGCCACTTGTGGGGTTGTAGACTCCGTCTCATGCTACCACTAGAGTGAAAGCACCGGCAGCACTAAAAAGTGACCAAAACATCAGCCAGAAAGCATCGGAACTTGCAGGCTATAATTTCCACCTGTTGTCTATTTCATTTGCACAACAGCAGGTGGAATTTATTGTCAATCAGTGTTGCTTCCTAAGTGGACAGTCTGATTTTACAGAAGTGTGATTGACTTGGAGTTACATTGTGTTGTTTAAGTGTTCCCTTTTAATGTATTTCAGCTGTAGCTCAAAAAAATCAGCTAAAGAAAAGAAGCTTTTTTCTGCAGCCTCCGGTTTCCTTGATGAAGATTAATGTGACATTGACGAGTGGAGCATGACGTCTAGCGGTGCTGCTGCTTTATCATGCAAACATGTCCATACATGTGCCATTCTGTGTTTCTCGCCCTCCACAAGATAAATGCGACTCTCCACTTCTTGGTCAAGGCAACGTAAAATGTATTTTGGTGCAGAGAGACAGATTTAAAATCTAATGTCAGGCCTTGAGTGGACTCCCCCATCTCCTTCTGCGCTCTCACTTAAAGTGATGCAGCCCAAACTGACCTTAGAGATATAAAAACCCTAAATTAATAGACCACCTGAGTTTCAAGGAAGAAAAAGTTTGGAGAACTTCTTGGAGGAAGCCCAATGTTAGAAACCGAAGACGTAAGTACAAGACACCTGAGGTTAAAGTACTTGTTAAAGATTAAGTAGCTTTAAAGGGAAATAACGGAGAGAAAGGCTTTGTTCATGAAACTAGATCCACTTTCCACTGGTGTGTTTTTATTCACAAAATTTTTAGTTCTTTTCACATACTGAAACTTCTGCTGCTGCAGCATCGTAACAAAGACGCAACAGAAATAATTGAAGTTTCGCCACAATCAGACATTCACTTCTGCCTAATCTCACTCAGTCTGAGCATGTCGGCTTCACAGCAGTTACTGTCCTGTCATATTTCCAAATGTAATATTTATAAAGGGAGACCTACTGTGTCATTTTAAATACAGCACATTTCTCAAATATATGTGTCAGTATCTAACTCAAACACACACAGGAGACATCACAGAGGTGGTGGAGTTGGCCAGCACCTTTTTTGTTGAGTTGGTGACAGCTAAACTTCTCAAATGTAGCGAGTACCAACCAAAGGGCTGGCTTCACACTGGGATCACGTGTTCTTTGCTAAAATGCAGTATTGCGGCTGCGAGTGTGTATCTCACCGACCTCTCTGTTGTGGCGCTGCTGCGGCCTCTATTAATAACCTTTAAAATCGGGTTTGTATAATCAATGGTTGATATTGATTTCACATCCAAATGTGAAAGTGTTAAAGAGTGCTAAAATGAACTAAACCTCATCCGTTATCAGCATCAATGATCATTATAGAAGCTAAAATGCATTTTCATTGTCTGCACTGAAAAGATTCCCCCTTTTTTTCTCAAAACTGCTTCCTTGACCCATACTTTATGTATTAAAAATAGGTTACCATGGCACCACTTCAGAATGCACATGGCAGCAGACACAACTGTAACGCGTGGATGCACTTCTCTGTTAGCATGCATGCTAAAATAAAGGTCACGTTCTGCGTTCGCCATTTACCCACAACACTGTCTGTGTAAAGTCTGCAAAAAGTCATAAACACATTAGCTGTTCAAGTTTAAACATGAAATAGAATAATATTTTAACTACTGTTAATATAGTTTAAGCAACCACAGTGAGAACTTGGAGCTTGATTGATTGACACGGGGCGGCGTGGCTCGGCAAGGTAGAGCGGTCGTCTTGTAACCCGAGGGTTGCCGGTTCGATCCTCAGTCAAGTCGAGTTCATGTCGAGTTGTCCTTGGGCAAGACACCGAACCCCTAATTGCCAAGGGCCATCAGTGCGTGAATGTGTATGTGAATGGGTGACTGTGATTTATACTGTAAAGCGCTTTGGATAAAAGCGCTAGATAAGTACGGACCATTTATGACACGACTGGGCGCTAGCTAAAAGCAAAAGTTTATTTAACCTTTTTTCTGGCTTTGACGATTTCTAAAAACTTCCTGGAGTGAAGCAGCATGGAGTGCTGACAACTCTTGGAAGAACTACAGACTGGAGCGGTGACCAGTACGGGAGTTTGTGCGGCAAGATTTTCTCTTGAAGTAAATGCTTGCAAGTAATCCAACAGTTGGACAGTCTTGTAGACTCCTTGTCACTTTCCTTGGAGAAAAGTTAGCTGACTTGAAAACACTGATCATGTGTCACAGCTAATTCCAGTCTTCAGTATGGCAACAGAGCAGCTTTCAGTCTTCAGATGTTACAAAATTGTGCTGTTTTTCTAATGTTGGTTTTACCTCAGAAGACTGAAAAGATATACAAAAGATTCTAGAAAACTACCTGCTAGAGCTGCTCGATTATGGGAAAAATGATAACCATGATTATTTTGATAGATAATCGAGATCTCAATTTCAATTAGAAATTAGATTAGAGAAAGGAGAAGAGCCGGGGGGGGGGGGACAACATATTAAGTCTGTGGTAATACAGACTAGTTGCTTTCCACCAGGTCCCAGTAGCTATTGTTTGTCTCAGACCAGCAGCCATGTTCTGCTAAGTCTGATCTGGAATAAATGAGACTGGAGACATTTCACATACACGTTGAAAACTGCGTCATATTCGGCTCTATGTTGCGGCTTGACCACAGGTCCGGAGCGGTGGCGGAACATTGGACTGTAGCCACGTCCTTCACATCACCCTCATGACACTCATCATACAGGGCAGGAGAGACACGTGATTAAAATAGTGACGAGAAGGCAGTGATGCCGTTTGTCCAAAGTGTTGATAAGTTTCTTCCCGGGTTGTTCTTGTGTTAACTGAGGGCTGGTCTTTGGTGAGAAAACAAGTTACATTTGTTTATAACGTTTGTTATCTCTCTGTCTCTGGGAGCTGGTGGATTATTTAGTCACGACTTGCTTGTGTCGCATCGTAAGCCCCCGTGTGCACGTCTACATGAACGAGGCAACATTTCACATGCATGAATGTCGCCTGTCACTTGGCTGGAGGAGGGCAGCAATTTCCGCCTCATCGCGCAATTTCAATAGAAAATTAATAGAGAAGGAGCGACTCCCGTGTGTCCAGCCCATAATTTGAGAGGTGTTTGCATCTGGAGTTGAATTAAACCAAAGTGGCTGGGACTGTGGGCGGAGTCTGCAGTAGTGGGAGGAGTCTGCAACAGAGCGCAGCGCTGCAATGCCAGTGGCGCTTGATTTGCAACCGAAAACAGCATAAGAGTAAACTGAAGGAGCAAAATAATCGGACCATTTCATTTTTATGATCGTTGAAAACCCAGATCGTTATTTTGATTAAAATTCGATTAATCGCACAGCCCTACTACCTGCTCACATCTAAAGACAAATGTTTTAAGTCTCGACTGTGAATCACTATTTACAAGACTACAACTAGATTCTTTCAGCATTTTTTGTGATGTATTGTACAGCTGATATGGAACAGGGCTGATTTGCTCTCAGCAAAGCAAACAAGGGGAGAGTTTCTAACACATCATGTGACTTTGCATCTCTGCCAGGTGTTACACCGACTCATCAGAATCTGGAGGGATAAATGAGTTTCTATTCTTCTCTCATGTGTTAGATCATTATACTGTAACACATAAATGATCCACAGCAGACATTTACTTCTTAATAACCATCCACTCCTCTTTCTGGACGGTCCACCTACAACGTGTCATCGCTGCTTCTTGTTCGTCTATTTCCTTTTCTTTTTTTCGTCCGTTTTTTGCCGTTGTGTTTTTATCTTTTTATTTATTTTGCCGGTGGTCTGTCAGGATTCCTGTTTCTGCTTTTCTCAGAGCTCATCTATTGGTTGTTGATTGTGTTTCGTCACTGCAAACATGTTTGATATTGTCGCAGACCCAAGATTAGGGAAAAACTGACATGAAACTGCAGATTACCAGCTCAAACCTAACCATCGAGATGACCGGAGCGCGATGTGACTCCAGTAAGACTCCTAAGATTTCCTAAAGACTTCCGTTTTTAGTCTGCGATGGGAAAATCGTTAGGTGTGAGCCCAGCATAAGGCAACAACATGCATCTACAAGTTTTTTTTCCCCAATTTGCTTTTTTCCCAATTTTAATAAATAATATTTATTGAAATAACATAACATAAACGACAAACAGAAGGGCTATATGAAAGCCTTGGCTGTAAGGGTTTTGGTGTCATAAATCACCTGGTGATCATCTTGTCTGTACTGTTGCCGTGTTCATCGCCATCATGATGAATCCTGGTTGGTTGGAACCGTGTCAAGCTCTGATGTAAATGTCACTGATTTTAGAGTGATATAATAAATTCAGCAGGTTGTATTAACCAACAGTGTTTACACTACACATTATGGCTGAAAATAGTGTAACATTTCAAATTCTGCAGTCATGTTAACGTGAACTTTATTCGGTCTCTTTTCAGATAGTGAATGAAGCAGCCAAATACCGCTACCGTTCTGGCAACTTGTTCGACTGTGGGAACCTCACCATCAGGGCTCCGTGGGGTTGCGTCGGCCACGGATCTCTTTACCACTCTCAAAGCCCTGAAGCTTTCTTTGCCCACTGCCCCGGGATCAAGGTCGGTTAATATTATTTTTTTGTAATATCAGGTTTTAAAGGATTAAGGCAACAAGGACAGGAATTCCCAGGTAGTTGATAAAATGATGTGTTGGTGTTAACTGTAATTTTGCCTCACATAGAAGCAAGTTTGGTTATTCCTGTAAAATAATGTTCCTATTCTATACAAAGAAAATTATTTTTTTCCTTGTAGCCTTACAGAATTGTGGCATTGTTTTTCTTCCTATGAGATAAGTTTCTGAGCATGTAGTGTACAGAGCATTTACAGCCTTAAGGTCTGCCCCCTCCAACTTTCTCAGGGATGACTCATTTTAAATGTCATTATAGCTCAGTGCACATGGTTTAGACATACGCTCAGATACAAGAGGGGGCGACAGGTTGTCATTCGTCTTAAATATGTTCAGGAAATGTAACTTTCTATGCTTGAACCACAAGTCACCTCCAACCTGACCAAGTCAGAAAACTGGAGGATGGGCTGATTATGGTGATGGATGTCAGGGGCTTTGAAGCTTACTTAGACATGGGTAAGAGCAGGAGGGACTTGAATAAATAGAATAGACATGACAATTCAACAGTGGCTGAGAGCAACAAACATGTCTCTCTGCAAAGGGCAGACTGATAAATGCTAATCTTTGAGCATATTATCAGCACTGGCCACTCCTTCTGAGAGTCAGTCCTGACTCAGCCTCCCAGGCTTGAATGGGCTCTGGCTCCAGTATTTTCACAGTTAAATGTCAATTTTCTGTCTAAACATTTTGTATGATCCTAATGCTACAGAACAGAGAGGACAGGAAACAGAATTAAAAATAAGAATTAAATAATACAAAATAAATAAAAAGGACAGAACTTGTTTTTACTGTTTTCAAGCTAGGTCTAGTCTGAAGTCAACAGTGAAATGGTTCAGTCATTTTAACAGTTAAAGGCTTTCAGTCAACATGAGCACAATAATAAACTATTTAATTTTGATCATATCATATGCTCCCCAGATTGTAATACCACGTAGTCCAGTTCAGGCCAAAGGACTGCTCCTGTCCTGCATTGCTGATAAAAACCCCTGCATATTCTTTGAGCCCAAGATTCTGTACAGAGCAGCAGGTAAGTCTGTTTGTGCGTAATGTTTGTGACCATGTGAACTTCAGCTTCATCTCTTCACTTAGAAGAAAGCAAATTCTCTGCTTTGTAGATGTGTGATTATCTTGTGAGACGGCCGAGTTCTCGTGAGATAGATCGCAATCATGAAAGAGTCAATGTTATGAAGATTCCAGCTGTGTTTGTGGGCAAGGTTTTTCTAGGTTTCCACCAGCATCTTCCACTGTCAGTTAGTTTTACATGTAATTACACAAAGGAAATGCAGCTCCTCAAAGGTCTGCGAAGATTCTTAAAGCATCAGTTTCAGGGGGCTCTCTCTTGATTAATAAAATAAAGAAAAATAAAAAATAATTAGTTTTTAATACTTCTGTGACCGTGTACCTGAATGATACTCCTCATGGTTTAGTGTTTCAAATAATCAGTTTACATTGCACCAGTTTAGATGTCAGATGGGCAGTGTGGTTTTTACTGGGATTGATCTTAACCATTCTGCTTCCCTGCTGGCAGGTTGCCATCAGTTTAGTTAAAGTAGCGCTAAAAGCTTTTCAACTTTAAAACTCCATGATTCTAACTTGTTTTGATGGCTCAGTGTAATTTATTATGTACATTCCTGGAGACTCTGTTGCCCTGCAGCATTTCTGTCGCAATACGTCACTTTACAGAAGCATTTCACTTCATGGCACCATGTCTTTCTAGCAACTGGACATCAACACATTGGCCATTTTGAACGCACATCTTAGCTGATTCTGCTAAGAAACCAAAGAGGACATTATGTGAGACGTAAGGCAAAGAGGGAAAGGGACAGAGAAAAAAGATAAGATGAGGATTGCTATTGGCCTGACTTCTGGCAGGAGAGAGCTCAGAGAAGAGAAAGGATGCAAGATGGAGGCTGATTTGGCTTTAGTTACACAACGCCTCAGTGAGAAAATCTGCCAAAGTTCGAGAGTGGGGCTTTTAAAAAAAGAGAAGACAAAAGGGAGGGACCCTGAATTATCTTTCTCACTAAAGCCATTTTCACACGTGTATTTTCAAATATTTTTCTGATGATGGGAATTGTGAATACAAATGTCTGCAGCGTTCATTTCAGAATTTTTCCAGCAATGTTTTTTCCAGCTCCCCAAATAAGATCTCTGGAAGGTTTCTGAGCGAAATGATATGTGAATTAGCAGCTAATCTTCTGTCTTAAGGCCCATTTATGCTCCCTTACATATGTAAATAGTAACGTCTGTTTCAAACGTTGTCATATGTTGCCGTCCTCATACCTCCATGCGTGTTTTGTGTCGCCATGGTTCTTAAGTCAGTTCTTCCACCAGCGGGCGGTGCTAGTTTAGAGTTCACTCCCGCGATCCAACGTCAGTGTCAGACACCGTAGTGGTAATGCGTCGCTATAAAGTTGTTTCCAACACACCCCAAACCTTTGCATATAGTGTTTCTTCCACAAAGCACTTTTAGACTGGTTGAGCAAACTCCCATGCCCCCTCAAAGACCCTGAAGAGAGTGTAGAGCTGGTC
>JBAMHW010000006.1:26819967-26856978 GCA_037177495.1 Rhadinocentrus ornatus
ACTGTTCCGCGACCGGGACGAAAACCACATTGCTCCTCCTCAATCCGAGTTTCGACTATCCGACGAACCCTCCTCTCAGGTACATGTTATACCTAATGGAAAATATACATTTCCAATAGGTCAGTTAAGGGCAGAAAATGGTTCAAGTGGCTTTTAATGTCCAAATTTAGCTTACCCAGAGGGCTTTTATGGTGTCTATGGTTAGGGTTAGGCAATATATAAAATTGGGATCATGTTCTGGTTTGCCTATTACAGTCATTATTTCAATTTGCATATTTGAATATGTAATAATAGTTTTTATAAACCCCAACAAACCAGCACCAGTAACTCTAAAACACCATTAAATATTTAATTATGAGATTAAGAAGTCAGATGTAATAGCAAAACTAAGAAAAAAACTGCTTCTGACTGTTTAAAGGGGCATTTCAACAGTTAAATATTATTCTTGTGTAAAATTAATTGACTTTAGATGAAAAGAGTTGCACTGTGTCAGCTTTTTAGATCTTTTTCGAGGTTAAAATAAAAAAAGAAAAGAAAACGCACTGACTTGATGCAGCACGTTTTCAGACACTTCAATATGTACGGGCTTGTTTTTTTTTATAAACCTCTTTAACTTCCTTGCAATATACAGACTGGTGGGTCCATTCCAGTTTATGAAATGTTATGATAATGTAATGCTTCACATGAGGAGGGACCTTATTTTCGCGAGTGAAGTCTGTGAAGCTTCGTCACACCCGTTTAAATCATAAAATGCTAACAAATTTTTCCAAACTGCAGACAGTTTTTTGCTAAACTGAAATGTTATTTCATTCTTTTTATTGGATTTGACTATAAACTTTAAATGTAGCAAGTTACTTGTTTAACATTTTAGAAAATGGTATTAACAGAAGACTTCCACAGATGAAAATCAAGTTGTTTTTTAATCTTTACATGTTTTCATGCTGTTTTGTTGATTTGGAAGACATGGGGTTGAAGCAAGCAGTCAACCCCATGTGTGAGCATTTACACCTCAGAGCAGAGTCCTGCAGAAAAAGTCTCAAAATTGTGGATTTAAATAGCCAAGATTTAATGTTTAATAAACCTATAGATAGGACTGGGCAATGTATCGAGATTTTCAAATATATCGAGACTTTATCAGATGCAATATAGAAGGAGGGAATGTCGTTTATATCGAGATAGCTCGTTTTGAGTTAAAAGCATCTTTTCTTTTGCCTTTTGCACAGCTATATTTTTGTTAAGGTCATTGAAAAGTATTTTTAATTTATTTTGTTTTAGGAACATTTAATTTAAATAAAGGTACTTTAATTTCCGTCAGCTTTTTTAATGCACATGTGCTGCTGATCCTTAATAAAAGTGTATTTAGCACCGGATGTATTTGGTTACTTGCCAAGATATATATATATATATATATATATATTGAGATTCAAATAAAAAATATCGAGATATAAGATTTGGTTCATATCGCCCAGACCTACCTATAAAGCCACATGACCTCAAACAGTCTTTTATATGTAATTTGCTGAGTCGATATTCATATTTCAGGCTAATCGTGTTTGAAATTAAGGTCTAATCTGACTAGCTGGTTTTGTAGGAAAGTGCTTATACAGAACTACACTGATAATCAAAGTTGCTGTTGCTGTTGCTATCCAGCTTTGCAAACTGGCTTAAAAATGCATAAAACACATTGCTTCCTTTAAATGCTTCAAACTGTTTAAATGCGTCGCTGATTGCTGCGGTGCCTTCATGGCAGTCAGGAATGTTTGTAAGTATTCTGCATACAGTTTGTGGCCATCCTGATGCCAATCTGGTGAGATTCTGCAGCATCTGTTTCAGGTGCCTTCACACCTGCATTTAAACCTGCTGACTTGTAATCAGACCACCCAGTACTGACTGGGTGTTAACAGGGCGTGCGTGTCGTGCCCACAGAGTTCTGTAAACTGATACTGAGGATCTGATACCGTGGGCCAGACTTGTCTTTTATTATTTGCAGGTGAAAAGATTACTCCTTTGCCATGGGACAGTCAGTGGGCCAGACTGTTTCATAATTCCTCTTTAATTGTCACTGTCATTTTGAGTTATAGCCTTTAAAACGCTGGCTCAGAAAAGAGAATGAGGCATTTATTAGATACTTGATTGAATCCAACACATGTCGGCTCTCATCGAGACTGTTCACCATCTCAATCCAGCTCTGCTTTTCCCCCCTCGTCTGCCATCCACGGTGGATTGCCAAGTTATTCACTTATTAAACCATTTCTCCTTTTTCAGAGCCAACTTCTGGTAACCCCGAACTCTACTCTCTCCATCTTTCCTCCTCATTCATCCAGCCAGTGGAGAGGAGCCAGGAAAAGACACTTTGTTCACCATCCAATCACATAGCAGTATCCAGATGGCCTCCATGTCCCTCTGCATCCTCAATCTGAAAGACTGTTACCATATCTCTAGATTAAAGAGCCTTGTTCTCTTGCATGGACGACACTACATGATCGGCCCTATCAGCTCAACCTCAGCTGCTCACATGGAATTTTCTCCTCGGTGTACGTCGGATCTGGTGGGGAAAACAGAATATGGTTGAATTTGTGACTCATTTTATCTGTGCTGTTACTTTTGATTGAATGTGTCCATCCCTGCTCAGATCTTTAGATAGACATGACATTAATTTTACTGTACTAATATAAAGAATCTGGGGTTTTTATGGAAAATAAAATAAAGCGATCACAGTTGTTTGGCATTTGGATTTTATTTGATTTTCCTTAAAGTTCACACTGACTATGAGATCCTAACTTTGCCTGCATGTAAATATTCATCCTGTCAGTGTTATTGGTCCTTGTTGGGACGTCCTTATCCATGGATATCATTTTAGATGCCATTTTAGAACAACAATTCCCTTCTACTGCACATCTGTGAGGAATCCTGAACCCTAGCAAAACTGTTAGCCAGAAGTTTGAAGTTTTTTTCTTGCTTTCATTAGCAGATGCCGTCCAGGAACAATGGCTCTGAGTGAAACGTCAGTAAAGTCATAAGAAACCAGTTGCACCTTCAAAAATGTTATGATTGTAAAATGAGCTCTGCTCAGTCAGAGGAAGTTTTGGTCCAGTTATATTAAAATAACCATTTTTGGTCACGATTACTTGAGTCTTGATTTTTTACAGTTAGCCACATGTTAATGATGTGCCTGGTTCACAGATTGATCTGTTCAATAAAGGATCAAGTTCCTCAGGAATGAATGAGTTAAAAAAAAACTCCCTTAGGAATCAACTTAGACGTGCTTTTTACATATATATATATGAGATCAAATCAGCAACCAAAACTGCTTAAAGCACCAGCTCAGAGGGCAAACAGCTGTTTCCATAGAACATTAGAGGAACCAATCCTGACAACTTGCTGAGTTGTTTTTTTTTTTTTTGTTTTTTTTTTGCAAGCTTTAAGGAACCAAGGAAGGAATAAAAAACAAGAAAGCTAGAGGACAAATTTGCTCATTTTTATTTATTATTTACAAACAACACATTTGACCAAAGTGCTTTACCCAAACATAAGAGCAATAATACATTAAAAGCCAATCAAATAAGTAATAATAAGAAAATGGTAAAAGTCAGCATCTCAAAGTGAATTAAAAGCCAAAGAGAAAAGCAAAATTGTTTCAAGAGATGGTTAAAAAAACACCAAATGAAGAGGCTTAATGTGCTGGTTCCACAGTCTCGGTGCAGCTACAGAGAAAATTCAGTCACCTCTAAGTTTCTTCTTGGTAATGAGGATGGTTAAAAGTGGCCGGTCTGCTAACCTGAGGGAGAGCAAAGGGGTGTAGGGTTGAAGGAGGTCGGAGAGATACTGTGGGGTGAGACTGTGGAGGCACAAACAAAAAAAAAATTTTCAAATCAGCTTTAATGGCAGGATTCACTATCCAGGGGAGTGGTTTTTCCCTTCGTGAGGTCACAGAGGGAAAGATCTCAGACTCGCCCGTTTGAGCACAGATTCGCTAAAAAGTGGAGGTGTGAGAGGACACAGAATTTTCTCATTTTTGGCCTCATTCACTGGCACATATGACTGTTAGAAAACCTTTAGAAAGTGAGTTTTGGACAATATGGGACCTTTAAGCACTCAAAAAACAACAACACAGAAATGTGTAAAATGTAGAGATTTAAAGGGAATGGAGATAATGCAGTAGCAGTAGAAATTAACCTTTGACTGTTTGATAGCGATTATAAACCCAACCTTTCATGGAAATGTGGAACATTACCAGGATTTAACTGAAGCAACTCCTGTGTTGTAGCTCTAAACCACATGTTTGTGTTATTCTCCCCCCAGACACACACACACACACACAAACTATATTTTTGTTTTAAAATTGCTGCTACATTTTTAGGGACAAATAAAAACATCCATACCGTCTGTGTAGATAAACAGTGCCAACACTGAGGACAGCGCTACTCGATGGAGCAACTCTCCTACATGGATTTAATTTGCCTTAACTATGTTGATGCTCAGGTAGTAAAGAACCAGATCCAGGGTTTAAAGGGAATTTTAGCACTAATTGGAGAAGAAAAAAATAGAAGCTCAAGGCCTTTTAGGTTGGTCAAAATGCACCCTCAGCTAATTACTTGCTACTTTAAAACTAATGCATTGCAACAGGCTTATTGACAGGATTGTGGTGTTGGGGGTGGTGTGACCTCCTCAGCTTACATTCTGGATAACTCTGCATCATAGAAATGTGATTTGGGATCTGACCAAAGCATCATGAACAAAAGAACACAGTTCTTTGCCCTTTAACACATTTTAAGCAATTTTCTGATACATCTAACAAGTTTCCATGCAAGTCATCCTGACTGACCCAGTAAAAAGCCTGATAGATTAAGCCATAAACACCCTGTACAAACCCTCGGTCATTACTATTAATCGTTTTATTTCAGGCCTGGATTGGTGCTGCAGGTTTATTGTGGATTTTATTTATTTATTGGGAACAAAGTAAACTAAAAGTAGCTGTAGTTGCTGCCAAAAAGAAAAACGAAAACACAGTAAAGAGCTGTATGGAGTCCTTATGAGTAGGTCGTTTTTTACCTGCAAAACTCTCTCTTGACAGCATTTTATAAATAAGAGCTCCAAGGACACATGACTTTTGCACCTCTGATCTGCCTCTTACCTGACACCTAAACCATCTCCCCTGTGAGCCTTTACATAATTCATGCCAGTCATTATCTGGTGCACATTAAGACTGGGAACCTTGACCCAGACGGCTGTGCTGTCTTACTATTCCTCCTGCGTCTCCACAGACTGCATACAAGAAAGCAGAAACTGCTGTTTAGCTGTGTGATAACTGCGTTAAATACGTAACTTTTCATGGTGCTTTTAAAATAGTATGACTCCTCAGTGTTCACTAAGCTCAGTTTTGCTTGTTTGATCATTTATTCCTCATGCTGTGGAGCCAGCCTGTTAATGAAACGTACACTGGAGGCATAAGACGGACCAGATGGCCCCGTGCCTCAAGGTCTTTGCTTTTAATTTGCACCTTTAATGCTGAACTTACCTCATCAATGGTGTTTAGGTGAAAGGTGAGACCTACTTCAAAGTGTGGCTAAAAAAATTAACAGAGTGATGTTTTCCTCGCGGCACCAACGGGGATTTTTTACAGTTAGAAGAGTTAAACACAAATGCCCTGACAGGATGGCTTAAATTCAAAATCTGCACACCAGAAACAGTCTCGGGGTTTTAATGTAAAACAGCCATCTGGAAAATCTTCTGAACATTTCTTCTCCGCACAGGTTTCCTTTGTGTTATTTGGAAATCATTTTTGACTACAATGATCAGGATGTGTGCAGCATATTTCCTGGTTTCTTTTGTTTTTGGAGAAACTGCTTCTGTCACTTTGTTAACAGAACTTTAAAGTGATCGGAGCAGCTTCGTGTGCTGCACGAGAAAATGTGCTGATGTTTTCTGGCTTGCAAAGAAATACATTGTGCTGCTAAATTAAACCAGCTGGCAGCACGTATTTTAGACTGTAGCTTGCAAACATAAATACATTTGGTTTGGTTGTAATGTTAATTTTTAAGGATAAAACTGATCAAAACCCATTTCTCAAAGCTGGATATCTTTCAAATCTTTTGTAAGCATAGGGATACTATATGGACTCGCTCCTACTGTCTCCTTCCAGTGGTTTGATGTTTGCATCATCACTCCACTAATCTGCTGAATCCATTATAAAGTTTCTTATAGGATATTTAACACTCTGCCACAAACTTTGGTGAAAATGTGAAGATAAAATCATGTATGTCATTTTGGTCTTGATGAAAACAGCGCTTTTAACCATGGTGGTGTGGTGGCCCCTCCTTTGGGTGGGGTAGCAAAGATGACCTCTGCTTGGTAGGAAGGCCATAATAGCATCTATGCTCTGACAGTGTGTCATTACACACTATATTTACATGAAACGCAAAAACCAGGGGTGGTAGGTCACGACGTGAAGCCATGGGGGGGGAAGATGCCGTGGTGCATGTCAAATCATACAACCAGACATTACTGAAGATTTTAGAACCACTCAGCCTGTCATGTGGCCTCTTGTGCATGTTAATGGTTGCAGGGGCATGTTTTACAGCATTCATGATTGTGTTTATCCAATATTCATTGGGTGTTTTATCTTTATAGTTAATCATAATAGGTACAGCTTGGGTTAGTTTTCCTGTGGTTAAAGGGCTAAATGACAAAGATGAAGTGCGGTAGACAGAAAAATGCCTGTTGGAGAGCAAATCGGTTCATTTCGGTTCAGCATCACTGTGGGTTGGTTGCCCTTTTCTTACATTGTTGGCTCAAGGACTCATTTCCTTAAAGTCTCTTTATTTTTACTGATACGAAAAAATGCTGCCATCTTTTTTCTTTTGCTTGTTTGCTTTTTGTTTTTTACCCTTTCATTCCCCACTCAACTGTTTGATAGAACCAATTTTAACAATTATATATAACATATATTAGTATATATTGATTGAGCAGTCTCCACCTCTCCCTGTTAGGTATGCAGGCCTTTTATGCCATTCCTTTCTCATTCTTTCAAGGCTTTTAAAATTAAGTATTTATTTATTTATTTTTAAATGTATTTATTGCCCCAAGGGGAAAAAAATGCAAAGAAGCAATTATTCTTAACAATTATCATCTTTATTAGTGCAGACATTAAAAAAACAACAGAACAGTTAATGGGAGATAATTACTGTTTTTAAAGACAAAAAAAATGTATTTCTTTGTCTTTAAAAACTTTGTCTTTAATTCCCCCTAGAAAGTACCTGAAATAGAGGGTAATAGCAGGTAGAACAACACAACAGAGAAGGATGAGGGGGAAGGAGGGGGGATACTGTTTAGTGTTGAGCGTATTATACAGTTAGCCTTGCACTCAACATCCTCCAGGTCTTGTGTTTTTTAAAAGTAATTTTATTTTATATTTTCACAAACTACAGATTTATATAATCACATGCATTAATTTGTTCAAAACACTTCAGGAATACCACAAATTACCAACTGATGTAACTTCTGAAAGCTTGCTAACAGACGCACCTCAGCAAAAAGTCTGTAGACCAACATGGATTATCATCCTCATGCTTGAAAACATGCTATAACCACTTAAGACTCTTACACTTTGTAAATCTGAAAAATACCATTTTACTTATTAATGTCAGCTCAGTTGGCAGGGCATCAGTCTCCCATGCGGGAGACCAGAGTTTGAATCCCACTTTGGACGAATTTTAACACTTTCCAGTTGGGTCCTAAAGCAGATCCTTAACACTAATGGCTAACCACCTTCAGATGTAAGTTGCTTTGGAGAAAGGTGTCTGTAAATGACTGTAGAAAGACTAGATTAGCATAGCTGGTCACTTTATAAACTGTATTAACACTGAAACAAATATTCTGTCATATTTTGTCACCAAGTACCTACACAATTTTGTAATGCAAAGCAGTGTAATATTCATTAGTTATGTCTGTTGCTCAAATTGCTTAAATATTTTTCAAGGGGCAATAAGTGGAATCATTATTAAAAAAAGAACTAGAGGTGTAATTTAATCTGGAGTATAGCATGGCGTCACACACCGTCTCTCTGTGTTGATCTCCAGCCCCGTGTTTACCAGCCGGTCTGCCCGCATGTTCATGTACCATCATGTGAAAAATCGCCTCCTCTCTCCTCTCGGAGCCCTCGGCCCTCTCTGCCTATAAAAGACTTCAGCCAACGAGCAATGGCAGTGCATATTTTCTAAGGAAACTGGCAGAGAGCGGAACGAAACATTGACCAGAAGACGACCAGAAACCGACATTTCATCGACAAAAAGAAAACGGTTGTTGGCGAAGAAATTGTCAGATGGAGAAAGGGAGATAGCCCGGATTAATATTAGCTATAAGCTACAATTTGACTCGAAGCTGGCTCTTCTCCTGGACAATAAGAAACAACATTATTATTAGTTACTTCAACATGTTTCACTAAATTATATTGTTTTGCTCAGTGTGTTTGCACTTTTTTGCCAACAAGACGAGTGGGGGGAGGAGTTAGGGGGACGTGTGGCTTATTACACACATTGTTTTTGTCTACAGGCACATCAGCAAACCTTGTGGGGAAACCATTTAGATTATTGCCTCTTAAAGCTTTGAGGTGTTTCAGATGGGAAAAATCAGCCCCACTCAGAATTCCTTACTGGTTCTCTGCAATACTGGTGTTTGTTACAGGAACAATACTAATCAAAAATAAATTAAAAGACCCCACTTAAAAAAAAAAGAAAAGAAAAAATACTTTAAATATGACGTCTCTGATGTCAAGCTAAAAGTAAACTTTTGATTTTATGTTAGAATATATCGATATATCGTTATAGAGTCACCAATCTGGCTGTCTGAGCAACGTTATTCATGCTTTTTTCCTCCTGCAAAGATCATTGACAACCAAGTCCGGTTTCTTATCTATCCCCTTGTTTCAGGTCTCAAGAGATCATGCAGTTCAGCTTTGTCCTGTCAGTTGGAGCAAGCTCATATAAAACAGTATGTAGCTTACATTTTATGACTTTCTGGTAATGGGGGAGAACGCTTTTAAGTCTTTTGATACAGATCCATTTTGAGTTAATTTTCTTGGATTGTGGCCAATTGTGTTTTACAAAGAAGAATATTATGAGGTAGTACAAAACCTACCTTTAAACTTCCCAGGATTATTTCTTGTTGACTTATCAGTCATCAATTTACAGCATATAAATTACTGCTCTTATATGATTTTTTTTTTGGCTTTTAACAACACAAACTCCAGTGTTTGCTTCTTCTAATCACATGATGGAGAACACCAGGAATTATTGTACTGTTTACCCAAAGCTTCATTACCCCATCAAACATTTACATGTCAGCAGTCTGCAGTCACACAAAGCATACACTTTACATTAGCTCACTGATGCCAGGCAAGCTAGAGTTGACTGTACAGCTTATACTGTTTGTGTTTCCAAGATGCGGACCACTGCCTCTTTAAACCCAACCGAGCAGTCCCAACAGCGCTAAAACACAAACCACATGTACATCTGCCTGTGTTCAGACCAGGTCTTCCTTTTTCCGTCAAATGGACTCGATACTAAGAACTTCTCTTTCATCATCTGCACACATATCCTCCTTTTTGTAAGTCCTTTTTTGTTTAAATTTTAATAAGCGCTTTAATTCTGGTTGTTGAACCAAACTACAGTTGGTTTAGCAGAGGTAGTTTTGCCATCTGCTTGACCCAATGTTCTATGGACCACTGACATCCCTTAAGACACAAAGAGTTGTTCAGTCACATTTGACGTAAGTTATTCTAATTTCCTGTCATAACTGAGTGAGCATTCACTCACACATCATGCCTAACATTGACTCTGTTTCTAAGTAATTCCCCACTCGGCAGGGGCATTATTTCTGTCCTTTAGTTTGATGGGAAACAACTCGTTATGGTCTGTGAAATACGACCCGGCACAAATGTATACCAGCTGCCTCAGGCCAGCCATTAAGGGAGCACAGTATTTGTGATGCAAGAGCCTTGAACTCAACACTTAAAAAGATTTTGGTGAAGGAATCCCCATAAGTTGTGTTTCCATCCATTTACTTTTTTTACTACCCTTTTGTTTGATGAGGGCATCTAAACCACCTACTTAAGTTTCAGTATTTTAAATTATTCTGTTATAGATGGGAAACATCATGTCTTGTGCAACATCTTCTGCATATTCCTATTCCTATTTAAATATGTCACATGAGGTTTTTCCCAAGTCAGGACGAGAAAATAATAATAAAAAAAGAACACTTTAAAGCATTGGCTTATACTGGCTGTCAGTCCTTACCAGCAGATCTCTAATGGGGTCAACATACTTCAAACTAAATGGTCGTTAGTGTATAAAAAATCATCTAAGATTACCATCTAACAAGCATGCATAATTAATGCTAGGTTCACAAGGTTTAAACGCTCTCTGTCGTTGGGTTATTACTATAACATTACATGCATGGGAGAAGGAGCATGACCAACATAGTCAGCAGCTATAGTCACACTCATGGAGCCAGAGGGTTTCTGCTAAGCGCATGAGGACTCGAGGCTAACCTACTGTCACACTGTCAAATGCAAAAGGCTCTGATGTTAGTCATGTGAGTCTGCACATTTACCACCTTCCCTGCGGGACTTGCCCATAATTCATAGTTTAACTAGTACACTTAGATGACAAGCATGGACTGAAATCCACCGGGAGTTTATTAATAACTGCTTGCTGTTATAATTATTTACTGCATATTTGTAAAGTTATTTCTATTATTAATAATAATAAATATTATAATCTGTACAGGCATAGTTTATAGGTTTTCCTTTAGAAGTAAGTGTGCATGATTCATGCTCCTGATTGACAGCCCATCCAGGGTGTACCTCACCAGTTGGGATAGGCTCCTCCTCACCTGTGACCTTCAATAAAACATAATGAATTAAAAAGCACAAAGTTAGACTTAGGGATACGGATTAGGTGCCAATTCAAATGGTTACCTGCGTTTTAAAAGTTTTACATAGTGAAATTCCTCCAGATTGCTTGAACTGTTTAACAATATTCTTTATATCCAAATCCCTTTGAATATTTTCTTTCATGCATGTTTAGCAACTTGAGAGCCAACCCCCATATTTGCTGCTCAAAGGCTCAATCTCTCATTGATGCTGCTTGTGTCCGAAGTGGTTGCAATCATCTGTTGACATCTGAATTTTTGGAATGTCTGAAATGTTAAGTTTGAATTGCAAAATTAATTAATATACATTAATGTAAAAAAAATAAATGTGATTTTTTTTAACCTCCCCGACTTTGTTTGTATTTGGGGTTTCACTTCAACTGCATTGTTTCTTAAAGTATCCTCAATAGTGCTGAACACTTATTACGTCTCATCTCTCTGTATGACAGTCAGCGTTTTGCCTACTTGTGTAAAAAAATGTTGAAACCAGTAACTTTTTTGACCATCAGCCAATGTGATCTGTAAAGTCCTCTGAGACAACTTTGTTGTGATATAGGGCTATACAAATAAACTTGATTTGATTTGATTTGATTTGATTGGTAGATTCAGAATTTCCACTTTTTCTTTCAGGGAATATAAAACAGATTATAAATGCAACTAAATGCATTTAATAAAAAAACATTTCTTTAAATTGTTTTTAATCAAAATGTTTGTTCCCCGAAATTCAACAACATTCTTACAATGTCTTCTTTCCCAACAAGTAACAAAGTAACTTTTGCTCCTAAAGGATTTAAAATGATCTTATTTGGGTTTTAGCTTAGTACATTTTTTACATTACTAAATCATCAAGAAGAATTTTGTCTGTCAAACATATTGGGTTTTACCAGAAGTCAAACATATCAAAGAACAAAGAAAAGTACATCTTAATTAAATAGTACATCATATAATCATCTTAATTCCTCATTGACATGCACTCAGAGCATACATCTGAATCTATGCCACTCTGGGAATTCTCAGTTCCCTTTACTCTGGACTGCATGAACGCAAACTATCTGAATCCCACATCTCAGGCTTTCACCTCCCCTACCTCTAATCTTTTCCTTATAACCAGCCTTGCTCTTTACATCACCCAACCACCGTCACGTTTTTTGTTTTTAGTTCTGTACATCACTTAGATACATTTTTTCTTGGACACATGTTTTATTTGTAAATCAAATCAAATCAAACTTTATTTATGAAGTGCATTTCATGCCAAAGGCAACACAAAGTGCTTTACATGGTTAAAAACATCCATTCATATTTCAGTTTGTGCATGTTAATAGTTAAACAAGCCTTTACAAAAAATAGAATTACATAACAATAAAGAAACACATTAAAATCTTTCACACGGTCTAAACACATGGGGATCCAACCACACCAGGAGCCAGTCCACCCATGTCCAACAGTGGCAACCACCCCATTAGGGCAGACTGGGGCCTACACCACAGCCATAAGGCTGCAGTGCAGGGCCCCAGCCACATAGACTAGGGCGATCACCGCGGCAACAACCCCCAGACCGAGCAGGAAAAACCTCTGGTGTGGAAGATCCCCATGAGGAAAACACTGGATATAAAAAGAGGATTAAATAACCTTAAGAAACATAAGAACAGCTAAGACTGAATGAATAAATAAATAAGAAGTAATGCAGTTGAGTAAAATGAAAATAAAATAATGTGAATCAAATTATTTAAAATGAAATAAAATTTAGTTAAAAGTTAAGCTAAAAAGCTAGGTCTTAAGCCTCTTTTTAAAAACATCAGTGGTCTCTGCAGCCCTGAGGATCTCTGGCAGCCTGTTCCACAGTCGAGGGCCGTAACAATGGAAAGAGGCCTCATTGGTTTATAAATGTCATTAAGACATTAACCACGATGGCGGCCTTATCGGCCGCACAGCACACCCACCAACTGTTACATATGAATGTGGATATGAATGTTCGGTGGTGGTTGGAGAGACCGTAGGTGCAAGTTGGCTGCCACGTTTCCGTCAGTCTGCCCGAGGGCAGCTGTGGCTACACATGTAGCAAACTAGGTAGGAGTGAGGAGTGAATGAATAATGGATACAATGTAAACACTTTGGGTGCCTTGAAAAAATATCATTAAACGAGGAAAATGTACAGAAGTACTGTGCTTTCCCAAAGGTATGGTATTAGATGTGAGAGACAAAAGCACACAACCAACTGTGGAAAACCTCATACTGCATGTGGGGCTGTATGATGCTGTGAAACAACAATCTAAGGGGCTGAAACGGGATTTACTGAACTGCTGGAAATGATCAGTGGCCCTCTCCCTCTGATCAGACAAAGAATGGAAAGATTCAGCAGGCTGTTTAGTCTGAATACATGGCTGTCAGCTGCATATTCCACATCAGATAGTACCACACATTTATTTAATTTCTTTTAAAGTTAGTTTTTTAATGCACTTGTTATCGCTTCCTGCACCCAGCTGTAAAAATATTAAATGTAAAGGACTTTGAGTTGTCTTGTACATAAAATGTGCTATACCAATAAATTTGCCTTGCCTAGGACATTGTATTTTACTGTGTTAAGTGCATCTACTTGCCTTGGGACTAAAGAAGGAAGTTGGTTAATTAGTCTTTATCGTCATTGTAGCAACGCAGTATTGTACAATCAGTGTGTAAGGTGCAGTTCTTTCAGTGCCAATACAAAGATATAAAAAATGATAAAACAAAGTACAATACAAGCTGAGGAGAGAAAAAAACGAGACATAACATTATAGCATCAGGGCTATTGCATTTCCACTGCCACATCTGCCATATACATAAAAGAGAAATGTATTTTAAAGACAGAAATGGGTATACCTGAAGGCAGAAGTTCCACGTGATGGATCCTGAATAACCCTCTCTCAAGAGAGGGTCGAGGGCAACTAACAATCTGCTGGTCGACCTGTATAACCCTGTGAAACTCTTTCCTCTGTGCTGCTGTGCAGCTGGAGAACCATACACAGAGGCAGTAGGCTTATTACTGTGCAGGGGTAGAAAGACACCACCACTCTCTCATTGGCGGTGGGCAAAGTGAAGATTTTGTGTATTTGAACGATCCCCACCGAGGGAGGACCCAATTTTTTGTTGACAGCATCTTCATTTTTCCTCAGCTGAAACAAAAATAGTTTGCACTCTCACCTCTGGCATATTTTTTATTTATCGGCAACTTTATCAGAGTTGCTGGTACCGGCAAACCGAGCGGTCAGCTATGCTCGGGACCCGACATGATTAACGTAGTTGTAGTTATTGTCCAATGACACGCCTCAAAACTTGTCGGGTGGGTGGGGACTGTAACCCGCTATTAACAAATGTGGGGTTTTTCTTGCCGGCTTTTAAGCTAGCGCTTTTGTTGTTGATTCCATCAGCCTGTTAATCACACTACAAACACACTTTTACACTGCTGCAATAAATTTGCAAATCACTTTGAGGTAAAATGAGTCGCTATACAAAGTTCATTATCAAGCTTTATGTTACCAATTTCCCACATTTGAGGTCCACTGATCCACCTGTCAATCCAACCAAATTAATGAGCGTGACTTCACAAAAATTAGCCAGCGAGATTCTTGTTCGAACTGTTTGCTAGTAGACACCACAGAAATGGAGTGCTGTATGCACGTTTTTGAAAAAGAGTCCTCTATTCCCATTTACAGACACAGGATGGAAGAAATTTATTGATTCTGTATTTATGTGGAAAGAGCTTGGTACCAGAGAGAGTGCTGTAGCAGAAGAGGCAGTGCAGAAATTTCTAAAAACTGAAGTTTGTCATTGTCATGCTACATTGTATTATTGTTTTGTGGATGGCTTTGACTTGTTAAAAGACTGGAAATGAAAATTACCTTTGCTAATTGTGCCTTTATAAATAAGTTAACTTTAAACTTCAGGAACCTGCTGAACTTCCAGCCAACAGTGGCGATCACAGAGACTGCTTCAGCCACTTCACTAACATCACCAACATAAAACGAGCCCAGAGAAGAAGTGAAAAGGCATCTTTATTTCAGAAAGAGGCTGAAAGAGAGGCCAGGTGTCAAATGAGGAAATAATATTTAAGTCTGTGTGAATCTTGAACTTCAGCTGTGAATCTGTGGAGAAAAAAAGGAAACTGGCATCAAGGCACAATGATATCAAGTACATTAAACACGAGAACCAAACTTTGTCTTTAACTTGTAACATAAGCTTATTGTATTCTTAGAATTATGTAAAAAAAAAAAGAAGACTCAATATAAAAGCTATCACTGTATGGTTCTGAATGTTGCCCCCTGAGCCCCATGCAGCACATAGATGCACCAGCCCCACCACAGCATGAATGAGATTCCTTGAGTTTTAGTTACAATGTCTGCTCCTGTGTGAGTAAGCCATAAGGGTATTAAGTTTTTGTCCAGAGGATGAAATTTTGAGTCATTATTTGGACGCACACACGGGAAGCCAATAATAAATTAATAAATGTGATGCCACTAACCTGACATCTTCAGTCCTCTATGATGTAATGGAAGAAACGCCTAAACGTGTTTCTGATTCTTGTTTTTTAGTGCTAGGGCTAGAAAGAGAAACGGAAGATGGTGAGGGAACTAGGAACTAGGGAAGCAGACACCAAACTTATTTTGCATGCAGCTTATGCAGCAAACATATCTGTGTCCTGGTAATTAAGAGCCCAGACACTGATGTCTTTGTGCTGGCTCTTGGGTTCTGCAGCAAAATTGATGGTCACCTGTATTTTTACACAGTCAAGGGCAGAAATCCACATATTGACATTAACAGGCTTCATGCTCATCTTGGGGAAGACAAAAATGTGATGCTCTTGTTGGTCTGCATGCATTCTCTGGATGCGACACTGTGAGCATGGGGTGGAGAAAACCAAAGCTTATAAAAAGCTAATTTCCCAGAGACAATACATTAACCTGTTTACAGAAGGAGCCTCGAGTGTAAGCCTGACATTCCTGCCCCTGAAAATCATGACTGGAAGATCGTAGGAGATTTCTTGGAAGTGGACTGGATGACAGCTCCTGGTCCACTGCTCCTGTAAAGGAGTTATCGGAGCTGCCATACACAAACATGTGCCAATGCACAAATTGTGACAATGGGTCATTTGAAGATGAGTAGAAGTTCCAGTGCAAGCATGAGACGCTCATCAATCTCATCAAATTGTGCATCCAAGAGCACATGATGGAGAAAACAAAAGTACAATTTAAGTTAACGTTTGACTCCTTGGATCATTTATTTTATTCCATTGCATATGTTCTTTAGCAGTCAGCGATATTAACAGTGCACCGATGTCAAAAATGCACTAGAATAAAATGAACTCACCACCAGTGTATCGTTTGAGCACAGTTCCTCATAGTCCAGCATGTAAGTATTACATAGTGGGAATAGTATTGATCAGTTTCTGATTAATGAATTAAAATATGCCAAAAAGATTATTAAAATACAACTTTTGCTTAGACAAAAACATCAGTTTGGTATCTAATTATTGACTTATTAGCCAGCTACAAAATATATAATTAACAGTTAATAAATACACTTCAAAAATGCATCCAAATGATTGACAAAATTTAAATTTACTGACTAAAGTGCTAACCAGTAACCTTATTTACATTTACACACGTGGCTAAGCTCTTAACGACGGACAGCTGTCGAACGACCAAACAGTAACCTCAAACAATTCGGGTTATTTCACAGCAGGTTTGGTGAAACATGTGATATTAATTTGTTAAAAACAGAGATGCTGAAATTTAGATTAAAATCTTTTGAGCTTCACAACTGTGATATTAATTGATCAATCAATCGAGCGCGCCTTAAGAAGACCTAGCATTTACACAAAATAAACTTCGCCAAAGTTATGCGTAAAAAAATAGCATATATAGCTTTTTCGAGCAACTTTAATACTTAGTTTCTTCTTATGCAGTTTTATTTGCGGTTAGCAAACAATAATACTTACCAACAAAAGCTGCTTCTTTAGCTCATGAAAAAGGTTTTTAGAAGCGTCCACCTCGTTGCCACCAGCTGATATTATTGATATCAAAAGCGGGTCTTCGCATATCCACGTCTGATTGGCTGAATAACGCCATGCGATTTTTAGCTTCGGATGTCATTGGTTCAACTAACTTCGTAGGCTGCGGCGTTTGCCGGTAAATTTAATGAACTTTAAAGTACGATTGAGGAAAAATGTGCAAGAACTACGTGTGCCAACAAACAAAATCTGATTAAGAAAAAAACAAGCTTTAAAATGTAAAAGATCCAGGTCCTCCCTCACTGGGGATCATTATTTTCAAAAACTAAAGCTGATAAGCGGCCTCAGCCCACCGCCTATCAGAAATGTTATTCTTCCTGAGAACCCTCAGGAAACAGAGTCTCTTCTGGGCCTTTTTAGTGAGCTCAGTGATGTGAGTCTCTCACGTCAGGTCTTCCCTGATGTTGACTCCCAAGAATGTTTCTGGAAGTCTGTGACCGTCTCCACACAGGCCCCATTGATAGTAAGTGGTTGAGCACTATCTGCCTTTTTCCTATAGTCCACAACCAGCTCCTTTGTTTTTGCAGTGTTGAGAAACAGGTTATTCCTCCTGCACCACTCGGACAGCTGTTCTACCTCATCCCTGTAGGTGCATTTGCCCCCCCAGAGACGCGGGGGGGAGCCCAATATTTGTGGCATGATCAGCGTACTTAACAATGGTGTTACTGTGGTAGGCAGGAGTGCAGTTGTATGTGTAGAGAGTGTAAAGCAGGGGGCTCAGCACACAGCTCTGTGGGGAGCTGGTGCTGATGCTGATGGTTGTGGAGAGGCGAGGGCCCACACACACACCCTCTGTGTGTGGTCGCTCAGGAAGTCTTTGATCCAAAGGCAGGTAGAGTATGGGCGTCCAATGCCTAGCAGTTTGTTTACCAGTCTGTGGGGGAGAATGGTATTGAAAGCAGAGCTGAAATAAATAAAGAGCACCCGGGTGTAGCTCTCTTTTTGCTCCAGGTGGGACGGGACAGCGTGGAGAGCGGTGGCCACAGCATCCTCAGTAGACCTATGGACTCTGTAGGCAAACTTTTTTGTGGTCAAACTTGAGAGAGATGAACGAATGAATGTGGTTTCTAATGAGTTTTTCAAAACACTTCATCAACACAGGGGACAGTACTACAGGCCTGTAGTCATTAAGACAGGCGATCGTCTGTTTCTTTTGAAGTGGGACAATAACTGCGGACTTCAGGCAGGCAGGTATGGTGGACTGTATTTTCTGTCTTGTATTTGGTAATGTGCTGGATTCCCCTCCACACCTGCCTGCTGTTGTTACTGTCCAGGTGGTCCTCAATCTTCCGCCTGTAGACACACAGATATAGACTTAATCCAATGTACTTCACATGCTGGTGGAACCTAAGGGAGCACAGTTTCAGTTCCCCGCGACAATGTGCACGCCGTCAGGATGTTTGACCAGTTGACTTCTAATGCAGCTGTGTAAAAGTACAGTAGCTGAATTAGCTTTAACACCTGGCGCTACGTAAAATATGATGATCAGGACTGTAGTACACACACACACTCCAATTCAGGGCAGCACTGGCGATCGGGCGGGACCTTCGACCAGCTTTTCAGAGCTGAATAATGGCGGCCAACGACTCAACGGTACCAGTGCAGGCAGAGGCTATTTTGTACAAATAAAAGTATGAAGTTTTTCTAACAGAGTTCTAATGTATACAGCAGCATGCTTCCTATCTCATCTATTTCTGATAACAGTTATTGATCTGATCATTTGTTGGAGACTGCAGTTATACTAACTCAGTAAAGTTAGCATACCTAAATGTTAGCAGTTTTTTAGCCGGTTTCGCGGACCTAGATAGGCTATAAGTGTTAGAAATGATTTATGACTAAATTTATGACAAAAGAATGCTGTAGGTTTATAATATATATAATACTATAATTTCCTATTGCCAAATGTGAACTGTGTCAGTGTAAACACCAAAGATAACAGATAATGTAAGGTGCATTAATTCAGTGAAGATATCTTTGCATAATTAAAAGCTGTTTAATAAATGTTTTAAATTACATTTTATAGCAATAGGTATGAGGGAGACATGCAAAGTCACATGAACGTGTAAGCTGATTATGCCTTCTATTTTAAACTGAGGTAGACTAATACAATGTAGGCCATGGTACTTTGCTTCACAAGTGAGGCCTTTTAAAGGCATTTTATTGCATAAAAATATCATGACATGCAAAACCTAGGTGAACTTATTTTGGATTTTGGAAGAACCAAGTCAGACGGACTGACCCGGAAAAGGAAAATAACGGAGCGGTGCTGCCATCAGGTGAAATACCTTAAAATTAAATAAATAAGCATACGTTCTAGCTCATGTTCAGCCAATAGGAGGAGGATCCTGCGTTGGATGCAACGTAGTTTACAGGTGGGATTAAGTAACGAGTAAACAAAAGAAAGTAAAATCAACAGTTGGAAATTCATTCTGTAAATTAAAGCGGGCAGAAGAATCGCCATCAAATGCTGGTACATCACTACCGATACATAAAAAACGTTAATGCTCCATTTGGGTCAGCAATTACCCAAGATAGCAGTTAGTGCACACTACGCACTACTTTCCAGTACACTTACGTACAGTGGGGATCGAAAGTTTGGGCACCCCTGGTTAAAATTTATTTTAATGTGCATAAAGAAGCCAAAGAAAGATGGAAAAATCTCCAAAAGGCATCAAATTACAGATTAGACATTCTTATAATATGTCAGAAAAAGTTAGACTTTATTTCCATCATTTACACTTTCAAGATTACAGAAAAAAAAAAGGCATATGCAAATGTTTGGGCACCCTGCAGAGTTAGTGCCTTGTACTCCCCCCTTTGGCAAGTATCACAGCTTGTAAACGCTTTTTGTAGCCAGCCAAGAGTCTTTCAATTCTTGTTTGAGGTATCTTTGCCCATTCTTCTTTACAAAACTCTTCCAGTTCTTTGAGATTTCTGGGCTGTCTGTGACGCACTGCTCTTTTAAGGGTTATCCATAGATTTTCAATTATGTTGAGATCAGGAGACCTCTTGACGCTTTGCGGAAGTGCAAAAATTGTAGTTCAAACCTCATCCGCTAGGGGTTGACTCCAAAACAGAGCATATCCCCATAAACTCCCATGTTAAAAAGGCCAAATTAACAGCGGAAATAAACATGTTTAAAGCCTGGTACAAACATCCATTTTAGGATTAATAGGTCACGTTTTCCTTCATGACAACTGTGAGGAGGGTGAGTTTTTTTTATAACTCATCCGTTTGGATGTTATTTAATCTTAAAATTTGGCATAATTAGGGGCGAGTCCTTTTGATTGACATGTATCCAATAGATGCAGCAAGAAGGGAGAGTGCAGCACAACTGCGGTTTTTAGCTGGCTAACAGCATGCCTTAGTTTTAGCCCACCTTCATTAGCCGGTTAGCTCACGTAAGATCCGAGTTGGCTCAGTTAGCTCTTAGCCACAGGCAGCTTGGAGTTTGTAGATGTCAATCGTCCACCCCCACGCTCCCAGCCCCCTTCTAAGCTCTGCCAATTTGCCCATTTTTTGTTTTTGGGTGATGGTAGGAACGCCCAATCAACTTCAGAAACCTATGGGTGACGTCACGGAGGCTCCGTCTATCTTTTATATACAGTCTATGCTTTTAACCCAAACCACTGGCCTCCTAAAACCGGAGGTTTTCTGAAAACGTTTAAACTGTCAATAAACTACAGTATTATGTCATGTGTGGTCAGCAAGAGTTAACTGCTGGAGGAGAACAGTTTAGGTTGAATATAAGACTATCTGCACAAGTACTGCCCTTTATCTCCATCCAACTCTTGGCTGTGCATCTGAATTCATGCTGCATTGAACCAAGAAGCACAAATGTAAATCCCTATTTTTTTGTTTCAGAGCATGCAGTTCAGACATTATTGCCAAATTAGAAAGATGAAAGTCAGAACCATCTGTCTTATTTCACTCTATCTTCTGGAATGCATGTGCAGCTGTAGTATCTCCATCCAGACAGCAGGTTGGGTTTTTCTTTTCTTTTTTCAGAGAATTTATTATTGTAGTAACAGCCTGCAGTTATAACACCCAGCACACAGCTTGATATCAGCACCACCCTTAGTTTTCCCTTGCTCTGTTGGTCACATATTTCAACAATTTGAACCTGCCAGGTAGGACTTGTGGCATAGTTTTCATTCTTCAGCCCTTGACAGAGAAAAACGCTCTTAAAAACACGGCACCTAATCCATATTCATTTCCCAGATGTGTCAGATGTGCCGTTGATCAGTGTCACTGACAGCGCTAAGAAGGAAGGCTTATTTTCTGCAGGGAGGGAAGGAATGGAGTCATTTGAGGTCAGTGACGGGGGGGGGGGGTATGTTATATATGCTTATCTTAGCTGCTGCTCTTGCTGTTTGATTCAGAATGCTTGCAAAGATATTTCAGAAATCTAACGCCGGCCCTGTAGTTTCGTCTGAATAATGTGTTAGATGAGAGATTTGGTGTATTTGCACAAAATTACAGACTCTGGAATGCTCCTGCTAAGAATGTCTTCATCACGCAGCGCCAACTTTCCTGAGTGAAATTTAAGAAGAACTTGAGTCTGGCGCTGGGCTGCAAGAATGCATCCAATTCAAAAGAATGTCACATTTCACCTGATAATGTACTTAGCTAATGCCTTGTGATAAACGGAAGGTGCACAAGCTGTAAGAACTCACAACTCAGGCCCAAATCATGGCTGTTACATAGTATGTAACAACCTTGATTTGGATTAAGTAGGTATACATGATGGATGGATGTTGAAAAAAGTTGGAGAAAGTTGGAAAAAAATAAAATTGAAAGTGAGCAAATTAAATCTATATTCAAAAGAAGACCAGAAACAGGAATGCCAGTATTACTCAGTCTAACATGTAAATAACTTCTCGCTTTCTTCTTAACATTAGTAAAAGTTACCAAATTAGCTGGGTTCACTGGTTTCCACTGAAAATGCTCAACTTCTCAGTTAGTAACTTGAAAGAAAAATGTGCGCATGTAAACTGAATAAGAGGAAGTTTTACATTTGGCCGTCTAAACTGAGCCTCTGTAAAACACGGTGAATGAATGTTTTGTGTCCGCTTCGACCTTTCCTGCCTTTTAAAAGTCACTGACGGCTTCAGCTCCACAGTCACATTCTCAAAGCGTGGAACCAAACCACAGACTCCTGTCACTGCTGTGCTTTTCCTCCAGTAAAACAAACACACAAAAAGTCACCTTACCAGTTATATTTTCAATTTTGTCCATGACTCTCTAAATGTTTATAATTTTCCGTTTGGAAGCTTTGTTTTTGTTTTGGTATATTTAGCCGTCCCCCATCCTGGGCTAGGTGCCCGCTCGAGAGACAGTCTCTAATTAGCAAAGTAGAAATACATATTTAGAGCAGTGTGGCTTTAGAGTCTCTCTTTATTTAAATCGCCAGGGAGAACAATGGAGAAAACAATGGCTGCCTGCAGAAAGGACGGTATTCACTGCACTGACTCAGGTTGTCAAGTTACTGTAATGCAGGTCCACTCATGGAGAGACAAAAAGATTCATTTTTCCATTGACATGGAAGGCATGACTATCTCTAATGTAAAGTCTGGTAAGGATTTATATAAAGCAAATGTCTGACACATCTGTTGCATCAATTATAATGAATCATCTTTACTTCTTATTATTTTTGCTCATCATTAAGACAAGTGCTTGTTTGCTCCAATCATGGCTGACATGGGTGATTTAAAACATAATAATACACATTTTGTTAACAAGCCGCTTACATTTTCCTGTGGCTGCGCTGATAAGACGAAGCTGTGTCTTTACACGATAGATGTTTTAGGTTTGTGTTCCCAATGGAGGCAGGATTGAACAGGATGTGTGGGCAAAGTCGAGAAACTTCCCTAGACTCTCCCGCGGAGACTTAAAAATGAGACTTGAAACCAAGCCTCGACAGATTCTCTTGTCTGCGGTTCCTGAATGAGTGGGGACTGTACTTCTTGCACACTATAATTTAGAGAATTAATTTACTTCAATTTTAATTTCTCTGAAAGCTATTCAGCTGCTGAACAGTAAATGATACCCCACATGAGAGCTTAGAAATAAAATGGTGTCAGACCGTACAATGTTTAACTGGTGATTATGTTCCTTACTTACAAAAAAATACACAAACACTTTTTTTTTTTTAAAGGACCATTTTCCCCTCTCTTTTTGCAACACAAATAAATTCATTAGCAGACTTGTGCAGAGCTTGTCAGAGAACCATTTAATTTGAATCAGGTGTGTTGTAGCAGGGAGACATCTAAGACCTGCAGGATAGTGGTCCTTGAGGACCAGGGTTGGGAATCACTGCCATATGGGACAATCCATTCTTCTCCATTTGCCTCTCCTTAAATGTAGTCGCCGTTTTTTGTGGTTGATAATCAAACATTCACAGACAGCCATGAACAGTCTAGTTAAGTTTAGAAGAACAAGAGCAGGGTGAAGTAAACCTGATGTTAATCTTTGCCTCAGCGCTTTTACTGTTTTTTTTCTCCGTCCTTCTCCTCAAGGTGGCGCATGCAGTTGCGTTTTAAAAGTAACGTAATGACGCTGCACCGACTTGGCTTAGTCCAGTGGAAAACCGAACAGGTTTGCTGGACGCACCAGCTAAGCTCTCTAGTGCCAACACAGACACCGAACCAGTTCTTTGGTCAAAATGTCCTGAAACTGCAGCAGGCAAAGATATCAGGGGCTTTCACAGAAAATCCTGGTTAGCATTTCTGAAATGAATTTCTATTGTTGAATTGATTTTAAATGTGGCTTATGTTTATTAGAGCATAAATAAAATAATAAAACAAATAAAAAGAAGTCCAAACATAATCTTTTAGCTTAAAATATTCCCTCTTTATTGCAATATTTTATGTCATGTCTTTGTTACATATTTTAACCACTTTTAAATTTTGTTTTGTTCAAATGTGGACAGTATTGAAGTCTCAGCTTCAACAATTGGCCTTGGACTCCAAAACCTAATGTCATTTATTTTGCCATTTCATGGATATTTATTACTTTTGTTTACTTAAATCAGTATTAATTCATTATATGGAAACAGCAATTCCCATGTTTTTATGGATGAATAAGCTGAGCTCTCAACATTAAAATAACATATTTGTGAATAATAGCAATTCTTAACTAAAATGACTGAGTATCAGTTATAATAAGTGATAAGAGGATCATGTAATCTAAAAATGCCGCCTTTTGAAACAAGATTTGATCCATTGCTTCACATCATATTGAATATAAGTCAAATCTGATTACACTCTTGCAAAATACATTCTCCAAATATGAAAAACAGCACTCATGAAAAATATTTATCGCAAAATCTAAATATTAAAAAGACTGCAGTAGAGCTCAGAAAAATATAATATTCTATTCCAGCTTAACCTCAGTCCTGGATGGCTCTCAATTCATGAACCAGGCAACAATAACAACAAAATCTTATTAACAGCTCCCACGCCAAGCAGTCACCCTTCTGCTGCTTCAGATGTTGCTGTTTATGTACATACTGCTTATGTGTTTGGTTGTGAGTTATTGCTGTCCGGGTTTATGTCTGTTTCAGAGGACAACGTGGTCAGAACAAATGAACAAAACAAAGGGATTGACTTGTTTTGTTCTGTGTCCTCAGCAGACAATTTACAACATATGAATTTACAAATTTTGTTTATATCACCTTTCACACTTGGTGTGTCCATTAGAGCGGCATTGTATAAATCAGACGAACCTCTGTCATCATAAAATTATCTCGCAAAGTGATGAAAGAAAAGAGGACAATGAATCAGGCAATTAGATGATGAAAGCAGCTGCTTCCACTGTAGTGTGTCATGAACATTTAATTGGTAAGGAGGTGATGATGACAAATGATGAGAGGACATTCATCTGCAGCCATACCTCCATAGGACAGATACAGTTGAGGACATTGTGTCAAGGGCAGAAGGAGATAGACATTGAAGAGGTTACAAGAAAAAGGAGCAACTGCTTTTTCAGACATTTTAGAAAACACTTGGTTGTATTCCACATGTCCCTCATGAAGAATTTTGGACTGTGTTCCTTCAGGTTTAAATTTATTATGCAAAATAGGAAGCTTGAACTGAAAGATAGACTGAATAGGCCTGCTTGTTGTTTGTATATTTATCTCTGCAGATGTGATTCTGCAGCTTATGTTTCTAGACTGGCAGTTTAAGGCCTCGGATTTTTCTCTTTGGTAGCTCCTGGACTCCAGGGCAACAGGTCCCTCTAATGATGGGGATGTATGCTTGTGGCACATAACCTATGGTGCAGAAAAACTTCAGAGCAGCTGTGTATTATTTCTGGAGGCTTGTATTATTGCATGTCCCTCCCCTATACATTTATTCATTAAAAAAAATATTAGGCATGAAAATACGTTTAATATTTCATAAACACACTCCTCAAGAACTACATCTCAATAAAACATGTAAATGTTCTTCTCCTCTGTGAGGAGGCATTTAATTTCACAATGTGACAACACAGAAAAGACAAACTGGTTAATTCAAGTTTGTGAATGAGCCATGTGTGATCCAACATTCCAGACTTATGAAGCACTAGTGGCCTGTGAAGCCCTATTACCTAATCATTGTCAGGCTGTCACTTCCAGATGACCTCCTCTCCACAGAAACACAGAGAGGAGCATTAAAATGGAATTCCAAAACAGCAGGAGCCTGCTGTTAGCCGGCCTCCACCATATGGTGCCGGGACTTTTCTCTTTTTAATTAACACCTTTTGAAGGTAAGCTGGCTATTTTTTCAGGACAGGTTGAAAGTATGGAAAAGCTAAAATGATGACTTCCACTTTAAAAAGTATTAAGTTTTATAATGTTTTGGTTGGTTGAAGCAGCATTTTATTTTTTTATTAGTTATCTTTGGGCCAGCTGAGGTGAATAACTCAAAAGGTGAAATATCTAACATTTGACCTTATGTGTAAGGACCTTATAAACCTTTCATTAGTTCCTTAGTTACACAATTACACAATAACAGCATAGAGTCTCAATCAATGACCAAAAATGTTTAACTGATCAGCAATACAAGAGTGTTTTGTGAAATATATATGGGGCTGTCAGTAATTCAGAATATTTATTCATGATAAATCACATGATTGTCCCGAGTTAACTCATGACTATTCATAGATGTTTTATCCATTTTAGTATTCCTGTAAGCCACTCTTTATCTGGAGGTAAAGAAGGCATTTTACTTACTAGTTATATTTACTCACTTGGTTGGATGACTTTATGCACATACACATTGGCACGCACATGCATACATACATAACCCCCTTTACACACACAAACTCTTTCTAAAACCAAAAGAAAGAGGGCTCCCTGAATCAGCTGGGTGCTGCACACGAGGTGGTATTTGAGATGTGACAAGCTATGGTGGTAAGTAACAGTAGACAACAGTAGACAAAAATGACCTTGGTCTTGTCCAGAGAAATTTATGCAAATTTAGATGTCACCATGAAGCAAGCAATGTCAAAGCTTTATCCCAACTTCAGCACAAAAGGCAAAACAAATTACAAGTACTGGTGCAACTTTTGCCAAGGAGCCATGTTTGTGTTTAGTTTTAGTACTGGGCTTATTGTGCCATGTTGCATATTTTTAGCCAAGATATAACATCCAATAATCAGATGCTTTAACACACTGATCCCCCACACTTTGCTTTGAAAGTACCAAGTAGTCACTGTGAGTTAAAGAAAACATCACATGTCAACTTTCTTCATTTTGGCTGTAATCTAATTTAGATGTTTAGAGATTCACACCCTAAATACTACTTTTAGAAATGCAAAGCAAACTAATCCTAACCTTACAATCACATGTACAGTAAAGGGCAAACATCTGAGTGAAGTAACAGAAAAGAAAACACACAACTGAACAAAGAGAGGAGTTAGTATGTTGTCCTTTGCTTGAACTGATGAATTCCCAATAAAAAACAGAAATATCAAATGATCCAGTGTTGCTGTTTCGTTGCTTCTTGCTATAACAGAGGTGATAAATGTAGAGTTGCACAGGTAGGCTCCTTTGTATTTTTTCAGGCTATCACTGTTGCCAAAGCATGCTTGAACATTCAGTCAATTTGGTGGCAGTGAACTATGATACTATTACAAAGTCAATTAGGTAGGCTACACTCTAAAGCACTTCTATTCTAAGGGCAGTGTGTGGATTCAGGCACGCTCAAGGCATCTGTGGACTTTAGTCAGAGGAAGGAGGTCACGCAGAAGTCAATTGTTTTGATTGAAACCAGTACCTCTACTTTAGAGGTGAAAAATAACACAGAAGCCATTATTCCAGCTGTGCAGTAGTTTAATGTCTCACACTGAAAGTCAAATTCACGTGTCAGTAGGACGTCTGTAATGATGCATATAAGAGTGAAGTGAGTGGCTTGATGGAGCACCTTGTAATTAAACTCACTTTTGTTCATTTAAATGTGATATGGCAGACACCACCTCCGTCCTGCTCTGCTTAGGCTTTGGGGCATGACGCATCTTGGCTCTTTGTTTTCGATGTTGAAAAACATTACAGTGATTAGCTTTTGGAGACAATGCTAAATGAAGATCAAATGTCAGAAAGGCCGAAAAAAAGGAACATTGAAATTCACCATAACCCTATCCATCTTTTATAATGCCTTCCGTTATAATCTACTTGTTAATACTGCCAACTTGCCAGATTTACCAAAATGTGCTACTCATACCAGCCATTGTGGATGGAGACAATGTTGCATTAAAGCAAAAAAGAAAGAATGTAAACTGTTTTCTATGTTGCAATTCAGATGGTGGTGAAATATAAAGTTTTTACTTTTAATATCCTCTAAGTGCAGTGATCGTTTAAATGTGCCTGTTTGAAATAGGTTGATTGTGCCTTGCAGCAAGATTGAGTGATTGAAGTCATTTGTTGCCGGAGGAATGGGGTGTGTCAGCAATTACACGGCTGATTGGGGTTGCAACATTTAGCTGCACAGATTTAACAGCATTGTTCTTTGAATGCAGTCCAGTTAACTTGGATTGATATTACATGCAAAGGCTGAATTTTATCGTTACTTTGCCCTGTTTAAAGAGTGCATGTTGCCGTAATTAAGCAAAAAAAACAAACAAAAAACGGCCTAAATTGAGACTGAAGAGGAAAATTCATGTCAACTGAGTCAGCCAAGCAGAGACTTGACTTCATCTGTTGATTGTTTTGACATAATCAGTACAGAGATAAAATAGATAAAGACTGATTGCCATTAATGACAACATTCAACCTGACTTTATTGATTCACTACCTGTTTCACTCAGTGCTGCATGACCTTAAACCCCTGGTATAACATCCCCCCATGCTGCAGATGAAAAAATGGCCATATAAATGTAGCATTAAACAGATGCACAAATTGAAATGTAATGTACAGTTAAATTTTTAATTGTGAGTTGCTTGGGAATATTTTATAGCGTTATATCTAAAAGTGAACATAGAAGAATCAAAGACGCTACTTAAATATTTATTGCTTACCCACTCAGTACAACTCCGTTGAAAAGACGGCTTTGTCCAACGTTTATGTGACTATTGTGATTCAACCGAAAAGTGAAAGATGAAATGTCTTTTTTTACGACAATATAAAAAAAGTCCCTCTACTGCCCATTCCCACATATTCCAATGCAGGTTTGCAGAGCCTATCCCGAAGCAGTCACCATCCCATCACAGTCAGAACAATTTCACAAGCCCCACATTACTAGAACATGTAGACACATTCAACCGAGCCAAGGCTCAAACCAGCAGCTCTTTGTGAGACAACAGTGCTAATGCACTACACCACCAAGCAGAAGGCACAATTGTGAAAGGTGAGGACATGTTTTTTTACAACAAAGAAAAGAAGTGTCCTCTTCAGGCTTTTTCCATCTAATCAATGATCAAAAAATTTTAATTTCACAAAATACAGCAAATGTGAAATATTTTTACATTTTTTTAATGTTTTGAAATATTTAAACTATTGATCAATTTTTCAAATCGATCGATTGCCAAAGCGTCCTTTAATGTGTCTAACTCAGGTTGACTTAGGTCTAAATCTGGTCCGTGTCGGACATCTAGACACGGCCCAACGACTTGGTTGTCGACAGACTGACCTTATTTAGCCATAAAAGCAATGTCCATGTTTGGTGGGTATATTTGATTCTGTAATCAGCACACTAAAAAGTCTATACTAGTAATTCTAAGGTCACCACATAAAGATGTAATTAAATGGTATTTAATAAAAATGGGAGGGTTTTTAGATGGGGACTTGAGCCTGAAAAATATTTAGAAAATTGCTAAATAATTATCACTTATTTCTACTAATGTCAGGTTGCTCCTTTTACACCAACGTGTGAATGTATGTCTGACAGGTTTGTATTAGGAGGTGGGCTGTTTCGTCTCATGAAAGAAAAATGATAAGAGACCAATTAGAGGCAGAAAACTACAAACATCTTTTATCAGTTTCCACACTCCCTTGTCAAGAGGCCTGAAGCATGTTTTCCTTCCTTTATGCTTAAACAGATTAATTTTATTGGGACTTGTTTACTTTTTCCAAGTCTCTATGAAGCTGTGTTCACATCTTTGACATATGGAAAATTGGTAACAAATTTCCCTCTAGTTGTTCATGCTACCTGTTTGTGTTGCCATATTCTGCTACAGTAAGTGTAACAATTCACTTCATATTTTTTATATAAACCAAAGTAAAAGACATGTCATTTTAAGGCCCTTTACACATCTAATAAATTTCAGATACTAAATCCAATTAAATTAAACTATGTTCCAAATTAGTGTGATTGCAGTCCAAATCAGTTAATTAATTATAGTTGTATTCAAATCATGGAGTTCATACTAATTAAATTGAATCTTGAACAGGCACTGGTTGGCCGGCAGCAGACAAGAGAAGAGCATTTTATACTTGTGCAGACAGCCATCAGAACCAGACTTTAGAAACAAGAAGAAAACTTTTACACTTTCACCAGGATTCTACAAACATGAAGAGAAGCTTGGATTGTTGAATTATGAATAATGTAACAAGGAGAAAAAAGTGTGGTGTTGAGAATGGGCTCCAGCTAAAAAACAAAATAATGACCTGAGAACAAATGCTCCAAGGAATGGTAAAGATTAGGTGATAATTTGAACTAACCTGATAGTTTGTCTTTTTAATTGACTTATTTCATACTCCACACAGTCAGTTAAACAATAAATACACAAACTAAGGGTTGCAGTATTTAATTGGTTAAATGTTTACAGAAAGGAAAATAATTGGTGTGAAAATAAATGAGTTTGTTTTGTGTCTCCTGACATGTGCCACATATTTTCTACAGTGACGTGAGTGTTGTTACCAGGACTAAAATTGTGATTATGGTCAAACATAATAAGTCTCCCTCAGAGAATCCCTGTTTTTGTCTGGATCCAGATTCGGAGCAGAAATTAATGACTCCGTAGTTTGGCCTTGAGCAGAAGTTTCCACCAAGTTTTCTAAAAACCAGTAAACATTTTAAAGATACGCTGCCAACAAACAAACAGTGAAAAAACATAACCTGAGATAGATAAAAACTGCTTAACTGTTAGCATTATTATTTTGTTGTTTTTGGTATCTAAGAATGTTTATTTTCACAGTTTATGAAGTTTATAAGCAGACAAACTATTGAATATTCTTAACCTTTTTCCAGTAGTTTGAAAAGTCTTTACTCACTGTGGTAGCAAAAATTACCAAGGGTCTGGTATGAGTAAGAGTAAATGTGTTTGTTACAAAAGAGAATTATAGAGTACAAATTACATAGAGTTGAGAGCGGGCTTCTGACCCATGGGGAGTCAGGAGAGAACTCTGATCCACAAATCAGAGGCAAAGTGTTTTATTCATCTGGCATTTGTCTAGTTCCCAAAACAAGGTCAGACTCAAACCTGATAAAGTCAGTGAAAAGAGACTGAATGGCGCCACTCTCTACGCAGTTCTCAGAGAGAATCATGCAAAAACAAGCTGGCATTCTAAACAGTTCCTTCTTAACCCGTCATCGAGACGCTTCCAGTCCAAGTTCTACTGGGACAGTGGTCGGTCCGAATCTAAAACCACCATGCACCATAACCCAGAATTGAAAGAGTCACTTTAATGTGCTATAATATTCTGTACCAAACTGAATAGATCAACAGTAATAAACGAATAAAGAAAATTAATATAAATAAATATATGAGTGGTTATTATTATGAGTAAATATTATAAGTATATATGAGTGATGATTATGAACACAGTAAAATCACTTCCGCACTCTCCCGTCATTTTTAATGTGTTGCTTTAAATGAGTCAAACTTTCTTTAATTGTTTAAAGTGGTCCTGAGCAGGCTTTCTAAAGGTATTTTAAAAGTTTTCTTCCTTCACTCATTTTACCTAAGCATTACATAATAACATTATCTTTTCAATTTTTATAGTATGTTTGTGTGAGTGTTTCTTAAAACATTTAATGACATATTAATCCTTAAAGAATTATAAAATTAACTAATTTAAAGTATGAACCAGTGATTTTGCCTCCACATTTAACCAATTTTCCACTAGTAACTACTTTGTTGCTAGCAGTCTTTTACAAAGGCATATTTTGTTCCCATTCAAGTTGCATCTGTTGAAAATGTCAAAGATAACACAGTTTGACAGGAATAAATACATTTTTTTGCACGAGTTAGGTGATTCTAAAAGAACAATTTCTGACAGTAAAAACTCAAATGCCTGCCACAGAACCTGAAAGATGTATCTGACCTGGTTGATCTGTCTACTGTAATTAAATTCACTTTTGTTTATTTTTGTCAGAAAAGGTTTATTGAAGGATGGCTGTCAAGAAGACATTCTCATGAAGTGAAACAGGGAAAAGGCTGAGCTATTCAAAAGGACACAAGAACTGCAAATAAAATCAGTGACAACAGGCCTTGTTAAAGAATCCCCTTCACCCCTCAGTTCCACCGAAAGCGGAAGGGTCGCGAAATCCAAGCAGAACAGCTGTTCTGCAGCGACTCTAGCCAATCACAGCGTGACGCTCCGCTTTCCCCAAAATACGTTATATTATTGAGGCTTGGACACGTCGTCAACCCAGAGCAGAGAAGATTGTTCAGGGAGGAAGTCAGTTGATGAAAAGCAAAGTGGATCTGGTCGATTTTAAACATAAAACACTATCTGCAGACTCACATTTAATTCTGAAACATTAACAATATGTCATAACCGACAGCACGGGCACCAAACGGGTGTCATACCTGACACCATGGATGACAAGACATTTTTTTAGAGGTGGAAAGTCACACCACACACCCCTATTATAAAGATGTGACTATAAAGCACCTGAGACTTTTTACTGGTTTATTGTTCTCTTTAAAAGCCCCTTAAGTGAACCAATTATTGCGCAATGTTGGAATCAAATGATTCAGTGAACTAGAGAATCCAGCCACAGCAAAGACGCACTGCTTGGAAATACCCCTGGTGTTCCACCTTTCGTCAAAGCCTGGACCTCAACATTACCGAAGCATCTTGACAGAGAATGGAAACAAAGGAAACCAACCTCTAAAGACGAGCTTTGAAAAGTCCTTCCAGGAGCCTGGGAAACTATTCCTTAAGACTACCCAAGGAAATTACAATTCAGCTTTATGTAATTTAGGAAAGCCTGAAATTTTGACGTCCTAACTTGTTAGAATTGATTAAACTCTGTTTATGCCTTATACTTTATATTTTTATAAATGTTTTTATTAATTCTTGGCAACATTAAATTTCTTTTTTATTCCACATCATTTCATAGTACATGTCAAACATCGCTGACTAAAAGAAAACAATAATTTCAGTTTAAGCATGGCATTGTATTTGCCTCAAAAACGTGTTTGCTTTTACTTGATTCTTACAATCTCCACTTTAAGATCAAGCAGCTTTGCACACATAAGCACAAAAAGGAAGCACCTTTTTAGAGTCGGAAGCAAAAAAGAAATCAACGTGGTGTGTGCCACATATTATTTACTTGAGTGACTCCACAGACTAAACACACTAAAAGACATGAGTGGTAAACGATAAAATAGGAAAGATGTTCAATTAGGAAACCTGGTAGTGCAGAAAAACAACAAATTGTGTTTTCAAGTCTAATACTTTTGTATTTCTTCAGTTAAATTGAACATGACCTGAGTTTGGACAAACTGTAATCGATTACAGGGTAGAATAAGGGACACTTTAGTGGGACTTAGTGGTAAAAATTGTCGCAGAAATATCTTTTTATAAAGATATCGTCAGACTTTACTTTTCATTGCTTCACAGACCAATAGAATCATTTACATTTAATGGTGAGCTCTACAGGAAAGTAGAATAATTTGCATAGATTATTTAAAACCTCACTTACAAACAAAAATATCTCCTTAAACAGAGCAATTCAGTACAAACTTTGATTTGTCTTTGTGTTGTAAATGCAGCAGGAAGTTATTTTTTCAGCATCAACTCTGCTTCTCAGAATCTGCTTTTGCAGTTCATCACTTAAACTCACCCATAAACTTTGATGACTTTTCTGCTTTTCACATACCATTTATAAAACCACAACCCATCATACATCACATTTTTCACTGACCTCCATTAAATTACTCTGCAATCCTCAATTATTCAGCAATAACTGATCATTATAGGTGATTTAGAGCTTTTTATATTTACCTGTTATTTTCTTTTTCATGGAATAAGTATGTGCTGACCAAGAGGCCCCTACTTAATGTGTTCAAATTAGATAAGGAAATTACAGTTTGTCTTACTTCAAATGATTGCATGGAAGTCATGACATGGGAAATGAGCTGTTGCAAATGTACATTTCTTGAAGTAGAAAGCCTTTATCAGCTCATGTGGAGCATCTTTAAGATGTAATCCAAGATTTTTAAGTGGTGTTTTGCCACTCACATTATCACCATAGAAAGAGCTGATGTTTCACAGTCTACTGCATAAAACATGCAGACATTGTGTCTTGTGTTCAGTCTGTGTCTCATTAGTCTGGTGCTTTTTTTTTTTAGCAAATACACAAAAATTTACATGTAGCTGGAGGAGTTAAAATGCTGCATATTAAAGCAGTTGATCTTTATCTTTTCTAGCTAATGGAGTAATAAGGTAAAAGCAGTGATGTGGTACATCCTCCCATCCTATATCTATACCCGTTTATTACAATCATTTAGCTGACGCTTTTATCCAAAGCAACTTAAAATTGTTAGGCAGTGGCGTAAAGGGTCTTGCCTAAGGACCCATCTGGAAGGTGTTAATGTTCATCCCCTGGGGGATTTGAACCCTGGTCTCCCACATGGGAGACTGATGCTCTACCAATAGAGCTAACCAGCCTGCTAAAGTGCAACATCACAGTGGGCTGGAACCCTGCTCATCGGCTACCAGGCATGAGGCAGAGAAGACTCTGGACAGGTCGCCAGTCCATATCAGGGCCAGCACAGAAAGACAGGCAAGCTCTCACACTCACTCCTGTGGAGACTTTAGAGTGTGCATTTAATCTAGCATGTGCGACGTCTGGACTGTGGAAGGAAACGTTACAGATGTGGTCTGTAGTGTTATGGCTCATTAAAACTGAGATGCTCAAATCAACACTGGTGAAGATAAAATAGCTTTGACCTGTAAGGAAATATTTAAGCTGCAGACTGCACCAGACTTTAATTTTTTTTTATGTGCAGAGACAGAAAAATGGGTAAAGAAGGGTACATAACCATTTGGGTAGCAAAGTGGCATGGGTCAGGACATTAACCTAGGCCAGCTGTTTTGGTGCCTGCTTAGCCAGTTAAGCTTCCTACAGCCCACGTTTTGTGTATTTTAAAGATCCACTGTGTTGGATGTAGTGAAATTTGTGGTACAAATTGTAAAGTGCAACAACTAGTTGAACGCTCCTAATCTAAAACACTGTTGCAGTTGCATAAAAGTGCTCTAGACAGTGTTTGCTTGTTCCCTTTTGGGCTACAGTCGGGTTTGGCGGAGTTTCAAGTTGGTAAGGATGGCATCCTGTGGCATATTTAAATGCTAATGACGATAAGGTAACAACAGCACAGCTGTTATTATACTCATGCAACTTTGTGATTATAATGTACACATGAGTATATATAACATATATAAATAACAATATTTATAATATGTATAAGATAATATATAATAAACTATAACTATAATATGCTAAATCTTTCTAACTAAAACTTTCATCCGAAGACATTCAATACATTAAATATCATTCAAACCTCTCTAGTGCAGGTGCATGTAAAGATATAATCAAAATCTCAAGTCAAGGATAAACCCACACATTCTCTCTAATGGTGTATCATAATGGAAATACTTAGGACGAGCGCTGTAAGGGTTTACAAACAGGAACACAACACAAAAAACAGTCAAATGATCTAAGTAAATGAAACACAGAACGAGAAATGTGGCAAAGAAAACACTGAAAATTCAGAAAACATAAGCTAAATTTGTTCCCTCCAAATCTAATATGACAGCAGGGAAACTTAAAACAAATGAATGGGTTTACCCCTCCTCAGTTAAAACAGATAAATACAAAAAACAATATGAAATCATTTTTATATACTGCATATGTGGTTGTGTATAAAGATTCAGGCCTTCACTATTCAGTTTCTGCCAGAAAACCTTTTATTTTTTCATTTAGAGAAAAGGTGTAGCAGATAAATGTGACATTTTATGTGAAGCAGCATCAGTTCTCTCTGTAACCAGGACACCTTAAAGTGGGGAAAAACCTTCAACAAAAGGATTGAAAAGAGGAGATGCAGCTCATCAAACTTAACAAGCAAGCTTAACCAAAGTCATTTTCCTTGACTTTGACTTGTAGTGATTTTTTAAAGTTGGTGACACAGTGTAGGAATTCAAGAAGCACAAAGCACAGAGAAGAGAAATGTGCTCTACTTGCATGATGCGTAAATTCTGAATTATATACCAATGTGGTAAAGTCCAGTCGCTGTGACTCGGTCTCTGTGGTCACAAGACAAACAGAAACTGCTTGACTGCCTGTTCAGCTTCTGAATAATGTGTGCCTTTAAAAAAAATCAATCAATTCACACGTTGATAGTTTTGCATGCCATTTCTCCTCATTCTAAATCTCTCCTTTGTTAATTTATCTGAGTTGCAGTCTCCACTGGTGCTGAAATCAATAGCTGAAATGCAGCCTTCATATACTTGACCCAGAAAAACACTGTTGGTATCCTGAAGTTCTGTTGACATCTTATTTATTCATTTGTTTTGATCTCACATTGAGTGTGCTCTGCATGTCGGAGCTTATCTTGAATGCATCTCACTGTACATAAAAGCAGATAGGGTAGAGAAAAGATGACTCATTCTTTGTGACAAAGACAGACTATGGCTGGCCTGACTGCTGCGGCCATTTGTCACTATTAGTTTCCATTAATTTTTCTGAGGACATGCTTAAGACGACGCTGCGATAGTCGTCTGCTGTTTCTCACATGCCACAGCAGAGTGATATATGCTTAGAATGCACTCCACTTATCTAATCCCATCCACTTAAGCAAACACCAAAAATGTCTGATAATGGAGCTTGTTTGAGTCAACCGGACAAGTGGGTCATCATAAGCACATGGGGGAAGTGATGAAAACCTCTCATGACTGCAGTCAGAACACTGGATCCCTGCAGCATAGCAGCACAAACTAAAGGATGATTTGAAGCATTAAGACAGTTAAAGTGAGACTTCTTAGAGATTCTACCCATAACTTTTAGTAGCTCTACATTTTCCCCACTGAACCGCTGCCCAAAGTTGTCATAAGCTGAGTGTCTCAAATAGGCCAGGTGCTGTGGTTTTGTACATCTATTTCACCCCAGTAAAGGGAGAAGTGATCAAACAAAACCTTACTGTCAGGATTAAGATGAATGACTGTTTGCAAATGTAATCTACCAATCTACATCCAAATAAATACTGATTTATAGGATCAATATGAGTGTTACAAGTGAAAACAATTCTTGAATGGAAATGGACTTGTACTTATATAGCGCTTTTCCAGTCAGCTTGACCGCTCAAAGCGCTGTACACTACTTGTCACATT
>JBAMHW010000006.1:26857078-26872890 GCA_037177495.1 Rhadinocentrus ornatus
AGCTAGTAAATATTTCCAGTTAACTCGATCAAAAACTTTCTCTGCATCTAAAGAAACTATTATTGTTTCCAGGTTATTAACGGTCAAATAATCTATTATATTAATTAGTCTCCGCATGTTAACAGAGGAATATCTGCCCTTTATAAAGCCTGTTTGATCAGGATGTATAATGAGAGGAGTTACTTTCTCTAACCTTCCAGATAATGCTTTGCAGATTATTTTAAGGTCCGCATTTATCAGTGATATGGGTCTGTAGCTAGATGGTATTGTGGGGTCTACCTGGTTTTAATAGTACAGTAATGGTGGTAGATTTTATGTTTGGGGGTAAGTAACCATTTTCCTTTTTCTGTGTCACCATTTTGATGTAGGGGCCAGTGTTGTCCAGAATTCTTTATAGAAGGCCGAGACTTGTTCCTGCTGTGAACCTGGAAGATCTATATTGTTAAGAAAATGATGGCTATCGTTGTCTGATGGATCTAATTGTGATGTATACAGAGTTTTATAGAAATCTTTAAGAGCTGAAATTGTAGATTTTTCCTTATTTATTTTTAACTGAGTGTTTTTTTATTGTTATGTAATTCTACTTAGATGTGTGTAAAGGCTTGTTTTATTTTTAATATGATTGATTGATTGACTAACAGTAGTCTTCATCAGACTATATAAAATGATTTTAGCTTCTTGGCTATAAAACATGTCATATTTTGTTTAGTTTTTTTTTTCTTTAATTATCTCCACCTCACCATTATCATGCTTAAACTTGCACAAAATTCGTATCATCAGTTACAATATGAAATATGCTTGTTAGCACATCTACCAAACACCTTACATTCTTCAAAAATCCTGGACCGTGTGGGGAAAGAGATATTTTGTTGTGCATCCATGATTCTTAGATGAAATGATTAAAACGGAAACATTTCATGTTTATCCAGCAGTCACTTGGCAAACAGACACGTATTCCAGATGTGTTTAAGTAAACATACTAGTAATTTGGCAAAACCTCAGTCTGATGTCCTTTCAAAGGTGATACAAACACACCCTCTTTCTGAACATGAGCCCAGCCACTAACCATCCCTACACCCAAGGCAAATATTTGGGAAAATAGCTACAAATTCTGTTTTACAAATTCACGTTCATTTACATTAAGTACAACAATTTTAGGGAAAGATGAATAAAACTGTGTATAGTTTATTGGCTACAATTGTGCATATGCACATGGGCAAAAATGTTTGTATGAATTCTTTTTGTAGGATTTATTAAAAAATATCCAAACATGATTTAATCGTATGAATGTTTCTGATCATGAAACCATGTGCACTTGCTGGATGCTGACTTCCACAATCCTGCTTCATGTGATATGGATGAATCCACAGCACGCAGGAGACAACATTATGTGGAGATGATGATCAGAAAGGGGATAGTGATACACAGATATATCATAGTATGTTTGCTGTCTTTTATTATTAAACAACTCTGAATAAAGGAAACAATTTTTTAGCAAACATTAGTGAGGTCTTCCACAGCAACCAACATCTGAAGTTTTGTACAGGGCCCAGAATGAAAGTATTGTTGTGGTCTGAGCTAACACGGCTGCAAAGGCTCATGGGTAGGCATCTTAATAGGAATAGCCCTTTGATTATTGTTAGCAGTTACGTTCAAGTGATGTTGTTGAATTATTTTTATCTGTTGTTTTTTCTAAGTTCATGTTAGGTTTCGCTTGTAGTTCTGGTTTGTGAGTTTGCAGCAGCAGATTGGCATTGGCGGAGCTAACAGTCACCAAGAATTTACCACGCCTGTTCTTGCTGGATGGGGCGTGGTTGACACTGTTGCCTCTGGCCAAACCAATAGAGAGGGAGCTGCAACATAACAGGGTGCGGCCCAGCGACCCCTATAAAGTTGCCACGCTACAGCGGAGAAGAGTCAGCAGACACCTATCTTGTTGAGGTCCAGCTTGCTGCACAGCTAAACTCTTGGACATTAGAGGAAACAGCAGTTCATGTCGCCCTGTCTCTAGAAGGCAGGGCTTTGCAAATACTTACCGATCTTCAGCCAGAGAAGCTCCAGGATTGGGTGGCACTGAGGGCTGCCCTCCAGCGTCGATTTGGCCACCAGGTCTACACAGATGATGCCAGGGACCGGCTCACCAGGCATCGGAGAGAAACTAAGGAGAGCCATGGAACGAATGCGGCTGATCTACGCACCTACACTCGACAGGGGTGCCTCAGTTTCAGTGAGGAGGTTAAGGAAGAGCTTGCAGTACAGTCCTTCCTCCACGGGCTCCAGCCAGAATGTTTACAAGAGTACCTTCGCCTGCACACTCCCACCACCTTAGCCGCAGCCCTGGCAGAGGCAGAAAGGGTGGATCATGTTCTGTGTCCTGAAGGCCCCCTTCTGAATAGCGGCTACCAGGTGAACCAGGTCACCTGTGAGGAGAGAGATGAGGTGACCTGCCAAGCTACCACTTCACCAAGGCGACGTAGTGGTCTCAGGAAGAGATCCACTGAGAGATGCTACAGGTGTAGATTACCTGGCCACATCGCCCACTACTGCCCAGCTCCAGCACAGCTCCAGCACAAAGACTAACAGCCCTCGGGGCAGTTAAACTAAAGTTGGGTGGCACTGAGGGGTACTGTCATCTACTGTGGCTGAGACTACCTCCAGCCTTACAACACAGAGGCTTGGACGCCTTGGCAAGGTACATGGACTTTATTTGGATTGTGTTCTTGAAAAAACCCCATGTCGAGCCCTGGTGGACACAGGGTCCACCATCCCTCTCATCCGCCCAGGAATCTTGCCCGGTTCAAATGGACGATCACCCTCGGGATGGACCCCAACAAGAAAGAGTATTACCACAGTTACCGGCAGCAAGGCCACGATGTTAGGGACAAATCAGTGTTTATCAATTCAACAGCGCGTTTCCTAATCCAGAGAGTGCATTGCTCTAATCGCGGGAGTTTTTAATTAATCGCAGGGCTGTGAACGCAGCACAGCGAGCATAAAACACAACCCCCCCCCCCACTCATCTGTACGCTTTCGCTGGAAAACTCTGCTCGCTCTTTCTGTTCATTGGGTGTATTTGTCAGTTGGGGGCGGGAACTCTTCTCTTTATTCTGATTGGCAGGATTTTCAGCTCAAATCTGGTGACAGCTTGGCTTTATTTTATTTTTTTTAAGATCTTGGTTCAGCTTTATGACACCAAGGTACAGAAACATTCACAAACATGACAGTTTATACTAAAAATAAACAAAAGTCTTATGGAACCATCAGGAAGGTTTTAAATGACAGTAAAGGTTAAAATGTTTACATCAGGACAAGGACAAGAAGAGCGGGCTACGTGGCATGGATTAAAAAAAAGTAGAGGAAGAAGAGGACGAAAAAAGGTAAATGAAATATACATTTGTTGACTCTAACTGAGTCTAATATTCGCTCTATTAGATAACACTACATGTTTGCAGTTACAACTCAATTTGGTTAGCTGTCTCTAACCAATATAATTTCTGTAATACCTCTTTCTTTATTTTTTTGTGGGAAATACAAAACAGAGATTCAACTTAAACTAGATGAATAAAATGCTGCTCAAGCCATGTACTTGGAGTTGCATCTTTACTATGTCTAATTATGGCTAATTATACATTTAACAAATTTCAATTGTAACTGAAAACATGTACTGTTATTTAACCAGCTGCTCTTCACAGTTCCTAGAACCAGGTTAAAAGGCAGAGGCGACAGAGCTTTTCCTGTCACTGCTCCCAAACTCTGGAACAGTCTGCCTTTTAATATCAGATCAGCATTAAGCATTTTAAATCATTATTAAAAACGCACCTTTTCTCACTGGCTTTTCCTCCAGCTTAAGCATTTCAATTGAGTTTTTATTGTATTTTTGTTCTCATATTTTTTACGTTATTTTAATGTAATTTTATATTATTTTGTTTTATGAAATATATTGGTTTATTTTATTTTAATGATGGCCTAGGCTTTTTATCTACTTTGCTTTGTACAGCACTTTGGTCAATTGAGATTGTTTTTAAATGTGCTTTATAAATAAATTTGACTTGACAACTTTTTTTTATCCATGCCACGTACCCCGCTCTTCTTCTTCTTTATCGCAGAGTCCCTGTCCTGATGTAAACATATTAACCTTTACCTCTGTATTATTTTTATTTCCTAAACTGCCTTTAAAACCTTCCTGATGGTTCCATAAGATTTTTGTAAATTTTTAGTGTAAACTGTCATGTTTGTGAATGTTTCTGTACCTTGGTGCCATAAGGCTGCACCAAGCTCTTAAAAAATAAAATAAAGCCAAGCTGTCACCAGATTTGAGCTGAAAATCCTGCCAATCAGAATAATGAGAAGAGTTCCCGCCCCCAACTGACAAATACACCCACTGAAAAGAGAGAGCGAGCAGAGTTTTCCAGCGAGAGCGTGCAGATGAGTGGGGGGGTTGTGTTTTACGATCGATATGCTGTGTTCACGGCCCGGCGTTTAAATAAAAACTCCCGCAATCAGAGCAATGCGCTCTCTCGATTAAGGAACGCGCTGTTGAATTGATAAATACGCTCCTCAATGTATTTGGCAGAGATGTAACGCCATATGTATGTGTCTAGGGCTGTGTGTATGCCTGAGCTCTGAAACTATAGCTTTTCAGAATTCAAGTGACTCCGGAGCCAGCCAAGTTTCAACCACCTTAACAGAATCAGATGAGCCAGTCCTACCAACAGAGCCAGCTGCACTAGCCGAATCTCATGCCCCTTGCACTACCAATCACCTCGCATCCACCATCTTTTGAGACTAGGCAGGCTATCGACAACCTGTTTGAGAAAAGCTGCCAAGGGCTGGACGAGGAGCAGCAACACAAAATGAAGGAGCTGTTGGAAGCATTCAGTAATGTCTTTGCTGCCAAAGACGAGGAATGTACCCGCACAAACCTGGTTTTCCTTGATATACACACTGGGGAAGCTCATCCCATTCGCCTTCAACCCAGACTTCTGCCCCTCGCGAAACGACTTGTAGCCCAGCAGGAAATTGAGGAGATGTACAAAGCAGGTATCATCGAGCCATCCAACAGCCCCTGAGCTGCACCTGCAGTCCTGGAATTTGTAGCGTTTGTGTGAATTATAGGCGCCTCAATGAAGTCGCATGCAAGGACTCCTACCCCCTTCCACAAACTGATGATGCACTGGACTACATCGCTGGCTCTTCCTGATTTAGCTCCCTTGACCTGCGCAGCGGTTACTGGCAGGTAGAGCTGGCTCCAGAAGCTCGCCCCAAGACAGCATGCTCCATTGGGGAGGGGCTGTGGCAGTTTAAAGTCATGCCATTCGGGCTTTGTAACGCCCTGCCACTTTTAAGCGCCTGATGGAGAAGGTCCTGGCCGACATTCCCCGCAACCGATGTATTGTCTACCTGGATGACAGGTATGTATTGATACGTTATTTATATTCAATATTACTGATTTACTATGAATCGGATCACTAAGCTCTAAAATTATTTATTATCCATTTTTGTTAAGTTTATTTTTTAACAATAAAATAAAAAGCAAAAATCAGGGAGTATGATCCCACTAAGGCTGCAATGCAAGAAGGACTGTTAGGAGCAGGAGGCCAGACTTCACAGACAGTGTGGAAGCACCAAGAGTAGAGAGGGAGGAGTCTGATTAGGTTTTAGTTAATGAATTCAGACACTAACACTTATAAAAAAAAAATAAAAATTTCTTCTTGCTTTTGTTTAATGTGGCTGTGTCTTCCACTTTCAGTTTGGATACAACACAACACAGTATTAAAGAAAAACATGTGCCTAGAGGTATGTGTGTAAAATAATATTTTGTGGATTTTTGTCATCTACCGCCCAACTTGGCCGGTGAGTCAAAAAGTTCATTTCGGACACTGGTTGTAGCCTATTATAGTCGTTCTCTCAGCAAACCAATGTAGAACTATTGTGTTACCCGTCGAGAACTGTTGGCAGTGGTTCTCGGTCTTCGCCACTTCCACCCCTACCTGTATGGACAGAAGTTCTTTCTGCGAACAGATCATGCATCACTCACCTGACTCCTGAATTTCAAAGAGACTGAGAACCTGCCAGGTGGATTGGGGCCCCTTAAGGACCATCACTTTGAGATTCAACATCAGGCAGGCCTACTCCACAACAATGCTGACATTCTGTCCTGGCGACCTTGTGCGGGAGAGAGGTGCAGGTTCTGCAAAAGGGTCGAGGATCACCTCATGCAAGGTCCCAGGGTGTTTGCACTGCAGTGTGCAGAAGTACCCAGCACGGATGACTGTGAGACCATTGATCCCCAGCAGCTTTAGCAGGTCCGCCAAGATCAGTCCTTGCCCAGGTCCAGGCTTGAGTTGAGGTGGGCCACCGACCGGAGTGGGAGGCAGTGTCAGCTCTCGACCTGGAGACCAAGGCTCTGTATTCAAAATGGCCTAGCATAGTCATACAGGGAGGCCTCCTCTACTGCTGCTGGAAATTGCCAGTGGGCCAGCGTGAGATATTGCAACTCTTTTCTCTCTTTTCTCTCTGGTTCCCCACAGCCTGAGAAATCGGGTGCTAAAAATGATCCACGGTTCAGTGGGGGCAGGACACTTTGGAGTTGCCAAGATCCTGCACAGACTGAGAGGACGCTTTTACTGGCCAGGGTGCCGCTGTGATGTAAAGCTGTTTGTCCACTGCTTTGACTTATGCACTGCACAGAAAGGCTCTGCAAGACAGTCGCATGCCCCCTTGCAACAGTACAAGGTAGGGGCACCTATGGAAAGATAGGGTGTAGACATCCTGGGTCTGTTCCCTGTTTCGGATCAAGGGAACCGGTATGTGTTGGTGGCCATGGACTTCACGAAATGGCCAGAGGCATATGCGGTCCCTGATCAGAGTACATCAACCATTGCAGAGAAGCTTGTCAATGAGATGTTCTGTCGGTTTGGAAAGCTGGAGGAGCTTCACAGTGTTTAAGGGCGTAATTTTGAGTCCAGGGTATTCCAGTAGGTGTGCCAGCGCCTTGGTGTGATGAAGACCAGGACCACTCTGCTGCACCCACAGAGTGATGGCCTAGTGGAGCGGTTTAATCTGACCCTGTCCACCCAGTTAGCCATCCTCACTTACCACCGCCAGCGACACTGGGACTGCCATCTGCCTATGGTCCTGTGTACCTGCAGGACTGCAGTTCAGGAATCCAACAAATGTACCCCAGCAGCACTCATGTTTGGCCATGAGCTACATACCCCAGTGGACTTAGTCTTTGGGGTCCCACCTGAGCCAGAGGTGAGAGGAGAACCTGGGATGAATTATTGGTACAACCTCTGTGAAAAGATTAAAAAATAAATGACTAGCAAGCTTTAACACTGAATCGCTGTCTGAGCTGCTCATTACTGTATATTCTGACAATGAACAGATAAATAACATTAACAAATGCATCACAAACATCAAATACTCTATGCAGAGTTATATTTTCGGTCTGTTTTCAGTGTAATAGGGTTACATTAATATAAAAACTAGTGCACATGTGTGTACTGAAGAATTAATTAAGTGCACACATTCTCATTACACTTCTTTTACAAATACCAGCTTGTTAGGAGGTAAAGATAAATGCATGTTTTTTACAAGTTAAAGTGTACACCCTTTTAACCAATGGTGTAAAATAGTTTCCATAAAATTTAAAAACCAACTCTTCTCCCACAAACATGACACTGTTTGCGTTAATGCTACATGGAAAAAGAAAAAGTAATAATGGGTAATATTCACATACTTAGTCCCTGTGCCAGTTGATTACTCAAGTTACATGTGCCTGCATGTGGTGTTGCAACACTCTTATTGCTGCTGATTCAAGTTGTTTTCATTAATAAAACGTATTTGGGCCTCCACTAGTAGGAGGATAGAAAAAAAAAGAACACAAACTGTACAAACAAGCATGTCCCAGCTCTTCACTTTGAGATTAATTTATGGATTTCAGTAATACCTTGAGGTGTTTCCCATAACCTAGATGCCACAGAAGCCTATGTTCTGTGTTTCTGGACTGATTTATCAATACACCGGAACTGAGAGCAGCTTCTTTGGGATGCTTTAAGATCAAACATAACACCAAGAAAAATAGTATTTCAAACAATACCTCTAGAAGAATCTTAGCTCTATTTTCTTCAAAAATCAAATCAAATCAAATCAAATCAAATCAAATCAAGTTTATTTGTATAGCCCTATATCACAACAAAGTTGTCTCAGAAAACTTCACAGAAAGTAAAAAAAATGTAAGAAACAGCTTCGTCGTCACATTATCAACGAATTTCTTCATAAAAACAGCCTGGCAACAGGCTGGCAGGAGAATGGAGACACACACACACACACACACAGCCAAATGTCACTTATTTATCTCAAATAGAGCTGCTTCATCTCAAACATGCTGCAGCTTTGTTTACACTGTCATGGCAGCACAGATTTCAAGTTCTTTCTGAAATGAATGAGATCATATGAATTACAGTATGTCAATTCTTTGTTCTTTGTATCGTGGTTGTGTAACTCAGTGGTGATGAGGGACATTTTTAGGTGGATACATATCCATGTGACTGCAGTGTGTGTTTTATTGGTTTGATACTAAAACTTCTATTTACTGCCTCTTTTCATTCAGCTTCATTATCAGCTCAGATATTCAACTGTGAAATATTTGTCAAATAATATGTCTTGCTTATGACTAATAGAAAAGCGAAATACACAGGGGCTGGTTGCTCACGGTGCACCCATGAAGGAACTGTTACATTAGGCAGTGCTAGGCTAGTTAGGCTAGTTTGTTTTCCTAAAGACTTTATTTAGTCAGTAAAAATCACACGTGATAAAAAATTAACTCTTATGTGGCTTCATTTTCAGTAGGTTTTGCTCTCTGTTTGAATTCCTACTTTATTTCTACAGTAAAGAAGTTTTTTTTTAATTAGGTCCCATTTTTTTTATTATTTATATATTGTAAGTGGTCTGAGTCTTGATGTGTTGGGTCTAATTTGCATATTCATGCTGATGAATGACTTGTACAGATCACTGAATCCCTGCAGAAAGCCTATGTTGCTGTCCAGCACTCTTTACTTCTCCTCAAACTTGTTCTACATGCAGACAAGACTAAGTTAATCTTCTTCTCCAGTGTGAGGAAGAAGAATAATTCCCTCAGTGTTCACCCTGGAAGGAAATTAAATACAGTCGGTTTACCTGGGTATTTGGATGGATGACTCCCTTACATTCAAGCTGCATGTGGAATATCTTATGAAGAAGCTATGGCTAAAACAAAACTAAAACATTAGAAAAAAACTTGTTTTTCTTCTAAAGCAAAAAATAAAAAAATACAAAAATCTGCATTATGATCTAGAACATGGTAGAGATGATTTACTACAATATATAGAAGTACATTACATGCTACATTTACTGACCATTGGACATCTGATGTTTATCCAAGAGAAGGTCCGTTAACAGTAAGTATTTGTAAGTATTGGCTTACAGTAAAAAAGCGTCTAAATCAACTGATAATGACCAGAATCATTGGCTAAAAATAAAGAAAAAAAGATGACATCATTATCAAGGTCCAAAATATAAGGGGTACTGAGCGGGCTGTGGTGCCTTTTGGGGTTTTTCTCAGGTGAGTAACCCTATCTGCACTTTCTGAGTGCTTCTAGTTTCAACAGTAATCAACAGGCTTTTTTTGGTGTTCGGGATGAGAAGTCACCATGTGGAATTGTAACTTGCTTGGCCTCATACTGTCAGCTATTTTCTCTTTATTACCCACATCACCATTGCCTAGTCATGAACCCCCACCACTAGCGGGAGGGCCACTGACTTAATTTTCCTTTAAAGGCATTCTAACATCCAAGCGCAGATAACAGCCAAGTGCAGTGTACTGCTAGTTTGGCTATAGTTTCTTCCACGTAACCTGAAGTTGTGTTATGTTTGCTCACTATAATTAAGGTGTCTTTCTGACACAATAATCCCACTAGTCCCTTCTATCTTTCAGTTTATCCAAGTTTGTCTCTGCACTCACATGTTTATCCCTTCTCTCTTACTATGGTTACTCAGTGTGGGCTGCTTCTCATCTCAGCATACCCTGTTTGACACTTGGCTAAATACAATAGAACCACTCTTCATTTTTAACCCAGTTTTTTGTTTTTTCACTGTCTTCTTGTTTAAAAAAAACAAAAAAACTTAAAATCTTTCTCATCTTTCTGATCCAAGATATTTTAATCCTTGTAAGCTAACATTGAATGATCCATGAGGCACACAGATCATAAGCAGGGACCACACACACACACACACTGGAAATGAACATGTTTATTAAGTATGATTCAAAGTGGGTGGTAACATTAGAACTGTAGCAGAAATGTGCCTAAGCCAACATGTACAACTTTATTAATGTCTTACTTTAATGTAATATTTTCACAGCTGCTTGTACAAGTTGTCAGTGTGTTGTATATAAGATCTCTGTTGGACCATATGCTTTGAAAATTGGACTATTTTTAATTACCTTCTTCTTTTTGCCCCCTCAGGAGGCATTTTCCTCTCTGATCAATTGAAAAAACGTATTATGATTATATTAAATTTTTTTTTTCACTGAGTATTTGTAGTGTAATCCCCCCCCCCCACCCCAAAAAAAAAAAAATCTTACTGCTTACTACTTTTTCATGTTGACTTACCCCTGTGAAACTTACAGTATGTATGTTTTCTGTTACATAACTTTGAAAAGTACCATGATGTGGTACTATTTGTTGTGGTAGTATTGGACCTGTGCAATAGGCTACTATACATCTTTACATAACCTTAACAATTCAGGGCAACATGGTTATAAAATCCACAGCACTTATTTAATTATACTGTTGAATCTTATTTTTCTGCTGTTCTTTAATCCTTAATTTACATTTTCCCCAACAAATATTTACTTATGTCAGTTTGACTGACACAAACACATCCTGCCGCATCCACGAACTTCACTGTACTGTATTTACCTCTTTCAGAAAGAGTAAAGTACATTTTTACTGTAATCCTCTGTGTACCAGCTTTCAAGATGTTTGGGTATGTAGAAACATCATAGAGATGTGAATCTTACCATTTAAAGCCCTTCTTTTGATGTCCCAAATTATATATGATCATATACCATCTTTAACACTGTAATGTTTTGCCTTGTGCTATATGTATGTAGCAACTACATGCTTCGTACTCTGTATATTATACTTGTTACACGAAGCATACAGGACCAACAAGTGTAGGGCCCTTGTTTGGTGTAATGACCTGCCCTAAATTGACCTGAACGTTGCATACAGTGCAGTGGCTTTTCCCACACCCAGAGATCAAAGTGGACATCAAATCCACGGCCCTCTGAATATGATTAAGAGCCCTGACAGCGGCCCAACTCAAAGCTATGACAAAACCTCAAGTTCCTTACCACTGTGTGTGTTCGTTGTTCTGTTCATGTCTTCCAGTCTAACCCAGCATGGCAGCTGGACTCCTACTTTCTCTGTGATTTCAGCCTCAGAATTTAACCATAAATTGGGTTCCCATGTGAGAGGGAAAACGTCTACCCCTTGCTGATGTAACCCTTCATTACCATCAATGTTTCACCATGGATTCTGACCAAAATATTGCATCGCTGACTCTACAGAAGAACAGCACATTGAGGGAAATGGCAATTTTCATTACCACAGCGGAGTTAAACTTTTCTAACGGGACTGTCACACCAAATGCAGCCCAAGTACATGGTATGATTTTGATTGCTTATAATTATACTAAACTAGATTTTAATGTAAACCACAAATCTGCTGGGACACATTTGAAACAGAAAATGCAATCACTTGCAAATCTTTTACAATTTATGTTTAATTGAAACCAGTAAAGCTCCCGCTAGACACTGAAAAATACTGGATGTGCTTCCCGTGGTACTGTGTTCCTGAGAGGAGGGGGAGAAGCAACGGTTTTCACATGGCATGTGATAACCGGGGGACCCTGTAAATGTGTACGTCTATATAGGCGTCTGCTTTGGACACTGGTGAGGATCTATCCATGGATCGGCAAAATGGAGGAAGTAAAGGTGTGTATGGTTGTCTGCTGATATGGCTGTCTGGGGCCCCCTGCCCTTGGACCCGGTTTGGGCTGATCCCTTGGTTGGTGGGTGTATGTGTGTGTGTGTGTGTGTGTAGTCGTCTGTTGTGTTCTCTTATAAACCTTTGGGATGTTTACTGTTTCTTTACAGGAGTAGCAGGAACATTTCTAAAAATCACTGTCAGTGAGTAGCCATTGTTAGTCGGTGTCACTGAGGCAAAAATAGCATACTTTTATAAAAACAAACAAACAAACAAAAAACAATTAAAATTAAAATCCTGGTCAAGCTACCAAAAAGACGCAAAAATGTTGTGTTTTCTGTTTTAGCCGATAACCTCAGTGATACTGGGTAAAAACATAGCCTGACTTAACTGTTACTATGACACTTTGCTCAGAGGAAGCAAAGTTGCGAAATGCTGTAAAGCAATGAAGCAAAACAATGATCTGTTATGAACCACAACCAAGTATATTAGTGCAAAACTTTAGGAAATTTTTCTGCCTAAAGCTACAAAACTGAAACCCAATGCAATAATGTCCCACACAGGCAGGGCCGGCCCTGGGCATCAGCGACCTACGCAGTCACCTAGGGCACCATCTGTTGGAAGGGGCACCAAATTGCCGTCAAAAAAATAAATAAATAAACACGCTCTTTTGATTTCCATTCCATTTCCTCGTAAATAATAACTAGACTAAACAAATTGTAAAAATTAAAAGAAGCTACAATATTCTGTCTGACTTGCTGCTCCTGCTTCTGCGGGCCAGCAGGTGAGAGAGTGGAGGGAGGGGACCGGCGCATCCAGGTTTGTAATGAAAATACTGATAGAAATCGTCACCTTGTCGTGTGTTGTCAACAAAAAAATCATAAAAAGTTTATAATGAAAAGACAATCCAAGCCGTCAGGCGCTGCTTACAGAAAATGTAGGAAGGAGGAAAAACGAGTAGAGGTATGTCTGAGTTACTGAACATTAAGGCAGCGTGTGTAAACTTTTCATTTTGACATCGACAGTGGGCTAACGTTAGCCAAGTTAGATGCTATTGTACCGTAACAACAATATCTGAACACATAATAATTTAAGTACCATCTATTATGCCATAAAAAGCATGAATGTCATAATGTCCAAATGACATAAAGTAAAGGTTTCGTACAACATAAACATTTTCTAATTGTATTTGCAAATCAGTATTTATGCAACTGTACGTTTATTGTAAGGGTACACCACTGCTATTTAATGTTACTGTTATAAAACGTAAAGTAATGTGTTAAACTTGTATTTGTCCAGATGCGCTGAGAATATTTTTGCAGCCACAACAGGCACCTGTAGAAGCTACTAGAGAGGAGGCCTCAGTCTCATTGTCTTTACCAGAGGCTGTCAGTAAAGAATATAAGTTTATTCAACAAAGAATATTGACTGCAGTACTATTACGTTTTATAATGTTTTTTTTATCTAACAATCATTAAATAATATTTGGATCTGTAGCAGCGGATCTAAATGAAGAACACTGAATGCAGAAATGTCATAAAGATGATTGAATCCAGACAGAGTGGTGGGCCTGGTGGCTGGAGGGACATGAGGGAATTATTTTAATAATTAAACAACTTTGTGTTACAATTTACATGTAAAGCATGCTTCAAAAATTTGATTGTTTGATTATTTTTTGTTTTACACAGTGGCATTATTTTGTTTTGTTTATCATAATTGTAGCAGTTTTATAGTTTGATGGTTTTTTAATGGCACCGTTTTACATTATTTTAGGATTTGCACTTGTGCCATTTATTGTTCTGGACTTTTGCACTAAATGTTATTTAGTTTTAACTAAATGTTATTTATTTTGTGCTATTTATAATTTTTGTAGCGGTTTGCTTAGTTTAGAGTGTTTCATTGTGGCCCGGCAATGGACTGGTGACCTGTCCAGGGTGGACACTGCCTCTCACTTGTTAAAATGCTGGGATAGGCTCCAGCTTACCCACGACCCGTAATGGACTAAGCTGTAGACAATGAATGATTGAATGAATGTTTCAGTGTGACTTTGTTTTTTTTTTGTTAATAAAGACACAAGAATTTGTAGAATTAGTCATAAAATGTGTGCGACTGAGTTATGTAGCTTCAGTTTAGGTAAGCATTTTGCCACGTGGGGTGGGGAGCAAAACTCCTGTTTTGCCTAGGGCACCTGCTGGCCTAGGGCCAGCCCTGCACACAGGACTCCAATGAGATTGAAATCATGATGTAAAAAACGTATTCTGCCACCACCCCTCCACCCTCTTCTCATTAAAGGGTTATTGAGAGACCATAAGAGCCCATACATGCTCCTGGAGAGTTTGCTTTTTGCAGAGGCCAGAGCAGCTTGGTGCTGATGTCAAATGGCACCTTGTGTAAGCCCAAAATGTAATTCCATAAACTTTTGTAAAATTTATTTATTTATTTATCTAATGACCTCCTCTTGGCAGCTGATTCCGGTCTGTTATCCATTTTCATCCTTCTTGAGTGTGGCCTTCGACACCATTTCCCACTCTATACCTCTCCGGCCCCACTCAATTCATCCAGCTGAAAACGTTTACCTCCCAGTTACTCCCAGTCACCACAGGTGAACAACAGGGGCCCCAGGGCTCTATCCTGGGGCCCCTGTTGTTCATCATTTACCTCCTCCCCCTTGGGTGTATTTTCAAAGAACATCACATACAGTTTCATTGCTATGTGGATGACACCCAGCTCTACCTCTCCACCAAACCTAACCCTACTCTCCCACCATCTTGCCTCACAGATTGTCTTCAAGAGATTAAGTCCTGGTTCGCCTCAAACTTTCTTAAATTAAAGAGCAGCAAAACAGAAATGTTATTAATAGGCACAAAATCCACCCTCTCCAAATCTGACAGTTTTTGCATTCCCATTGATGACTTTCCATTTCCCCCTTCCCTCAGGTAAAGAGTCGGGGGTCATCCTTGACAGCACTCTATCTTTTACATCACATATCAACAATTTAACCCAGTCAGCATATTTGCACATTTTCACCTTTGCAATGTCAACCGCCTCCGCCCCTCCCTCACACTGCCGCCATACTTGTCCACAGTCTTGTCACTTTGATTACTGTAACTCCCTTCTGTTCGGTCTTCCCCAAAAAACACTTCATAAACTTCAACAGGTTCAGAATGCAGCAGACCGGGTCATCACAAGAACCCCATCCACCCACACCCGTCCACCCACACCCGTCTTGCAGCGCCTCCACTGGCTCCTTGTCATCTACCGCATCCACTACAAAATCCTGCTGTTCACCTACAACGCCATCCATAACCTCACTTTTCCCTACCTCTCTGACCTCATCCATGTTCCCATACCAGTCCGTTCCCTCAGATCCTCCTCGTCCATCCACCTCACCGTCCCCCCTGCCCGCCTTGTTACCATGGGGAGCAGAGCTTTCAGCTTCTCTGCTCCTCATCTGTGGAACTCACTCCCCCCTGACCTCCGTAACTCTGAATCAATACAACTGTTCAAAGCTAAACTCAAAACACATCTGTTCAAACTGGCATACTTACTGTAATATTTCGCACTGCTTTTATTATTATTTTATGCATCCTTTTATTTATGAGTGTATTTATTGATTTGTTTTGGTCTTGTGTTTTAACCTGTGAGGTGACCTTGAGTGTCAAGAAATGCCCCCACAAATAAAATGCATTATTATTATTATTATTATGTCATGTCATGTCATTTTCTGTACCGCTTGTTCCCATTAGGGGTCGCGGGGTGAGCTGGAGCCTATCCCAGCAG
>JBAMHW010000006.1:26913840-26931962 GCA_037177495.1 Rhadinocentrus ornatus
TCTGTCTATCTATCTATCTATCTATCTATCTATCTATCTATCTATCTATCTATCTATCTATCTATCTATCTATCAATTGGAGTGTCCAGTCCAGTGTGAAAAGTTGATGTGCTAAAACTGCACTGATTTACAACTGGCTTAGAGTTCTGTCGAGTGTAGAGTGACCATTTTGAAGATCCTACCTCCTACCCTCAGAAAGAAAAAAGACTTTCAGGGCATGATTTTTTAACTGAATGTAACCTAAACACAACACAGCATAATACACTTGCAATAAATTACATTTACAAGCAGTATTTGCAGGAAAAATGTCTCACTCCCGCTGGATCTGTTCAGGGAAATATCACTGACAGAGACTATTAAAAAAGATAAATAAATTAAAAAAAATAAAAATGCCATTCAAAAGGAAAGATTGAGGACACAAAATATGAATAATCTGCACTATAGATGAGATGTTTTTCACAAAACTGTCAGTGTGAAGTTGTGAAACTCCAAGGACAACGAAATAGTTGGCATCAAACTGCTGCTAGCTATTGTTTCTGTACAGCCCTGACATTTTTCCCTTTTTTTTGATTGGTTTGATTCAAAGCGTAGACTCTGAAAGTAACAGAGTTGTGTCTATAGGTTTCTCAAAGCAGTAACACTCTACAGTGTGAACACGTGCTCTTACTGGGTGTCATATACACACTGCTTTTAAGTCATAAATCAAAATTCTAAATAGCGTTCAGCAATCTCTGTGTTTTCCCTGGGTTTTGTGCTTTGTCTCTACAGTTACTGCCATGTTTTACTGGATTTGATCTGCAAGGATTAAGGTTAGTGATTGGAGCCAGGAACTCTGTATTGGTTGGCTAATTGTTAGTGATGGTGTTTCCTGTTGTGGGAAAGGGACATGCTGGCTCATTCACAGCACAGGGTCATTGTGGTCATGCCTAATAAGAAGCAGAATTAGATTTCTGGCATGTCTGGAAGCTAAACACACAGCAAAGAGGAAGATGATGTTAAGAAAAAAGTTAAATTAAACAGGCTTGTTAGAATATTGGCACGAAGAGAAGAAAAAAATAAGGCATTGATCCCTTTATTGTTTCAGCTGAGGAGCTTCTGTAGCCAGCGAGCTTTAGACAAAAGCTCTGCGGTGGGACTAAATGTCTACAATTACAGCAGTATATCATAAAAGAGGTGTGCTGCATGTGTGGTTACACATGTCAGGAGAAATGAATAGAGCATAGCTGCCCATCTTGTGTCAGTTTTATGTGTCAGTGGTTATGGCACATGCGATAAACTCAGCTGACATCGGTTGTCACCCCACAGTGATTAGAGCAGAGAGATCAGTGCTCAGCAGAACCAATTCAAAATGCATATGAGGTGAGTCTTACCTTAACGTGAAATGTAGTCAATGTTACAAAGTTTTGTTACAAGGAAAAGGTACCATAATACACCAAAAGGCTAAATGTTGCTTTTTGTTATCTTTTTTTTTTTTTGTCCAGCTCACTGTGCTTGGTCTTTGAAAGCAGACACACATGCTGCTAACATCAGGGAGGACATTGAAGTCAGTCTGGAGTTTTATTCTGCTAGCCCGCAGATGCTCCATACACTACAACAGTCTTTCACAGGCATAACCATGAAGTGATTTATGAGGCAGAAACTCACATCACCAGAATAAATGCGAGTCCCAGATACTGATATAACACTTGTTTAGCACTTGGCACCTCAACTACCGTCAGAGAAGATGTGGACATTGTTTGGCACTCATTTTTTCTGGTCTTTCCCTCTTTTCCCTCCATGTCCAGTCATCTGTAATCCTTACGCCCCCCACCACACACACACACTCCATTTTCTACGCTTTTCATATTTTTGTCAACATCCGAGTGCACGAGGACCAGCCCGGCTGGATCCCAGAACAACAGGCAACAATCACATGAGGGCCTCAGCGTGAACTGGACCGACTCATGACCCGGGGTGGGACAGTGACCCAGATACAATGGCCTCATGAAGCACAGAGGAGATGGCTTGTTCTCTGGCAAAACAAGCAGAAAGTGGAAAGAAATCATCTCAGTAGTAGTTTAAAATGCAGACACAAACTAACTGACCATGAAAATTTGGGTTTTACGAGATCAAGGACATGTTGAAACCCAAACATGGTGTTAGCAGGGATTTGAGGAACAAACTGACCCTGGGAAATATACCTGCGGAAGAGAAATACAACCATAGTCATATTTATTTGCCACGTATGATGCTGGAGCCATAAGGCAGTTAGTAGTTAGGACAAGAAAAACAGGTAGACTGAGCCTATCCAAAGTTCAAAACTAAACACAAAGGCTACTGGAAAGTGCAGCTTTGGAATAATTTATGTCTAGCAGAAATAAAGGGTATAAAAGATGTTCAGCAGCAATGATGGTAATTAAAATGCATGGGAAATAGAAATAGTTTGGGGGCGGGTTTAGGGGCCTTGCCCCAGGGCCCACTGTGCTTCATACTGTATATGTTGGCTCTCCAGAGACTGAAACAAATTAAAACATCAAATTAAAATAAAACTACCTTATTTATCCCTGAGCGGAAACTGACATGCTGTAGTCGCCTTTTTTTATTTCATTCATGGTTATCTAGGATGTTTTTCCTCAGGGTGATGGAAGCTGCTGGATGGGTTGACCACTGGCACCTCTTTGTGTCACAGCAGACCTGAAGAAGCCTCTGACTGAACACACGGCTGTTTCCTCACTGTATTGATTGGAGGGTGTGAAGAATAATCCATTTTATTCAGCAGGATTCAGCTCTGTGCATTTAGCTCAAGCAGTTCCACAGTTGTTCCCAGCAGAGTCTTCTTTCTTGATCAGATTATTAAGCTTCTGTAAGTTTCTGATGCCACTGTCTCTATAAACAGATGCAAAGCAGAAAACAATTTTTAACTTTTTTCTTTCAATTTAAAATAATTTATTTTCATTTTCAGTTTATGTTCAGATAGCTCTATTTTTAAAGTGAAATGTTTCCCCACTCTTGTTTGATAGAATTTCTAGCATATTAACAGTCTGGGACCACCTTTGATGTATTTTTCATAACTAAATCTCTTGAGTGATTAAATATAAGCAGTGGTTGAGAAATACATAAAGAACGGCATGCCTTGATTTCATTCAGGTTAGTTTGGCACCCGTATTCATTTTACAACTTGTAGCATGAACAGACTCTGGTTTGGCATTGTCCTGTTAAAATAAGCAAGGTCTTCACTGAAGAGGACACCATTTGTATAGCAGCTTAGAGTTGTGAAAAAGAAAGTAGAACCTGTTTCTTTTTAAAGGTTTTGCATTAAAATAACACTTTAAGAATGATCTGGTCTGTGGGTTCTTCATTAAAATCTCAATCCAGTGTTTCATAAAAAAATGCGTCTTCCCCTCACTGCCTTACCCCAGTCTGCCATAAACCTTCTTAAAGGTACAGGCTCTCATTATTTGTCCCTTTACTCTACTCTAAGTTACAATAATAATACAAATAATAACTCATCAATAAATATCACATATTATTTTTTAAATGGAACCAAATAAGGAAACTAATATCAATTTCAAACATAATTAATTAATAACTGAAATTACAATAACGTACGTAGGTGATGCATTTGACGTCTACATGATCCTTACCAGGTCTTACAATAAGGTACATACAAACAACAAAAATATGATTTATTACATCTTGTCATTGCTTCTTTAACAATAAAATAAGCTAAAATGCAGAAGCAATATGTAAAAAAAAGTAATGGGCCTTTCCCACTTAGCCCTACCTTACCTCACCCGACACCACACCACGGTTTTAATGTTCCTATTACAATATAGGGAAACCGAGGCCACGTTCAGTGGGGCAGGGTCGTCTTAGGAAGGTGGCTAGAGAGTATTGTGAAGTCATTTGTTTGTGACACACACAGAACAACAACTTTGCCAACTGCTAAAAAAACTTCCCAGAGCGCTGTCCAGCTCGCTGTGGATTGTTTTGTTGGCCAACAAGCAAAAAAGGTCTTCGCCTCTGTGTGATGATTGTTTTTGAAACACCATCTCTGCTTCCAAAGTGGTTCTCCACACTCGCAGCTTCAGGGTTTTAAAGAGGGCAGAGTCAGGAGTCAGTCTCATGACTCATCTCATGACGTCAAATTCTGGTCTGCGTACCTTCAGAGCTCCGACAGAGTAGGGGCTAACATGTATCTTCTCGCCTGAGAAAATCCTAATGGGAACACCTGCAAATTGGAAGGGGTGGTGTCAGGCTGGACTAGTGGGAAAGGTAAGTGTACTGCATGATTGAACGTTTATTTCAAACAACCTTTAGCAACAATACTTTAAGTATTTGTTGTCTGTACAATATTATTAGTCATGGTTGTGAAGGGAATTTGGTTCACTCTTTTACACAATGTTGCTTCATCTCATTGAGATTTGCAGACCTATGCTTAAGCACAGCTGTCTCCTGGTCCATTGCACATCCTGATTATTTCCCTTTTCAGTTTTTCTGTTGAAAATTTTATGATGTATTTGGGATCATTGTCCTGTTGCATGACTTAGATTAGGCCAAGTTTTAGCTGTCCAACATATGGCCTCACATTTGACTGTACAAATCTTGTGGCTGCAAAAAAAGCCCAACTTATCACCCTTCCATCGTTGTGTCAACAGATGTGCTCGTGCTGATAGGCTGTGTTTGGTTTATTCCGCTGACTATAGGACATAGTCCCAGTAGTCTCGTGGTTTTGTTCAGATGCAACTTTGCAAATCTAAGACATGCTGCCATGTTCTTTTTGGGGTGAAGTTTTTCCTGGCAACCCTTCCAAACAAGCTAGTTTGTTCAGTCTTTTTGCAATTGCATTGTCATGAACTTTAAAATTTACAATGCTAACTGGGGCCTATAGAGACTGAGCTGTACCTGTTGTTTGTTTTACAGCCTCAATAAGCATTGCATAATCTGACCTTGGGCAGAACTTAGTGGGGTGTCGACGCCAGGAAAGATTGGCAACTGTCTTAAATGCTTTTTACTTGTGACTGATCTTTCTCACTGTAAAATTATGAACTCCAGATTGTTTGGAAATGATCTCTTAATCCTTTCCAGATTGATGGGCAGCAGCAATTGCTTCTCAAAGATCGTTGGTGATGTTATTACTCCTTGGGATTGCTTTAATGGACACCTGAATGCTGCAGACCATTACATTGCATATGTCAAACACGTTAGGATCTAATTAAATCTGTGTAAATATGTGTGTAAATGTAAATACCACTAACTGATCACTTTATTTAGCATCCATGTAAACATGTCAACTGGAAAATCTGTTAAAATTAATTTCAGTCAGATAAATATTTATCCATGTACACGTAGCTCCTCTTACCTAGCTTTGATTGGACCCAGCAAACAGGTGTACAGTAGAAGTTTGAGCCTAAGATGCAACTAGCAGGTCGTGTTACTTTAAGAATACCTGACATAATGTGGAAATGCATGTTTGAAAATCAATTAAATGTATTTCACAAACATAAATGCAGAACTTAAAAAAAACATGTTGTCTGAGCACTTTCAAAAATTACCTGCAGTGCCATCCCCATCAATAACTACTCCAAGACTGTCTTCAGTATCTGTAACATGGAAATTGTTTTCTAATTGTGGATCATAATCAATGTGACTAAATTGATCGAAATGAAATAGGATTAGATGAATTAAACGTCTTTATTCCTTATGTAAGTGCCTTCAGATGACATTAGTTGAAAATTGGCCCTACGCAAAACACTGAACTGAGCTGAAAAAGTTTGTTAGTCTTCTCTTTCCTTTTTTTCCCTGGAAATGTGAGGGAATTCCACATGGGATGTTAAAGCTAGAATCATGTGAGATTGTGAGAGCAGATTTTGTTTTACTCTGTGCTGCTACATTTTTCTATGGGCATCAATATTTCAGATCAAAATCCTGACACTGAAAAAGGGCAGACGCCTTATACACACAGGACTCTAATGATGTGCTGTAGCCTTCCTCTCCTGCTCCAGCACTTCTGGCATTGTAAAACATAACTTTGCTTTGATTTGCTGTATGATTTGACTAATAGCATTATGATTCTTGGGTATTTTGTTCTGTTTTCTGTCCTATTTAATACTCTGAAAGGAACAATCCTTTTTTTTTCGTTGGTAACACACTGAGGTGAAACCAGGCTTTACAGTTATATGAAAAATGTTAGCGACTGTGAGCTAACATCTGTAACTCCAGCAAATCAGCTCAGTTCTCTGTTGGCTCATATCAAAGCACAATTTAGTTTCCCTTTGATGCATAATATTTCATCCTTCTTCTTCCTTCACTGGTCTTTTTTATAAACCTATCAGGGTCATAATTATAAGACTGGAGTCTGTCGTATGTGGGCATTTACATTTTCAATTTCCTGTGCAGATCCATTTTTTTAGTGGTTAAATATGTCCTAGCTTAACTGTTCTCCTACATGACTGAAAAATTCTGTTTTTTTCTATTGTTTTGTTTTTTTTTCTTTTTGTTTATTTCACTTTACCTTTTTTGGTCTACAACACCCTGATACCAAGCAGTTTTAGGCGTTAATGTCCTGCATATACATACACTTAAGTCTCTTGTTTCCCCTTCATTTGTCATGATGATGGTTAGCATGCTGCTGTACGTGCTAACTATTGTCCTGCTCAGCCATTTTAAGGCTGCATAACTCAGCAAACAGTAAAGTACTGCAGTGTTTACGAGATGTTATCTTAAATTAGCTGCTGATACAACTTTGAGTTGAATATTAAGTAGATAATTAACACAGTAATGATCCAATTTTGCTGTGTCCTTAAGGTAAATTGTATTGTTTTTCTGGTATTTATTAGTCCAGAACATTGCAGTTCATTGGTCTTAATATACACTTTTATATACACTCACCAGTAGTGTTAATTTCATCAGCCATTTTTTGTTTAGTCAAATTTTAGTCAACTATAAGGTAAGCATCTTAGTCTTTATTTTAGTCCAAGAAAACATCATTTTATTTGTCTAGTTTTAGTCAACAAAAACTGTCAACATTTTAGTCTACTTTTAATCAGGACAATCATTTTACCCTTCTACTTTTCTTGTCAGCATATAACGTTGACTATTGATAGTACTATATTACATAGTTAGTAGTTACTTAATAGTTAGTAGAAAATTGGTAAATGTTGTTTAACTGTGTTAAACAACATTTACCAATCCATTTAAAACTCATACTTTAAACATAACTATCCTATTCTATGCAGAAATAATTGCAGGCATTTTTTAATATTAAAATAAATGCCAATTCAGATCAAATGTCCTTGTGATGAAACCTGAAGACAAACAGAACAGCATTTTATGTCACCCAAAAAATACATTGGGATACAAACTCCTAGAGCAGTGGTTCCCAACCTTTTTAGCTTGGAGCCCCATTTTGATATCACAAAACTCTGGCAACCCCAGACATTCAAAACAGACCATTTTACTTACTTTTATACCACATTTAGACTATTTTGTGAATGAAAATGTAGGTTGAAGTTGTTTTGAATTAAGTGTGGCGTATTATTTTATTTTATTTCGTCTAGATGATTTGTTCACGTTTTTAGTTTGCATCCATGTGTAGCTGCCCAGGTGTTTTGTGTTAAGTATAGTTTGCTTGAAGCTCCTAGATTAGCTCGTACTTCTGTCTGCTTTAATTAAACTTGCAATCCAACTGAAAACATAGTTGCCGGACCAGTATAACTTATCTAAGTTAGCATAAATTAAACTTCACACACAATTCTATCAACAAGGGGCTACTATAGCTACATGCATAGAAGCTAATAAGTTAGCCAGCATCAGTTTGCAGTCGGTTTAACGTTATTGTTGGAACATTACAGCCGCTGGTTTAATTTTACATTACAAACAGCCACCACCAAACTTTTTGTTATCTTACCACGATGTCTTTGTGGTGAACTGCAACGTGTCTCTTCAGGTTTGTTGTGTTTTTTCCAGCTACATTGTGCCCACATTCCTTCCCTTCGACTAAAATCAAGCATAAGGTTTATTTCTCCACTTCAGTGTAGCGAAAATGTCGCCATATATCACGTCTTCTTTTTTTCTTGAGCCCCATGCAAAGCATGGCCATTAATGTTTTACTTTAACCTTTCGCTGTGAATCCTGTGAAAGCATGCATCCACCTCCTGTCTGTCCCATGTTTGTGCACCTGCCAGCTGCAGATTTGAAAGGGTGTGTGTGTGTGTGTGTGGCGGAAGAGCTGGAGAGGAGGAGGTGGAGGAGACAGGACTTATATAATTAATTAATTGATATAATATAATTTTCGTTGTTTTTTTCGTGAAACTAAAATGTCCATAGATTTAAGCTCAGTCTTAATGTAATGAACTACATTTACGTCTTGTCTTTATTAGTCCATGAAAATGCATCCTGTATTAGTCCTAGTTATTGTTTATAAAAGAGGGTCTTAGTCTCGTCTAGTCTAGTTTTCATCCCGTGAAAAATGTGCGTTGATGAAAATATTCTAGTTTAGTTTTCGTTCACTTAGGTACACCTGTTTAAATCTGTATTAACACAAATAGCTAATCAACTAATCACATGGCGGTAACTCAATGCATTTAGGTGTGTAGACATGGTCAAGACAACTTGCTGAAGTGCAGACTGATCATCAAAATGAGGAAGAAAGGGGATTTAGTAATAAGGAATTAGATTTATAAAGCACAATTTAGGGCACTCAAAGCGCTTTACAGTGATTCATACTACATTGGTGGTGGTAGCCACAGCTGTTCTGGGGCACACTTCCACAAGCTAATAAAGACACTGAACCATACTGGATCCATTGTTGTTTTAAAACAGAAAATACATAGCAGAACTGAAGTGAACCATCAAAAGAACTCCAACCTGGTGAGTTTACCGGCCGATACCACCCCTGCTGCCACCTTAAGATTAGGTGGAGAAGCTTCAGCACGACACCAAAACTATGTGTAATCCCTACACTTGAGTGCGAGAGCAAACTCACCAGCATCTGCTTCGCTGTAACTGCACGCAGATGCCACGCTAGAAGTCCACCTTAAGGACACCACAGATTGACTGGGATGAAGCAGGATTCAAACCGTGAACAGTAGTTATTGGATCTGCTCAACTGCCTGGTTGTTGGTACTCAGGTTGGCCTGAGTGTTTCAGAAACTGATGATCTGCAGGGATTTTCACACACAACCGTATCTAGGGTTTACAGAAAATGGTCTGAAAATAGAAAATGTCCAGTGAGCCGCAGTTGTCTGGACCAAAATGTCTTGTTGACACCACAGCAAGATAATATACCATGTCACAAAGCTCAAATCCTCTTCAACTGGTTTCTTGACCATGATAATGAGTTCACTGTACTCCAATGGCCTCCTCAGTTACCAGAACTCAATCGAGTTTAGCATCTGTGGGATGTGGTGGAACGGGAGACTCTCATCATGGATGTGGAGCTGACAAATCAACTCAAATCGGCAAATCAGCAACTATGTGATGTTATTATGTCAATGTGGAGCAACATCTCTGAGGAATGTTTCCAACGCCCTGTTAAATCTATGACACTAAGAACTGATGCAATCATGAAGGAAATAAAACTAGTGAAATCCAGTACTAGCAAGGTGTATTGAAAAAAAATGCTATTTTGGTTTAGTCAAATCTTTTCCAAATAAAAATAAAATTAATCTAATACAAACTTATCGAGACCTTTAGACCAAAGACAAACTTTGAAAGACCTAAAAATGGAATCTAAACCTAGAATTGAATTTGTGAAAGTTGACTCAGTACCAAGACCTTGAATCCTTTCCCTAGTGATCAGCTATTTCCACACTCCACATCCATGGTATCATTTCATATCATACATGGCCTGTCATTTGAGCTGAGTGGAGATTCTGCTAGCACAGGTAAGACGATGGAGAACCTGATAATTACTGTCATCTTTATCCCTAGTAAGTATAGCTGTGGCTCAGCAGTTCTGGATGCAAAGTGTTGCTCCATCACTAGAGTACAGAAGCCTGTCCAGGGAAACAGGAACGGCTGTCATGCTGTCAAGCTGCTACGATACAGCCGTTTATAAGCCTCTAACTGGTGTAATCTTTGCTTTAATGAGCAGTTGAGGATAGAGGTATGTTGAAAATTGGTACTCTGTGCCAGTAAAACATTATAACAAAAGTCCTGGCAGCCCTTATCTTTCAAAGCCCTCTTCATTGCTCCACTAGCAGGTTTTTTAAGTTTATTTCCTTCACAGTGGGGTCTCCACGTGCACTGTACAGAGGAAATTGCACATTTTGAGGGAAAAGTGCAGCAAGAGCAGATGAAGAAATCAGTGTGGATAGTAAATCTAATCTTTATTAAATGTCATTGCCTTGTACTAAATGTGATAAATTTCCTTATTCGCCTTTGCAATGGCTAGAATTAAAATCCTTTACTTAAAAGTTTTATTAACTAGTTAGACCTCGAGAGCAGGGTTTAAGTAAAGATTCTTCCTATTACTGAAGTTTTTGAAACCAAATTTAAGCTCTAAGAAAATAGAGAGCCTAAACATTAGACTTTTTATTAAACCCTTTTCTGGAACATATTGTTTCATGAAGAAGCAAAAGAAAATTGTTAAACCCACGGAGGATCATGTAATCCATCAGCTGCAGTGAAACACACAATCAGCGATTAGCCTTATGTTGTTTTTTTTTTTATCTCATCAACACAGGGGTGAATGCACTGACGTTAAACCATCTGGGGAAAATCACCCCTAGGCCTCTTTCCAAGAGACCCTCCAGGTGGTCCGGTTAAACATCCTGTCTACAAATTAAGGGCAAAGATGGTGTCCAAACCAAGTCAGGGATATGTTACAAGCTGCCTTCCAAAGAGGTTTGGGTCATCCAGAGAGGAAATGAAAGGGAAAATGGTTGTAAAACAGGTTGTGTTCAAGAGTCATTAAAAAGACCTGGCACTCTGAGTGGAGTGCCTTGGAGCAAATCCCTCAGCTTTTACTGACCAGGACTGCGAAGCAATACACCTTTAATCCATTTTTAAGTTACAAGATATTTATGAATGATATCATGTTTTACAAGGTTCAAATTCTAAGATCTATTTAGTTTGTTTGACAACATGAAATAGGAAGACATGCATATTACATTTATAACACCAGCACTGTGATTAAAGTAGTGTTTGACAGCTTTATTACACTTCATGATGCAAGGGTGGAATTATCGCTCTCTGAAAGCACCTGTAAACTTCTGTGCAGATCAACTCAAGGTGTTATTGGTAATGGTGGGTTGCAGAAGCTTGCAGATTGAGCTGCCGAGTTTACTTCCAAATACACAACGAATGCCTTGAGACTACTGAGACTCCTGAGCTGCTTTGTACCCCAGACCATCAAAGCCATTCGTCTAAATCAGGGCTCTGCCACCTGTGGCAATGAAGCCACGAGTGGCTCTCTGGACTTTGCACAATGGCTCTTAATACATGACTAAAAATGCTTAAGAACTAACTAATGTTTTTAAATATACATATAATAACAAATTCAGGCTTTTGGAGAATTTCAGTTTTTTTCATGGTATAATTTCATAGAATTTCCACATAATATATATAATATATTTAGTGTCATAACATAATGACACTAAAAGTACCAGTAATACTTTTTTTTATCCATTTTTCTTGTTATTGTGCTGGAAACTATGGGCTGTTTTTTTTTTTGTTGTTGTTGTTTTTTTACATAATTTTAAATATCTGCATCCTATAGAAGACGTTCAGCCCATCCTCTTTTTGCAAAAGTTTTATATTTTTCTAAATTTTAAAACCTAAAAATCGAAATAAAAATGTGGTTCTTCCAAATGACAACACATTTCCTATAGTATAATAGTATTTAAAACAAAAAACAGAAAAACAAAATCCCTGGATGTTTCTGGCTTTGTGTGAACAGCCAAAAACATGGTATGTAATGAGGAGCTGCCTTTTACAAAATTCAAGTCCAAGTAGATAAATTTGAGAAAGATAGCATGAATCCAGAGGGAAATTTGCCAGAAACAGCACAGTCTGATGAGCTATTTCAAAGTTTGAAATGTTTACTTTCATTCAGTTCAGGGAAGCTAGAATTTTTTTCCTACTTAACATTCATGCATTAAATAAAGCGTTTTTCTAAACCTCATCGTTTGCAATAATTTAAATAACCAATATTGTTTATGTGTAATAATTAAAAGACAATCTGTATTAAAATGAGCTGCTGAGAGCAACACTGTAAAAACTGGGGTGCACCTAATTGAAAAAGGTTTAGTACTCCAGTGCAACCAATGCTAAAAGTTAGTCTGGAGTCCTGTGTAGTTAGCATTAGCCATTGAGCTGCATGCAGCTGCATGCAGTTGCATGCAGCGTGAGCTAATTGAATAAGGCAGGTGTTTATGGAGATGTCCAGAAACCTAACACAAATTACTGACACATAATTAAATTAAAAGTCTAATTCGATTAGGAGTCCACTGAAGTTTGGTTTGATGTATTTTGGACATAAAAATGGTGGATACAAATTAAATGGAGGAGACGTGTGTTGATTTCTGATCCAAAGACGTTTTTTTAGTGCCATTTGCTGGCAAATGTGTCAGCACTGAAGATTTTCTCTCTCTCTCTTCAGGAAAATCTCCAGCTGGCCCTGTGTGTGGAATTACACCCCAGGATCCAAGCAGGGCAAGCTCACAGAAAAGAAAACAGCTGTCAGACAATGAATTACTGTTCTGAGGATTGGATGAGGAAGCTGGGAGTGTGTCAAAAATCATACACGCACACACAAACACACTCTTCCAACTCCACGTACAGTTTACTCATATATTGTATGTAAAATAGCTCAAATATATGCTCGTAATATCCTTTACTTCAACAACATATACTCAGTAAATTTCTTCACTAATACAAACATGAGCATGCTCGCTACAACAGCAGGATCCAAACACTGAGGAATAAAGTCTTAGACTTTCCAGAGATGCTCTTCTTTTTCAGGTACTTGCTCTGAAAGGCCCAATTTGGCCCCAGCTTGACTTTGCAAGGTAAACACAGCACATCCTCAGACTGACCCCTATGAACCGAGGAGGCGGTTCTACAGAGCAACCCCATAAGCCTGCACGTTTCAATGCTGCCTCTGTCTCACATATGACTGCGAGTGACTGAGGCCAAACAAAGAAAAAGAAGGTATTACAGGAACTCAGGCGAAGGGCTCAGCATTTACATGTGGTGCTGTTTATTAGGCCAATGTTTCTGTTTGAAGTTTAGTTGCTTTTTTTTTGTCCATGCCAAATTTTATTTTCAGCCCTGGTATGAGCTGTCACTGTTTTGGCTCTACATGAACCCAACACACAACCCTGTCTGATATGTGTGTATGTGTCAAGAAGATAAAACAAAGAATCCTTGACATATTTATTATTTTATTTGTTACAGAAAACATTTTACTGTGAAGGCTCATGAATATAAGTTTCATATCTAGCCATAATGTGTGAATGAATAAGCATTTTTCTCTAAAGTGACATCTCATAACCTCACCTTCTTGTTCGTAGTGGAAAAAAAACACCCCCAAAAAAGTAGGAAAATTTCCAAAAATTCTGCTGCGTGGGCAGCATATCCATTTTTCTAGTTCATCCAAGTCCCCTAAAGGTTGTCTGTCATAAAAAGCAGCTAATACATACATGGTAAAAACAAACAACAGCTAATAGTGACTATTAGTTGAGTCGGGCCTGTCCTCTCAGCTCTTATTAATGCCTGATCCCTGACAAAAATATTTCATTTTGAATGACTTTTTTACCTCCGGAGAGTTGCATTTTATGTTTCTGATGGAGACGTGGCTTCGAGCTGGTGAGTTCTCTTTGTTCTCAGAACTTTTTCCTTCGTATTGTGGATTTTTAGCGCCCCTCGAGCTATAGGTAAAGGTAGACGAGTCTCAGTCGTGTTCCGATCCTGGTTTTATACATGTCAACAGCTTCCAGCATACAGTTTTTTCAGCTTTGAAGTTCAGCTTGTGGAGATAAAATGTGAATCCCCGGTGCTCTGTGTGGTGATCTAACAGCTTCTTTCATGACTTTGCAGACTTACTGTCGGCGATTATTTTAGATCAGATTGGTTTCTGATTGTTGGAGATTTTAACATTCATGTGTGTTATGAGACCAAGCTGCTAACGAAAGACTTTTTTAACCTAGGTTAACCTAACCTAAGTCTTAACCTAAGTTTTAACCTAAATTGTCTTTTAACTTGAACCAGTTAGTGAGTGATCTAACACATGAAAAGGGTGATATTCTGGATTTCCCTGCTTAGACAGCCACCCTCGCAACCCGACCCCGGATAAGCAAAAGAAAATGGATGGATGGGCTTCAGCATCTCTATACAAGGCTCAGCTCTTAAGGGGACATTTGGCTTTGGTTTCATAAAGTCATGAAAACGGGAGAGGAGTTCAAGGATACAAAAATATGTAAGAAAAAAGTGTCTTGCGAACATTTCATCGGGATAAAAAAAAAGCTGAGTAAAAGCATGCCAAAGCATCTAAACTCAGTGTCTTACATTTTTATTTATTCTTACCAGTCATTTCTTTTGGTTTGTCTGACTCTCAAAACCAATGACAATGTCTAATCACTTGCCCAAAGTATGTAAGTCTGCAAATACCACATGACTGAATACAAGTAATTGTTTAGAATAGTTTGCACGATTTAAGAAGAGGGAGAGCTTTCTTCTGGGGAAAGCTTTAAGGGAAAGTGTTTTTTGACTGGTTAATTTCCTAGAACTTTGCAGAGGGTTAAGAAGGAAGACGATGGAGACCCCTGGTCCATGCCAGTATGAAAGCTACTGCACTCTGAAATAAAGGAAAACCTTAACAAACAAAACAAATGGAAGAGTATACCTGAATTTGATGTCATGCTCAAAAAGGAAACACGTTTGTCAAAGTTTTTTCTTTGTTTCCAAGAAGCAAAAATCCTAGTACACATTTATGAGTCATTAACATCAATTCTGTCTCCGCAGGAGCCCCAATAACTTGACCAATCGCAAGACACTTTGGCTAAATCCTTTTTTTTTCATACAAAGACACTGTCATGCTCTATGGATTTTTATTGTTTTAGTGTGTATGTATTTGTATTTACATGAGATTTGCACCTCAGTTATCTGTGCTCCCCCTGTTTATTCCCTATAGTTTTGCTTTCTTCCTCAGTTTATGTTTTTTAATGGCCACACCAGTTTGCAATTTAGTCATTATCAGTTTAAATACCTGGGGACAGGTAGGTGACGCTGGTAGCAAGTAAGTGACGTTAATGCTGTAGGTGACGTAGTTCCAGTGAGACAGCAGATTCAAACTAGGTGCGCTCAAACATTTATGCATTCATTTAATTGTATTTTTTGCCAGCCTAATCAAAATATTCTTGAAAGTAGGAAAATAGTGTCTTTTAAGGGACACTGAAGCACAGCAAGGAGGATTTAGCCAGCCTGATTTTATAGATCGTTGCTACGACAGAATTGTTCTGGGAAAACCGAGCAACATGTCAACCCCCTCCACCTTATCTAAGGCCAAGAGGCAGCGAAATTCTGGGTTAAGAAATTTAACCCGGTTCTCTGAAACATGAGTGAGGTATCTCACTATGGGACACGCCCCCAGACACTGTCCCCAGAAGCCCTTTTTCGTTACACCAGTCCTGACTGGCAGACAGAGGTGACGTCTGTTCCATAAGGGAGGGACTTCTTCCCACTATAAGAGCTTGACGTGACCATCTCTTTCTAGTCTAGGTAAGCACAGCTCTTCCTCGCTCCAGGCAAGGAGGGTGGTCTGGTGAGATACCTTACTCATGTTTTAGAGAACCGGGGTTAATTTCTTAACCTAAAGTTCTCTTTCAACATTCGTTTTGGTATCTTACTGTGGGATATAGAGTACGCCCAGTCGGCAGCCGCATAGATGTCTTCCACAGAAGTGCCACCAAAGAGAGCCCAGGATGCAGCCATTACACAAGTGGAATGAGCACGCAAGCCTGCAGGGGGCTGTAACCCATTGCTGCTATAGGTTATTGCAATGGTGCCCACAATCCAGTGAGACAATCTCTGCTTAGTGAGGGGCTTCCCTCTGTGGGGTGGAGTCCACGACACAAACAGCTGCTCTGATTTCCTGAACCCAGCTGTTCTGTCCACATAAATGCGTGACAGGGCAGACAGAAGAAGGCTGACAGTTCAATGTGGTGGTAAGACAGGACCGGGTTGAAGACCTTTGGCACAAATGCAGAGTTTGGTTTCAGCAGAACTTTAGAATTCCCCATCAGAAACTGCACACAGACTGGGTTAACTGACAACGCCTGGATGTCACCCACACACTTGACTGAAACCAACGCAAACAGCAAAGCAAAAGACAGCATTTTCAGCTCAGCTTGCTGTAGTGCCTCACCTTCTCGCTTCTTCTCCTCACAGCATTTTTGCATCTTGGTCATGGCTGGGCGAAAAAGCTCTTTCAGATCCACAGGCATATCGATAAGTTTAGTCTTTTACTTTTGAGGCAGACTGGACAAATTCAGCCACCGGGCTCTCTCTTGAGCTACCATCAGGGCCATGGCTCTTCCGGAGGCTTGGACAGCGCACCTGTGGAGACGCAGACAAAGGTCCGTCACCACGCACACTTCTTTCCACAGGTCCAACGCTGGTGTGGTCAACAATTCCACCTGGTAGGCAAGGAGTAGCGGCGACGCATTTAATGCTTTCACCAACATTGCCACCAATTTATAGCCCTTCTCCGTCTTGGATGACTGGAAACAGTTGGCTTTGGACGGCCAGGAGAGGTTTGACTGGAGGCAGGCCATTGCTTCCTCCAGGAAGATCGGCAGCTGCGGTTTGGTTGAAGATTCTGCTCTCGGGAGCCTCTTTCCCTGATAGAGGGACGTGGTGGTCTTTGGATGTGGCCATCGGCTTTGCAGCCGGTGGAACAGAAGAGGGTTCGATTTATCCCTTGCCTCTTCGGAACCGAAGCTAACAGACTCGTCCCCAGAGTCAGACTCAACTACCGCAAAGTCACTGAGCTCCAAAGGGCAGGACTCCTGCTCGTCGGGGTCGGTTAACGGGGCAACAGCATCCAGCTGGTCATCCCAGCTGGTGCCCATAGGGAATAGCATTTCCCTGCACACTCTCAGTCAGCTCCTGTGGTGGTGGGATGGCTACCCCCATCACTGGGTCTGTGGACAACTTCGAGTCTTCACTTTTAGAGAATTCTGTAAAACTATATATAAATCACAATTAAACATAACAGATGAGAATATTGACCAATTTCTTACTAACATCAATCTTCGAAAATTAAAATATGAAACTAAAATGGCCTTGGATTCACCTCTTTTGATGAAAGGGCTTTGATGTTGATGAACTCCATGAAGCCCTTCTGCATATGCCCAACAAGAATGCCCCAGGTCCAGATGGTTATCCAGCAGAATTCTACAAAGAATTCTGGACAATGCTGGCACCTACTTTCTACAATATCATATTAGAAATAAAGGAAAAACAAAAAATACCTCCAAATATAAACCTAGCTAATATTACTCTTCAATTGAAACCAGGAAAACACCCGGCACTTCCATCCAGTTACCGTCTAATTTCATTAATAACTGTAAATTAATCAGCAAAGCTCTGGTGTCGTGCCTGCTTCCACCTCTCGGGTGCGCTCCAAGTCACCTGAGTACTAATCCACAGTTCCAGAACTACAATACCCAGCAACCCTCTGCTCCAGCCATCTTGGACCACACCTGCTCCACATCATCATCATCATCAGTGTGCGCCTGGTCAGCCTCCTATATATACCTCCTCCATAGAACACAACCTTGTGTGGTGTTAAGGATCCTGCTAGTGACTTACTAGTCATCCTCATTACTAGAACCTGAATAAAAACCCTTTTCAATTTTCCCCGCGCTTATGCCTGGCTTTCCTTTGGATCAACCTGACATCTGGTAAGAGGGATAGAAAGAATAACCCCTCTAATAATACATCCTGACCAAACAGGCTTTATTAAAGGTAGAGATTCCCCTTCTAACATGCGCAGATTAATTAACACAATAGATTATTCTACTTTACATAATCTGGAATCTACTATCATTTCATCTTTTGAGATGGCGGCGCGCAAGGACGCAGCGGCTTACGGCTCTCTACCAAAGTGCTCTTTCTTCCTTTTTTTTCAAGCTTTT
>JBAMHW010000006.1:26932082-26953841 GCA_037177495.1 Rhadinocentrus ornatus
CTGTTTGGTGATGGCTTAATCTCGTTGTACCGTTGTATAATGACAATAAAGGCATTCTATTCTATTCTATTCTATTTGATGCAGAAAAAGATTTGACTGAGTAAACTGGAGGTTTTTATTTGCAACATTAAACAAATTTGGGTTTGGGCCATCTTTTATAGACTGGATAAAAATATTATACAACAACCCAAATACATGTGTGAAGACCAATGACCAAACTTCTCCAGTCTTCTGTTTACAGAGAGGCACCAGGATGGGCTGCCCGCTTTCTCCTTCACTTTTTGCTATTTAATTGAACACCTAGCTGCTGCCATAAGACAAAATAAAGTGATTAAAGGATTCTATGCCAAAAATATAAAACATAAGATAAGTCTTTATGCTGATGATGTATTACTTTTCCTCCAGAATTCACCGACATCTCTCCCACAGACAATCACACTTATTAACAAATTCTCATCAATATCTGACTACTCTATTTACTGGTCTAAGACTATAGCTATGCCCATTAACTGTGACCTACAAAACACACCTAATACTACAATACAGTCTGAAAACATTAGATATTTAGGCTTAAACATTTCCCCCAGGTTATTAGAAATAACGAAGCTAAATCATGTCCAGCTTCTTACAAAAAAAGAGGATGATCTCTCACGGTGGAGGCGCTTACCCATATCACTCATGGGGAGGGTTGGCACCATTAAAATGATGATTCCACCTAAAGTCAACTACCTGTTTTCAATAATACCCACTAAACCATCCTCTAGCTGGTTTAAGTCACTTGACTCACATATATCTAAATTTCTATGGAAAAACAAGCCATCACATATCAGTCTAAAGACTTTACAACAGACTAAAGACAGATGTGGATTGGACCGAACCAACTTTAATCACTATTTCCTAGCTATTAAGCTGCAATATATCTCCAAATAGCTTAAACCTAGCGGTCTGGATGAACCATGGTTAGATGTAGAGCTAGCATTGTGTGAGGATCTTGTCATCTCTGACCTGCCATTCATCAGCTCAGCTATCAAACCACATCAGTGTTTTGAACATGAAAAAGCATTAACATAAGTTCCTCTTTAATGACTTGGTGGGAATTTCTAAAAAATAAGTCTTCACTTTTTCCATGTAACCTTACACCCATCTGGAACAACCCTGATATCCTGCAGAAAAAAAGGTGATAAATTTCACTCAATGGAAAAATAAAGGAATAAAACAGAACATTTAATAGAAAATGGAAACTTCTTGTCATTTAAGATTCTCACTTCACAATATGGAATCAGCAGCACAAAATATCCATCCATCTATTTTCTGCCGCTTATCCGGAGTCGGGTCGCGGGGGCAGTTGCCTAAGCAGGGAAACCCAGACTTCCCTCTCCCACATTCTCTCCACATTCACCAGCTCATCCAGAGGCATCCCAAGGCGTTCCCAGGCCAGCTGAGAGATGTAGTTCGTCCAGGGTGTCCTGGGTCTTCCCCGGGGCCTCTTTCTGGTGGGACGTGCTCGGAACACCTCACCAGGGAGGCGTCCAGGAGGCATCCTGACCAGATGCCCCAGCCACCTCATCTGGCTCCTCTCAATGTTTCCCGCTCTCTCTCACACACACGCACACACACACACACACACACACACACACTTAGGGACTTGGGAGGTGTGTACGCCATGGGGGGCTGTCCCTGCGCTCCTGGGGACTCTGGCTGGGGCTCTCTTCTGCCATCCTCCTGGTCGGGCTGGGGTTTTCTTAGGGGTGGGGTAGCTTAGGTTCGTGCTCTGGGGTTGCTGCTGATGGCCTGGGTCTCTGGGCTGCCCTAGTCTGCCTCTAGCCTCCGTAGAGGCTAGAGAAACATTTGAAAAAAAAGTAAAAGAGGTACTATTATCTATGGTTCAGCCTGATCTGGACCAGTTTAATTTTGCTTAGCAGCTTAGGGGTCTGGACAAAGCCATTAGCACCTTGCTGAATATGACCCTGATGCATTTGGAGGGCGCTGAGACATTGGTGCAACTACTTTTCTTTGACTTTTCTTTGACTTTAAACTGTATCCAGCCTCATCTCCTAGCACAATGATTGAGGACTCACAATGGAGATCCAGGGCTAATTTGTTGGCTCTTTAACAGAAAGATCACAACGTGTGAAAGTTAATGGAGTATTCTCTGACATTGTTTTGTCAACCACTGGATGCCCCCAAGGTTGTGTCTTATCTCCAGTTTTGTTAGTTGTGTATACAAATTCTTGTCATAGTCAGCACAAAGGGCATCACATTGGGAAATTTGCTGATGACTCATTTTATCAGTCGATCAGGGAAACTTTGACCATGGCCCTGTGGTTCATGATTTCATTCAATGGTGTAAGTCTTATTTTCTTCACATTATTGTTGAAAAAACAAAAGAGATGGGTTTAGATTTGAGGAAAATTCCTGTTGTCATCTCTCCTTTAACAATCAAAAACCATGAAGTTAAGGTGGTTAGTCAATATAAATACTTAGGTACCCTGATGGATGATAAGCTCCCATTTGTGCCACAAGATGATGCTGTGTGCAAGAAAGCACATCAGAGATTTTTCTTTTATCGGAAACTCAGAACCTTTGATGTTGATGGTACATTTATCTATCTTATAAAAGTTTATTATAGTTTATTATAAATAAACAAAGTTTAACTTCAGGATATTGTCAAGCCTGGCAGATTGTACTCTGGCAGACGGGAGCCATCCCCTTTATGGCTACTTTATGTGGCCGCAGATTTGCGATGCCACGGGCAAGGACAGACGCTTTTAAAAACTCTTTTCTCTGTGTGGCCATTGGGCTTTTAAATAAGGTGAGTTTTTTAATTAAATTTTATTTATTTATTCATTTTTTAGTCTTCACTATTAATTGTTGTGTTATCTTCTGATTGTCATTTACTGCTGGCTGCAAAACCCCTTACCCCACTGGGGATAATAAAGCGAATATCAGTAGAATCCTTCCTTTTGGAGGGTCTTTTGCTTTATATAAAGTTTTTTTTATTTGACCTGCTTCCATCCTGTGTACTCTTGTACTACCTCCTTGCCAACCATAGATTGTGACAAAGATGCTCCCCATAGGAAAAAACTCCTCTCTGTTCTAAAGTATTTGGAGTTAGGACGAGAGCAAAACTAATCTTCAGTTATTCAAGATTAAAAATAAAATTGTCAGGTTTTCTTTAAATAAGCTCACAAATGTACACCCTCCAGAAAAAAAGAGAATGTACATTTCCTAAAATTCTGCACTGTGACATGAAAACAATTTTATTTTGTCTTCCAACATTATGAAAAAAATTGAAATAAAAATAATCATGCCACATGGAAATTGTTCATTTTAATTGTTTATTGTTTTATTTCTTAACATGTCTGGACAAGAAAACATTTTCTCATACAAAAATAATTTTGAGGAATTATTCAAGACATATCAATAGAGTTGATATTGGTTTCAGAGACTAGAATTGCCTCGTTGAGAACATTTTTTTCCCCTATTTGCAGTGTCAGGGCTTCCAGAAGAAAAAATTATCACACTTTCTGCAGAATTCCCTTTAGTTTTGGTGTTTGAGGGCTGTCTTTGTGCATTGTTTGTTTTAAATCCCCACACAGTGGACTCTACATCCTCCATCACAGTCAGGACCACTTTAGTCAAAGTGATTTTTATATTTTTGGTATTTTATATTTGGATCCATGTGTCTCCTCCAAACATATTCTCTTCACTTTCCTCTGAGCCAAGCAGGTGGATTTAATTGGTAAATAATTAAATTTCTTTTTAAAAAAATTATAGAAGTTTACAAGGATAATTTAGTTGGGGACGAATTGTCTTATCTGTCTTTATGCCAGTCTGTTCCAATTCAAAGGAGAAGCATGTAGTCCTTTCACTTGTATAAAATTACCTGGCTTTTATATCAGCTCTACCATCTGGGTCCTATTACCTCAGCAAGCCTAAAATGGTTTCATTTGTCTGTGAGAGAATTATATTGTGGTTTATCCAGCTAGGTTATGTTTGTTATGAGGGTGGCCTAAACACACTCCAAATTGCTTGGATCCAGTTCTGCTGGATGTCACTCCTGTTGTAAACATGAAACCATTTTGAGACCTACACTGACCGACATTGTGTTCCTCCAGGAACAAGATACAACACAGACAAGCGGCTTTGGTGACGAATTCTGAAATATATCTTTTCAATCACCAACATGGTTTAGGGAGAATATGGCAAGTCTTATCTTAGTATTTGGGGTTTTGCAGTCAAGTGTATGAAGATATATTTTTAAAGCTACTATTAGTGGTGAGAAGAATGCGTTTTCATGTGAAGCAGCTGGTACATTCAAAGCAATAGTGGATTGTATTGTAGCCAAGGATGTCATCTGTTTTGAGGGAAAGACAGTTTCAAAGAGGGGTCAAAGAGCCAGAGCAGCTTGCAGGATAATACATGACAGCCAGTTAGAAGCACTTTTCTTGGCCTTGTGTTTTTTCCCGCGGGAACAAGATGAGAATAAATCATGAAATCTTCGGCCAAACAAACATCATGGCTCTGTGGATGGGAATGTTGGTCCACCACTTTGGTCAAGACTAAAATATCAGCATTTATTGTATTGATTGTCATGAATTATTAGCGCCACAATGGCGTTGTTTGTAGTGTGCAGTTTAAAAACTGTATATCAATGGTTTCTTGGAGTCTAATTCATTTTTATGCAGGATATTTTGTTGGTTCAAGAGCACACAATGTTGAGATAAGCCTAATATTTAATCCCATATGCACTTTGAAGGATTTTAGCCTATTTCCCGCCCTTTTTTTCTGAGTGTTAGCCAGCTAGCCAGCGAGCAATCAGCATTGGTATACTTCTAGATATTTTTGGTGTGTAAAGTCCAGTAAACTGCAGTTGTTGTTTTTTTTTTTACAAAAAATACCAACAGCAAAACAACATGGGGATATTTTTTATTAAAATAGTTAGTCTACAATGCACACTGAAAGGTTTACTGACTGCCATTGTAACAATGAGCCATTTTTAATCTCATTATTTGTATAGTGTTTTTCAATGATTTCTGCTACAATAATGTTTAATTAGTAAACACACATTTCATAAACAATAATAAACACATAGAACGGTCCAGGTAAATTTTGTTATTGACTGATGGATGGTGTCTGTGTGTGTCTGGTGGGGGAAAACAGGTGTTTTGCCTGTCTTGCATCAATGCTTACATGCTATTTATTCCAAATTCTTATCCTACCATGTCAGTATTGTAGCTGAAATGGAGACTCAGCAGACCAGGCAACATCTTTCCAGTCCTTTGTTGTCCAGTTCTGGTGAATCTGTATGGACTGTAGTCTCAGTTTTCTGTTCTTAGCTGACAAGAGAAGGGCACTCATGGGGTGCCACTGCTGCTGATGCCCATCTGCTTCAAGGATGGATGTGTTGCTTGTTCAGAGATGGCATATTGCATACCTTGGTTGGAACTAGTGCTTTTTAAGTGATTTTCTATCATCTAACCTGTCTGCCCATTCTCCTCTGACATCTGATATCAACAAGACATTTTGGTCCAAACAACTGCTGCTCTCTGGATATTTTCTCTTCTTTAGACCATTCTCTGTAAACCCTAGAGATGGTTGTGCGTGAAAATCCCTGTAGATCAGCAGTTTCTGAAATACTCAGACCAACAACCATGCCATGTTCAAAGTCACATAAATCCCCTCTCTTCCTCATTCTGATGCTCAGGAAGAATGACGCACTGAGTTGCTGCTATGTCATTGGCTGATTATATATTTGTGTTAATGTTTTAAACAGTTGTACCTAATAAAGCAGCCGGCAAGTGTAACTACATACTGGAGTATTTGTTTTTCATAAAGCTAATTTTACATGATTGTGATGCTCGCAGTTCCAGCCCACCGTGATCCAGTAGGTATCATTACTGTAAAGTCTACACAAACAAACATGATGTGGTCAATTTTAGTGCTGACTCTGACTCTGCTTCTTAGCATTGGTTTGGTATATACCAGTCCGTGAAACAAAAATCTATAAACAGACTTTATCAGTTTCATTTTCTATTTTTTCCACGTGCTTCTCAGGCTGCCATGTGTATTTGAGGATATGATAATCATTTGTGGTTGCACTTTGATCAGGTATCTGAGAACACTTCCTGTTTAAAAAAAATGTCTGTTTCAACCCATCTCCACCTAACTTACAATCTTTTACACTAACACAAACAAGAAGGCCTGCACCAATGCACCCCCATCTATGCATAACTACTATGCATTGTGCTGAGATGATCAGCAGAGGTTACCAACAGCCACCCTCGCATCCAGGCCCCATATGAGAGATACAGGTAATAAAAGCTGTAGTAAAAAAAATTCTCTGGATATCAGCATTAGATCATAAAACTTGTTATAAGCATTAGCAACATTTCAAAAACAAAAATCTGAAGAATTTACTTAAACCTGCTTTAAATTTGACAGTTTCCTTTCATGTTGTTCCTACAATATCAGGTCATTAGTTGTTTCACCAGCAAATGCCATGATATATATTTTATTTTACTTCTATATTTTACATTTTTTAGTTATTGCATATGGTTTAAATAACTTGAAGGTGTTTTGGTGGTTGCCCAACAAATTTCTAAGTCACATTGAATTTTATTTTCTCCTTTAATTTTCCTTTTTATCTGTTACCCATAACGACATGTTTTAAATTATTCTTCTTTCACCGAAACTCACCAGTGCTCGACATAAAACTGACACGAATGGATCTGGTTCCGTGTCATTTTCATGTAGCAGATTTCTCTGCGGATGTAAAACTTATCACCATATTAGGAGTTTCTCATGTGTATATGTAGGAAATTCCCTTTCATATAAGGGAAGACATGTTTATTTGTATAGCACATTCCATGTACAAGACTATTCAAGTTGCTTTACATAAAACATTAAAAGCATCACAGCAGGGTGCAGAAAAAATTAAAAAGTTAATTAAAAACACTTGTACTAAGGTTAAGTAGCTGTCAGATCCAAGATACATTTAAAAGACGTAACTTTTCCAGGTGAGGTGTAATGCTATAAAATATATATTCCTTATGATAGGTGAGCAGAAAGATTTTTCCTGACAGTTAAATGAGATGTAGAAGGCTCTTTCACTAACCAAGACAGGACACTTATCTGTCCTGGGACTTATATGAGATTAACCTGCTAACCTAAATGTCACTAATCTCTGAGACGAGAGGATCACCTTCCCTCCTTGAACTTTTCTCACCTTCTCTCTCTCTCTGCACCCACACACAAACCGCTAATTTAATATCAGATTTAGTCTCCCCCCTCTTGTTGTTTTCCTGTTTCTCTTCATTCCTGCTCCACTTACACCCTCATCCAGACTCTAAAACTGATTTCAAGCCGTTTCAGCTTCCTGAAGATACTGTCAACTGAGGTATGAGTTTACAGATGTAGATATGTATAAGTAAAAGTTATGAGCTACAAATGAGACATACTGACTGACTACTGTTGACCTCTTTGTCTGCGTTCCTCTCTCAGTATCTGGTTTCATTTGTGTTTCCCATAAATGGTTGATCATGCGTCAACATTATTGTAGCACATATTTGCAAATCTTATAAACCATTATTTCATTATCCAGGAAACACAGATAACACATTTTATATAGAACAAAAAACAAAACCACCTCATCATGAGTGCAATCAAACGGAGTCCCGGTCAAACAAGGTATTGAGGAACGAGGGTACAATGACGAGAAATGGACTACTGGAACACAAAATAGACACCAGTGGACACAAGATGCGAACAAGACACTTGAAATGCTACTCTTCTAGTAACCCTAGTGAACGGGGCTACATGAACAGAATGTTAGATATATGGATACTTCGATACCCACATTCTACACTAACATCGAAACAACTCGTAGCTCAGAGTTCCAACATCCGCACATGGCAACTGCTATCACAGTTAGACATTGAAGAGATAAAACATGCTAATGCTACGACAAGGGGGAGTCAGGACGATAGGTCAGAAGGGGTAGTTAAGCAAGGCAAGGCAGTTTATTTGTATAGCACATTTCATGTACAGTTCAAAGTGCTTTACATAAAACAAAAGCATTATAGAAATAATGATTATATATAAAAGGCAGCAACAAACCGCAGGAATCACAATGAAATTATAAATTACATTGAAATTAATAAAAAGATGAGTTAAAAGTTACCGTGCAGAATTAACTCATAGGTGCATGAGAATAGAATTTTTTTAACATGGATTTAAAAATGTCTACATTTGGTAAAAGTTTAATCTCCACTGGCAGTTTGTTCCACTTGTTTGCAGCACAACAGCTAAATGCTGCTTCTCCATGTTTAGTCTGGACTCTGGTCTGGACTAGTTGACCAGAGTCTTTGGATCTAAGAGCTCTGCTAGGTTTATATTCTCTGAATATTTCACAGATGTATTCTGGGCCTAAACCGTTCTGGGATTTGTAAACGATAAGAAGGGTTTTAAACATCAACTCTGCCCGAGAGATTAGGTATCAATGATAAAACTGAGGAGGTTGGGATCCTTCGGCGTGAGCAGACAACTGCTGAGAACTTTTTACGAGACGGTGGTGGCATCCATGGTTTTTTATGCTGTGGTGTGTTGGGGAGGGGGGTGTTCTGAGCGGGACAAGAACAGACTCAACAGAATGGTAAAAAGAGCGAGCTCAGTCTGTGGCTGCCCCCTGGGTTCCACTAAGGTGGTGGTGGAGAGGAGAGTTCTGGCAAAACGGTCCGCCATCACAGACAACACTTCTCACCCCCTGCATCAGACGGTGGGGACCTAAGCAGCTCCATCAGTGACAGATTTTTACATCCAAAGTGTAAAAGCGAACGTTTCCTCAGGTCCTTCATTCCCACAGCAATCAGACTGTATAATGCTGCATCACAATCTACTGCTTCACTGTAACTCACACTTACATGACAGTAGGACTGACAGCTAATTATGCGTTTTTTTTGTTTTTTTTTTATTGTTTATTGTTTTTAATGTTTTTATCTCTTGTGGAGCTGCTGTAACAGTGAATTCTCCCCACTCTGTCTGTCTGTCTGTCTGTCTGTCTGTCTATCTAAATGAGAGAGCAACTGACCTGATCACCAGAAAGTCTTTTAGCGAATGTGAATGCAGCACTAAGAACAATCCCTACTGTGACCATTACTGAAACCAAAGGAAGGTGAAGGTAACAGTAGCACCAGTGGTCATCTGAGCACTGGGGGCCATGTCCCCTACACTGGAGAAGTGTCTCCAACAGATACCTGGAGAAACATTCATCCAGAAGAGTGCAGTCCTAAGAACAGCTAAGATAGTGTGTAGGACCCTCAAGCTCCCAGGACATTTTAAAAATCCAAACCTCCCAGTGTCTCCATGTGTGCGTCGGGGTATGTGTACGAATGTGTAGTGTGTGTGTGTGTGTGTATGTGGGTGTGTGTGTGTGTGTGAGTGTGATTGGGTGAGTGTGGTATGTTGTGTTAAAGTGCTTTGAGTGGTCAGACAAGACTAGAAAAGCACAAAACATATGCAATCAATTTATCATTTAATAAAACTTAAATTACAAAGAGACAAAAGGAAATCTAGAGGGAGCTGGAATGCTGTGCAGCAAAGACTGATGTGACTGTTGGACCACTATAACCAGATACTCCACAGAGCTGGACTTTATGGAAAAATGGTTGGGATAAAAAGAAAAAAACTTACTAAAAAGTTTGTCAAAAGGCATGCAGGGGACTCATTTAGACATATAGAAAATATAGAAGATCTTCTGGTCAGATGAGACCACAACTGAACTTTTTGGTCATGTCTACTCCAACCCCCAACACCTCTCATCCCCCCAGGACAGGGATATCCAGCTCTGGTCCTTTAGCCAAATTTTAGATGTTTACCTGCTGCAGTACACACCTGACTCAAATCCAGGGGTCAATAACACACTTTTGCAAAATTTTTCATTTGACTGAGGTGTGTTTTTGTAGGGAAACATCTAAAACCTGCAGGATTGATCTGTTTCTGTTTATTTATAAGATTTCAGATCATTGCGTCCTGTTTTTATTCAAATTTTACATTTTTTCCTCATTTTTTTCTTTAGGTGGGGATTCTGCTCCACTACCCTCCGCTCTCTGCTTTCCCACACTGCTTAGAAAAACAAAAACACAATGCCTCAATGTTCTTGTTTTTAGGTTTTCAGAGATCAAGCTGCTTTGTAAATCAGAGCAGCATGTTAGCTTGGCCTTGGTCGTTGCTTCTCACCAGCACACTGGACTGAAGTCTGAATGGGACAGAGTTCGGTGAAAGCGCCCTCATAACAGCTCCCACTTATTCCATAAAAACTTTCATGTGGAAAAAAATCTTCACAGAAAGGAAGAAGGAAAAAAGGAGTCCTGTGAAGCAAGCCACTCTCCAATGTTTGCAGTGGAAAAGTCATTAGTGAACAGATGAGCTCTCAGACAACCAGAAGGAACAAGGAACTAGAGGATGGATGACAGGAAAGTGTCTAAAGGTAAACAGGTAATTATAAAGACCTTCAATGGATCACACTGTGGATTTACTCTGATTTACTGTAGCTGTCACTGCCAGCTAGTTACAGGTTAGATTCTTTCACAGCCTCAAATCAAAGGTTCATTTGATGCCATGTCTTAAATTAAGAACCAGAGGTTTAAGTTCTTTGGCGCCTTTACATCAATCAGCCTTTTTAAAGGAAAACCACAAATAAAAATGGGCTCTTAAAAGACGATTAAGTACAGTCACGGCTAAAATGAAGACTGAGACTGGCAGCAGCAGAAGTACCTGGAGGCATGACACCTTTGCATTACGCACATAAAAATTCTTGCTAGCTTTCAACTGAAGGTTTACATTATCAGGGTGATGTTACACAGCTTTGATTTGAGATACTTGAAGTGATTTTATCCTTGATATGGATCATGTCAAGCCTTTAGTGAAAGAACAGTTACCAGTGAGCAGCCTTGTGGAATGTGCAGCTACTGTATCATGACACCCAGATGGAAACTCATGGCAAGCCCCTACTCTGACACTTACAACCCACTGCTTGGGTTCAAAAACAGCAAATTTGAAACATTAAATGGTTTAGCCAGCAGTTTCCTATTTACATCTCCAGCAGATGCAGGGCAAAGCTGCGTTTCTGAGCACCTGATCATCAAACATAGAAACCAAATCCACATTGAGAGAAAAGTTATTATTCACTTATCTTGTGCCATTGGCAGGTCATTAATAACTTTTCTCTTAATGTGGATTTTTAAAGATTGTTTTCTAGTGAAGTAGGTTAACGTAAGGAGCTACAGAGCCAAAACAACAAAGATATGGTCCAAATACTGACAAATATGATCAAATCTTTGGTACAGGGAAGGAGGTTGGTGGAGTTGGTTGATTATTCAGTGTCTTCCTCCATAAATAAAACATTTTACATGGTAAACATAAAGATTATTTATTGCAATTATTATAAATATATTTCAAGAGTTTAATTTTAATTCTTTGTTTCTGACTTTTTTTTTAAATCTGCTTGTTTATTGTTTCTGTTATTTAATTGATTTACTAATTTTGTGTCTAAGAAATTCTGTTTTTTTTTCCTATTTCTCTGAATGATAAACTAATCTTTTAATTCAGTAAAGTATATTTCATTTATATAGCACATTTTAAAACTTGGGTTACAAGGTTATTTACATTAAAACAGGCTAAACCAAATTAAAAAGAAAGATTATTAAACTATGTGGCTGTACTTATGTTCATTTTTTGGTTGACGCAGCTAAATCTAATATTCAATATTCAAAGATCTTCATGTTTTAAATGCAATAATATTAAAGTGTGACATAGCCTAAGTAATAACTCAGTAATGGGACCTTTATTATTTTTACAATTATTTTCCTTCCCCACATTAATGATGCAGAGGGAATATTTGTTGTTATATAGAGGACCGGAGGTGGAGATAAAGTGTTTGGTAAAGGTTTGCTCAGTTATATAGTATATCTGCTTCAAGGCTGCTTTTTAAAAGGATGGGTTGTTGATCGCAAGAAGCATTCATTCTTTCTCTGCTGGTGTTAAAGAGGTCCACTCTGAAAGGTACTCAGGGATAAGGAAGGGAGCAAGCGCAAAAATTTAATCCAAATTTGATCTAATTGTAAAATTTCAAGGCATTAGAGAAGTTTGTGGCTATTTTGCAAAGTTAAAATAATTTTTTAGCATTTTTTTTTTCTTGTTAAAGACTAACTTTATTGAAATGGATGCATCTTTTGGCACTTTCTGAGGAATGTTAAGGACCAGCACAACCAGATATATACAACAAATGTTTGTGTACGTGCTTGTACATGCACACAGCTGAGCCTAGACCTGCCAATCATTCCTCAGATTAATGAGCTTACGCGCTTAAGTGAAAGCAATAATGTTCTTATCATGTATGCTAAATATGGGACTATGCCACAGAGGGAATCTCTTACTCATTGTGTGCATTCTTCTCTATATCCCTTTGTATCTAGGACAGTTTGTCACGTGACCAGTGTGACACTCAGCTCTGTTGCGGGGAGTTTTATTTCAGGCCTGACGACTGTGAGACAGTTGGACTCTGGGCACAGCAGGCCTTAGCGCTGGTCATCGCTGCGTTGCTGTAGGGACATGGCCGCAGGGGTGGGGACGGAGGGGGGGCCGGCTGTTAACAGAGAATTTGATGAGCGGGCAAAAATATTCTCCCTACAAAAGCGGTAAAGTCTCTTTTTTGGGTGGACGCAAATCCCCTCACATTCAGCAACAGCTCTTTCTGGCAGCAGCGGGCCAGGTCTGGACTGGTTTCTGGCTGGGCCTGCTGGGCTCGGCAGGGTTGCAGGAGGGATTTGCCTCACTTGGCAAATAAACAGGGAACTGCTGAATAGCTCTTGTTAGGGACAAAAAGATAGTCTAAATCTCATTTGACCAAAAATATAAAAATGAAAAAATTAATCCAGCACTGTAAAACTGATTTAGACTGAAAACGATGAATAAATAGAGACATTATTTGGTTTTCCAATTTTTTATTGAGGAAAACATCTTTAACCTTTTGACCCATTGGACACATAACATAATATAGCAAAAAAGCTATTGAGCACATATCCTTTGAAGCCCGATCACAGATTCAAAAGCACTGCAACATCTGCAGTGTATGATATATTTATTAAAACATAATCATAAAAAACATACATACATGACAAGGATCTTTTTCAAAAGTTTGATTTGTGAAAGACTGCATGAACAAAAACAGATACTTGAGACAATGCATACGAGACGACGCAGTAACCCACAATCTCTAACTCATAGGCACAACCACTAGATGACAAGCAGACTGAATCTAGCTAGCTAGTCAGCTGTTAGGACTTCACTGAGAATAAACTGACAATACATCGCCTTTACAATCCATCACCATGGACAGTCATTCAGAGGAAAACCGAACAGAACAGTGATTATTAGAACTACGTGAGACCAAGAACAAGAACAAAATCTGACATAGTTTCACTTTTTGTTGCTGTATTGACTCGATGCTGGACAAGGTGCAAAACGTAGATCGGTATGCTTTAAAAAAGAAAATCCCCATTTTAGTTTTCTACCTGCCATCTAAAAAAAAAGCTGTACTTCTTCAGCTCAACGGTTCCTTTAAAATGGATGTGGAATGAATCATAAAAATACCACTGATAAGCGCCAATTAGGCTACCTAACTAATAAAACACAAGCTGCAACTTGAAGTCTCCTGCAGCAGCTAGCATGAGCAAATGCAGTGTTCCTCAGTTTCCACTCTTTCCTTTAAAAACAATAACAGAGCAAATGCTGATAGCTTACCATTTTGGTCTTACCAAACAAAAAAAAAGAAAAAAAAATGGCATGCTGCAACAAGCTGTAATCTCACCTGAACAGAGAGATAGTGATGTCAGGCCTGATAGCCCTAGAGAGACAAACCCCATCACCAGCTGCACCCATCTCTCCAGACTGATCACTCTCCACTCTGGCTTTTCACCATTTTCCTTTCCTCTCTCTTTCTGTCTTGTATATCAGAGCCTCTAAATCAGCAAACGTCCTTATAAAAATCTAGGGCACTCTGCTGGGTCACCAAAGTGTTTGGCACTACATTTTCTTAATCCAACCCCGGCTAAGTTCAAGCTCTTCGGCAGCAGCTGAGGAATTCCCTGCTAGGGTGCTACAGCAAACAGTGTCTCATCATCTGAGGTGTCTCTGCAAATATCCTACTACTGCAAGATGAAGCATGGAGACGACGTACAGCGGCTCTCTGTCAGACCTTTTCTTTTAACGCATTCGTTCCTCTCTATGTCTTTTATCTACATTTCTTGGATGAGGAAAAGAGAAGCACCACTGTACAAAATATACAGGAAATACTTATTCTTTCTTTGTTGCTGATGATCTGAAAATGCTTATCTCCTCTCTCTCATAACAGCTACAACAGTACTCAAATGGGACATCACTTGGAGAGGAAAACATTTTGAATTTCCAAATATTTCACATGAAGAATGTAAACATTGCAAATACAGATCAATCACGTATTCAACTGATACTTTAATGCAAAATCCACACCAACACATGATGCTCTTTTTCATCCCAGCACCGTGACTGTGCATGATTTCGCATATACATTCACAAGCCTTTGGGGTGCTACTGTCTTGTGTCTGACCACAGACAGAGGGGGGTCACATGGCCTGCTCATCCTTTTCTCCGCCTGCTAAGAGGCAGTAGGCACTTAAACACACATATGCTTACATATACAAAGAGACATTACAATAGCTTTATATTCTGTTTATTTCTCCCCCATCAAAATTGGGTTTGAATGTTAGAAACAATCCAAAAAATATCTTTGGTCTGTAAACAACCAGAATTATATCCAAATGCAAGGCAGAGATGCCAGGTTGATACCCAAACTAAAGGAATCTTGCTTCGGGTCAGCTGATGTAAAGCAAAATGCAGGGTGCTCATTCTGGAGCCCTGAACACACCTTTAATTTCATCCAGGGTGTGTGTTTATGTATGTGTGTGAAAGCTGCGCTGAAGTAGCTGTCAACTGTAGGACACTGATGCAGCCGTTTGGTCGGCAGCAGTAACATGCTGGCTAATCAGTTGGTGACAGATTCAATCAGTCTCAGAGACATTTCTGCTGCTCACATTCACAAAGTCTGCATTCAGCCCATGCTTCCAAGCTGCCCCAATTAAGTGTCTTTCAAACCGTGTTGGCCTGGGCAGGATCAGGTGAGGTTGGTGTCAAAAAATGTGCGATATTCATCCTTGAAACTCGCGTTTATGGTGAAAGCCAGCTGTTTTTAATTTAGCACTCATACTAAATGTATGACCTAAAATAGAAGCTTTGATGCAAAACACCAAACAGAGGATTCCTTTGTCTGTCAGCTGTAATGCACAGGGCAGGCATGAGGGCACAACTGTTGCGCTCACTCCTGCTTAAAAAAAAAAAAAATTCAGACTCTTGTCCTCTTCTATTGTGTGATGCTGACTCAGTTACACGGCAGCCAGGTGGAGTACGCGGGCTGCTGGCAAGTAAACACGGGCTGTACCTGGGCTATGTAGTAGTTACTGAAGTTGCCATCTGCCACATAAGGAGCAGGTTGGTAGTAACATGTGACGTTAGCCACGTTGGGGATGACATTCTGCTCGGCAAGAACCCGAACTGCCAGCATGGCTATGAGCCCTAAGGTCTGCCGCCTCTCATGTCCCATCAGACACACCGTGCTCTCGTTTACCACTCCGTGGAGGGTCATCAGGTAATCGTACTTGCGGTCTTCCAGGCCAACAAAGTGGTTCTGAAGGTAGGACTCCAGCTTGCGCTGCTGCTCACCAATATCAGGGAAGTCAATGAAGAAGCGTGAGCACATGTAGCGCTGCAGGGACTTCATCTCTGACTCTGACGCAGCCCGGAAACCCCTCACCAGCAGGTGACAATACTTGAGGAGACCTCCACCCCTAATCTCCTCTGGGTTCCGAGTGCAGATGATTTTGTGACGTAGGTGGTCCAGGGCTTCGCAGAAGTCCCCGTAGACACTCTCGCCCATGATGGTGGGGTGGAAGGTCTCAGCCATGGGGTTCTCTGAGCACTCATAGAAGAGCAGTAAGGAGTCCAGCTTGATCTGAAAGGAGTCCACGCTAAATTCAAACTGCCGTCGAAGAGAGTCCACAAACTTTAGCTCCACATTCTTCCCCCGGTTGTTGGAGAGGGAGATGAGGCTCCAGCGGTCAGAGTCGTTACACACCTTTACCATCTTTTGCACATAGGCTTCCTGTATGTGTGTGTATGTGTGGGAGAGATAGAGGGGAAGAGAAAAATTAAGATTGAATAAGCAGTCTTAAATCCAGCTAACGTGCATTTTTTTACCTAATTTTGTGTTGTTCAACAAGGATTTATTTTCTTTGTGTACCTAGTTTTTATTTATACCTCTAATACAACAGCCTAAAAACAGAATTTGAATATACCTATGTGTGACCTGTGACTGATCCCTTCTAAATTGGTTTAACTTAATCCTCTTAAACACTGAAAAAAACATTTTACTATCACTTAACTAATCTAATTCCACTTTAAGCTACACATAAAAGGTGGTTAATGCGAGTAGGGACAAATGCAATTAAATCTTATCTTATACATCTGTAGAAGTAAACTGCTGAAACAGGTGGAAAAAGTGTGTAAACATGTGAGTGTACCTTCAAAGTCAACGGGGTTATTTTCTCTTTATTCACACAGTTGGGCAAAAAATCCAGGAGACAGTCCAAAACTATGTCCTTCACAGTCTGGAAATCCCTTTCCCCTTTCATGTCCGCGCAAAATATGAGGTCCAGGTCCTTGTAGCCCAGTCCGCTGTCGTCGTGCAGAATGTGGCTGGCCGCAGAACCGTTTAACCGAACATCCCGGACGTGGATCTGTTTCTCCTCCATCCGACTCCGCACCACTTTCACGATCTGTCGCGGCTGCATCTCCAGAGTGGGGAAGTTTCCGCGGCCGTGGATCGGAATGGTCTCCGTCAGAATGGCGTCCAGTCGCTGCACTTGCTCCCAGCTGAGGACACTAATGTTGCTGGCGTCTGTGTCAGACACACAGCTGGTGTTGGAGCTGCTTTCGTCCTCTGACATGGTGGGGGAAAGTCCTCAGTAATTTAAACAAGATTTAGATTTATTTTTTTTTAATATAGAGACAAGTTAGTGGTCTCGTCTTTACTTACAAATACCATAAAACGGAATGGCGGTAACTTCATCTGGATTAGGACTCTGATTGTTTAAAATGGTCCGAAGCGAGTGTAAAAATATATATTATTTAGAAAGATCTAAGACCAAATGCTGATGTAAGGGCTGTTGCAGTGCGTTTCAGGCTGCACGGTAAGTCTTTAGTCGGAGATCCTAGGGCGCCGCTGTGGAGCTGGTGACTGAGTTGAGGAAGAACTACAGACAGTCGACAAAATAATAAACCCTAACTTTCTCTTCTCTCTCGTTTGCGCCTTTAAAACTTTAACCCCGGTGTCGCTGTCAGTGTGTCCGCACGCCGTGCAGTATCACAGTCTTTGAAGGTTGTTGATGATCCAGGAGGGGGGTTTGCTTTTCCGGCTGTGACTCCATCGCCCAAAGGCACGCCTATGATTTTATGAATTTGCATGAATACGCTGCTCCTCAAACCGCCGCACTTTTGGCATAATCCTCTATCCGATGGTCAACCCCCTCAGAGGAATATTTTGATTTTTACGCACAGCTTCTCCATAAATCGAAACTCTCCCTGCTGCAAGGGGGTAAAATAATCCTGTTAATAAACTTGCGTGGGCTTGCAGTGTCGCAGCTTGTTTTCCTGGACCCAGTTTTAGTTCAACGTCCTCCCCGGGTTGTGGAGAAGTTAACTGTTACCTATCCATTTAACGCGCAGCATCGCTCTGCAACAGTTCTGGGTAGTCTGGGGATGTCAGCTGGATTTCCACCCCGCCCCCCACTTCTGCCTGTCAGACTGCTGCTCACTGCGAACACTACTCAACATAATACCGTAAACAACAGCTCCAGACTCTGCCTTCATCATTCTTTTAAACTGCTTATAATCCGACGTACTGAAAGTGTTTGCATAAAACAAAACATGACTCATTTTAGTTTTTAGTACAGTAAATACAACCACAGTAATCTAGAATACTACTATTTTTTTCTAGTGAGTAATATGACTTTTATAGCCGGCAATCCAAAAAGAAGAAGAAATCACCAGTGAATAAAATATTCTGACGCGTTCAAGATGGGCAAGAGGCTGTGCTGAGCTTCCAAAGCGCATGTCACGTTGCCATGTCGCCCTCTGGGGGCTGTTTTTGGTTTTGAAGTTATACAGTTAAGCTCTTTTTTTTCCAATGTGTGACATCTTCATCTGGTTTTAGACCAACAGGTATTATGAGCTGGTCATCCTGAGACTACTTTCAGGTTTCAGGTCTGCGCTCAACTTTGCAAAAACTTGTTGGACAAGCAACAAGATCTGTAAAAGGTTTTTCAGTAACTTTAATATTTTATGCCTTGTGTCCCTCAGAAATATCCAAAAGTGTCCAGAAGGTTAAGTTAATCATGCAGCCTGTGAGAAGGTTAAGTGTCGGATGGAAGTAGAGGCCAGAACCCGTGCACATAGGCATCGTGGATGGATACAGCCTACAATGGCGGATACTCCGTTAGGCGGTGTGAAGAGCTACATCACTGCAGCCACCTATATCTGTAAGCCCTGCTTATTCCATTTACTCTGTTGTGCCATGTTAAGCCCCACACAGGAGCCCTGCCTCTGCACACATTGCTGGCTCTGCAGGAAGGAACACACACACATTCAGTTTGTTTACAATCATTAGATAGAGCAGTTTATCATAAAAGACTTTCAGATAAGGAGGAAAAAGATATTTTTGATGTATAGCTGAGAATTCTTGAAGCGCTTTCCCCTGGCATTCATTTATTCTATTTAGCATTTGTTTTCACACTTTGCTTTGGCATATGTTAGACAGGTTGAATGCAGGTCTCTGACAGTGAATCCCACATCTGGAAATGTACATGGAACTATTAGTCCGTTAAGTGAACTGAAAGCAGCCTCGTTGATGTGTTTCCCAGGTGTGGAGACAGTTGCTAGGGATTGGACCCGGTCCCAAAGCCATGCACAATGCAGCCACTTGAAGCAAAATGAAAGCTGCTGTCAGAGACAAACAGCAGGCATAAACCTACAGAACACAGCCCTGCTGATGGGAGCTTTTATTTGAATCGACTCATCATGAAATGGATGGATCACATGATGCAACAGATTATGTCAGGCCATTTAGATGCTTCTATCTAGTAGAAGCAGATATTTTGTGTAGTAATATAAAAAAAAAAAAAAGAAGAAATTCCAAACCACCTCCCCACCCTGCAGAAGATGACTCTTTTTTTTTTTATTCCTCATAAAGAGATTTTTTACAATCACACAAAGTTTGCCTCCTGGGACCGTTAACATTTTTCTGGACAGATCAGTCCAATGAAAAAAAAAAAAAAGCAGGAGAGAGAGAAAAGGAGAGTTGTTGTGTTTGTCTTCCAGTTATTTGCATGAGTTGGATTTATCTACCATGAAGTTTGAGGTTTTTTAATCCCCTCAGGCCTGGTGTGGGTCCTGAGATGGGCCATCAACCGTCACTTTGATCACTGGTCCTCATGCAGCATCTAATATAAGCGGATTGTTCTGTATTTTTACTGCTGCTGGCCTTAAAAATATGCATTTTTTTTTTTTTACAATGTAAATTTACTAATCACTAATTCACCAATCTTGTCTCTACTTGGGTTTCTACTGTACTGGTTCTTTTATTAAAAACATAATGGATTTATCCCGGTAAACTGGTCAATGATACAAAATATGCTCAGATGGGTCATTTTAGCAAACTGTGGGATCAATCATACAAAGAAGTATTCTTTTTATCATATAAATGCACCAAAAATAGTTCAAATACTCTTGTAAATGTTTTGAAATTTAAATAAATGTATTAAATATCAATGTAACAACAATGGCTATTCAGGTTGCTTTGATGAGTTGCTGCAGCTCCGCTCATCACCACAGAGACTGGACTATATGTTTTGTCTTATTGCTTCCCCCTTATAATAAAAATTGCTATACATGAAGGAGATAAAGAACCATTTCCTAAATTATGGCCATTATTCACATCATTCTTATAAGATAACAGAGATAACACCTGCAGCATTTAAATGAAAAGGGACTCATTAGGTGCAGTTTTATTTTAAAAATATTTTCAAGGTTGTGGTATTTGTTCTGGTTTTAAAAACAGTTACTTCTCTATGCGGATTCTTCAAGAAATAATATTAAATAGAACTTCATATGTTTTCAAATCACACCTGCATCCAGTCTAATTTGAAGGGCTCTGTGATTCTGATTGAAAGACACTATTCTTGTATTCTTTGTTAAAGCAATTTTTCATTCCAAAAGGCAAAAAAATAAGCTCAAATCTCAGAACAAAGGCCAATAACAAAGGAGGAGGCAGCCATTATATTACATCACTAGAAATGATTGTAAAAAATAAAAAAAAACACTGAAACAATAGCATCCATGGTCACCAGAGAAAGATGTTTTTGTCGTTAAAAAGTCTTTAAAAGACAAGACTCCCAGATCTCTGCAAAGATGGCCCTGGAAAGAATATTTCAAGGACTGTTGGGTGTGTTCTGCATCGGTTTGGGCCTCAAGATGATCATCCAAGGAAAATTCCACTGCTCATGCAGCTGTACGTTAAAGTCAGAATGAAGCTGACCTGTGAACCTATAAAAACACACGAATGAAGACTAGAAGTCTGTCCTTCGGTCTGCAGAGGCCAGACCTGACCTGTTAGCACATGGATGTTGCTTTTGTTTGGCTAAAGGAAAAAAAATTAAAACAAAAAAAAATGCAGATTAGCTGCACTGTGAGTATAATATAGGGTTGTTTTGCTCCTAAAGGTATAGGGAAATTAGTTTAGCTGCATGGAAAAAACAGAACTTGCTTTAAGAAAGCTGGTGTCACATTTAGATGGATCACTGTTCAGTCTGCCAGCAGGAAATGACCTAAAATACCAAAAATGAAAGCCATCAGTTAGGAATATATCATAGGAGTCCCATCAAAGGTCCTTCTTCAACAATTCTGTTTGGAAGAGCAAAAAATGTCCTAAGATCCCTCAAGAAAATAAACAAAAAAAAATTATACATTAAATTTCTAATTTTTGTTTAATTCCTTTTTTTAGCAGAATATCTATATTAATATTTTCATCAACCAGTAGCTACTCTCAGAGTAACTCAGATTCACACAGGTTAACTTTATCAACTCTAATTGTTTTGGGTGGCAGCAACCCAAGATGTTCCATGGGTGCATGAGCAACTGTCAAATCCAATGAAAATGTCAGTGGGCCTAATTTGTTTGCATTACTTATTTACATTGTCTTCAAGTCATTAAGTAGCTTTGAATACATTTATTATTTCCAAATGTCAAATTTTAAATTTAGTTTTTTCACTGGAGAAGAAAGGCCTTCACCTTTTAGCCAGTCACATGTGCTCTTTCAGTCAAGCAGCTGGTTCATCCGCTGTTACCAAAAATAAACAACTGTTACCAACATAAAGCAGCTAAATTTAAGCAACAGTTAGCTTAAATTTAGCTGCTTTAAGTTGGCAACACTTTTCAGTAATGCTGCAACACTACTAATAAATGATTAAGCAAATATTGCAAAGCTAATGGATCATAACTAACCTTTCATTTCGTTCAATTTAGTTTAACTAAATAGTTTAACTAAAGTCTAAATAT
>JBAMHW010000006.1:26968611-27003999 GCA_037177495.1 Rhadinocentrus ornatus
CACCAGCTACCCCAGACTCTGCTTCCTCATCGGAAGACGTGTTATGAAAAGATAAATAATGTTTAAATGTTTTGCACTATAAATATTACACTTTCATGTACATCCTTCGTTTCCTACCTCAGTCTGGTTCCTACCTCAGATAGTTTAATAATTCCTTATAAAAAAAAAAAAGAGCATTCAAGCAAGTTTCCCTCATGTTTTTATACTGTAGGAGTGAAAGCGGCAGCTGGCTACGAGCGTGGACTGAATGGATGGCAACAATAGGAAAATGCCAGTATTCCGAGGGAAACAGCTCTCAGCAACATATTAGGAAAAAAGAACTATGAACTACTTCATTTTTAGAACTTTGTTAAAAAAAATTAATTATGAGCTATGAACTGAACTAGTTCATTTTAAAATGTGTGAACCGAACTTTGAACTAGTTCATGTACAAATTGAACTTTCCCAACACTGAAAGCTTCACATTCAGTCCCAACAGGTACTCTCGCCTGTGTGTGTGCACGTGTGTGTGTTACCCTGAGGACACTGGCACACGCAGTCAGGATGTGTTACCTGGATGAGCGCCAGCGGCTTCTCTCGGCTGCGGATCAGTGCTGCTTCCTGCTGCTTTTCCTCCTCCACGATGGAAGCGAAGGTCACCAGGGAGGTGAGGGGAGGGCTGCCCACTGCACCCAGGACCCAAGGCCTGAGGAGAATATGTATTGGTTACTGAGCAGTGATTGTGAAAACAGCAAGGGTCTCAACAGGCGGATAAAGGTTGCGTGAAGTGAAACTCCCGAGTCAATGGCTACCTGTCCACCTGGCTTAAATAAAACTAGTCTATCATAAACTGCATGAGCTGCACTTCTTCCTTTGCTGCAAATAAAAAACCTAAAAGTCCATTCATCTGAGCACTGTTACAGACCATGATACAACTGACTTTAGCAGCCTCATCTAACATCACACCTTTTGAACTACTCTGCAATTTTCCTGTGTTTTTAAAGTGTATTTTCTCCTCTTGTGCGACTTCCCCTGCCTCGGATAGGATAGCGTACACTAGGGAGAAACTGGAACTGTCAAGGATGGGACACGGTCTAAACCACGGATGCAGATCTGGGGCTAAGATAAGGCTAAGATAAACAATAGGAAATGGAGGTACAAGCCTTTTCTACCCTGTGCTCTTATAGGAAAAGTCAACTCGCTGCCAAACAAGTGTGATGAACCAGAGTGAAAAACACACTGGACTCATGTATGGATATATTCAGCTGAACATGGGATTAGAGAGCCAAAGACAAGCGGGAGATGGAAAGGTGGGGGCATTATTCAGTTTTTTTTAATGAGAGATGGGTTAACCACCGAAACGTGACCGTTAAAAAGAGTTTGCTTACATGGTGATCACGAGGAATTTCAGTTACGTCTCTCTGTCCTCCTGCCAGACTGGTTTTGTACAGTATGTGGACTGTCCACCACGATGAGATAGGGCACTAACTAAACTGTTAGCTTGGACTAAAATTTCCATCAGTGGACTTGAAATTTCATTATACTTTGTAAGGTGATGGCACAGCAACCTTAAGTTAATTATGCTGAGAAATAGTGGTAGCCTGAAGCTATTACTGACAATGAACAGTTTCAAGTGTCATTTCTGATAAATGTAGCAGGTTGTAAAGTCTAACTTGTCATGAATATTATCACATTTTGAACCCTGTAAATTAACATCACTATTCTGCTGGTGAGCGCAGAAAAACAACTGATGTCGAAAAACCAGACGAGGCCATTCTGAAATTACCCCGGCTTACGCCCACAACTCTATATCTAAACTCTGAACCATCACATAGTGTTAATTTGGCCAAGAGATAAGAGAACATTTTTGCTGGGGAACTTAAGAAAAAAATGTCTGACATTTTGGTGAAATCAAAGATTATGAAGGCATCTCCATTAAATCTGACTTGGGATCTAGAAGCATGTCCTGGAAAGGCTGATATGAGAATGTTCAAGGTTGCTTCTCCTGCTTCCTGAGCCTTGAACTCATCTGTCTCTGCGCATCCAAATACCAAGAAAAACATGAAACCTGCTCTCTGCTCTGTGTGATCTGTTGTGACATGAAGACTGCCCTTATCAATTCTTATCAACATCAATGGCTTCACTCGAGTGACTAACCCAGCTACTTAATAACTACAAGTCTGCTCTTAATACTGCAGCATAAAGCCATCACACACATCCATGGAACTGTGACAATGCATAAAAGACACGTACTTGTTTACCTTTAAAGAAATGAATGGAAAACATCTAATGACTGTAAGCTTTAAGGATTTCATATGTTTTGTGTCAAACCTATGAGATGACATCAGAAACAAGCAGCACGTAAACAGCAAAGCACACAACAGCTACAGCTAGGAATACCATGTGTGTTTATCCAGCTGTCAGGGGATGGAGTAAAGGTCAGGGTGACTCGGTCTCTGCGGGCAGGTCAACCCAGCAGTAATGGGTCACTCAGAGCTGTTCACCTCATTCACATCCTAGTTTCACTCCTCTCTCCAGAAGCCTGCCAGACCCCCTGCACTTATGGTCAGACATACAACTCATCAAATCCTTTTTGTGGCTTGAGGTAAATATTATTTTCTCTTTTAAATTTTCTAAACAACTTAGGTACAATCTACACTTTAATTTCTCCTTCCCTTTCTATTTCTATTTCTAAGCGGCCACATTTAAGTCAAAACACAGCATTCCAGCTTTTGCTATAACACATATTAGAGGTGATGCACAGCCAATATGGCTATCAGGACAGCGGGGAAAGTTGAGCTGCAGATGCCAAATTTCTGATAACACCTCAACAGTGCCTCCAAGTGGAAATCAGCAGTACGGAACAAAAACATGTGGCTTTGATTGCTGGAGTTCAGTAAATATTTTCTACCAGGTATTGAGGATTTCATGATTCAGTTTAATCAGTATCTATTCAAAATTTTTTTTAGAACAACTAAAGCTTAATGGGTGTAAAAACTGACTCCATTTTTTGCTTAATGAGTGACCATTGAAAAATACACTCCCAGTCCGAGACAAAGTGATCACCTGGATTTAACAAAGCAAATAGGTACGGACCTCCCATTGGAACATTACTGTATGGATGATGATGTTTCCGCTGGCAAGTTATTAACTGATGCAGAAATGTGGTCAGAAAAGTCTTGAATGATGGTGAACAGCGTTTACTTAAATGTTTAGTGAAATCAAATTGTAAAAAAAAAAGACTGTAAAACTCAGTTATGTTTAATAGTTAAAGGAAATTTTCCTTCTGCACAATTTGAGGGGAACTCAGTGGATTTGGAAATGTTGCACAGTGATGCAAGTGTCAGAGTAAAAAGGGAGGAGGATGAAATGATACAACCAGCATGCCTAGTGTCACGCCTGTGGGGGAAGTCTATGATCTGGGGTTGCTGCAGTTGGTCAGGTTCAGCAAAATTATGTGTCCAAAGAATGAGGTCAGCTGACCTGGTTATTCCATCTTCCCTGACGGCACAGCCATGTTCCAAGATGACAATGTCAGGATTCATCAGGCTCAAATCGTGAAAGAGTGGATTAGGGAGCTACTCACAATTCAGACCTTAACCCCATTGAGAATCTTTGAGGTGTGCTGGAGCAAGGCTTTGTGCTGCAGTTCAACTCTCCCATCATTGCTACAAGATCTTGGGGAAAAATAATGTAACTCTGTACAGAAATAAATCTCACCCAGTGGGCCTTTCTGCCTCGCTGCTCTCAGCACCTTTGAAAGTGACCCGCCTGGCAGCAGGTGCAGGACCAACAGGGGATCCCAGGACACTTTGACCTTTCTGTGTTCTCACTTGTCCCAGCCTGGTTAGGTGGTTTTCTTCTTCCTCCAACAGAGCCCAAAATGAACATGAGGATGGAGGAGAGTGGACAGCTGTTGCCCTGTAAGTGGAAGCAAATTATAGAACATGTATATTGCTGTAGTTAAAATAAATAATACGACTGGTTGCTGCTTCTAAGCAAATCTGGTGACTTTTCATTTCACAATCAACCATTTTCAACATGTGCTCTTTGGGCATTACACTGCTGTCTCATCCAGGCTAGAAAAGCATGAACTCATCAGTCACACTTCACATAAAAACAAATCTCCCTGTCAATTCAATATTTCCCAACATACCAGTCAGAGGCTGTGAACCCTAAAGGAACAGAAGATATTTCATGACAGCTGCCAATCGTGGCCAGAAATGGTGTTCATATTTGGGCTCACTCACCAGGTCTTCCCACTACTTTTGGATGGAGTGACTCTGGGGGTTGACTTGGATGTTGGAGATTCTCCAGTGGCTTCTCTGTTAGCCATGGCCAACATCTTCCTCTGTTTCTGAGACAGCTTAGTGGAAACAGGGGAGTGCTTGATGTTGGGGCTGCTGCTGCTGCTGCTGCGTGCAGACAGGAAAATATGCAGAGATGAAGCTAACAAACAATCTTCTTATATAAGCAACAGCATGCACACACACACACAAAGATTAAAATCCAAATGGTGCACATGCTGTTTACTTGGATCATTCATCAGTTAACTAAAAATGCTTAATTTCACTACAATAAGGTCTTAAAAGTTGGTTGTTTATTCATTAATTAAAGACAATTCAAACAGACCCTCACCCCCCTCCTCACCTTCCAGGACTTTTAGGAGCTGCCCCCATGGTCTGCAAAGAACTGGCCTCCATGTCCATTATGGTTCTGAGATCCAAGACTGGAGGAGCATGTGTAGGACTGCAGATTGGAACGAACAAAAAACAGCCAAGTTATTTATTACCTGGGGAGGACATTTCAAGCTTTCAGAGAATCCCCTCTTCAAAATAAAGTAAGAAGACAGAAGGTTAAAGTTAGGATTGCTACCATTTATCAAATCTGTAACCTGCACTTTCAAGCCCAGTAGTCTCATAAATCATAAGTCTCATCTATCTGTAAGATATCAAAAGACGTTGAATTGAAGCTTTTAACTATAAAATCTCCATTACCAGGGAAGGACCTTGTGAATGAATTGTGGATTAGAGTTTGGGGGAGTTGGGAGGCTGTTCTTCAGGGAAGTTGGGGTGCTAGGTGGGCTCTTTAACCTCTGAATTAAAGTCTTTTCATCCTGTGGGAAAAAAATATATACATTCTTTAGTAGTTGTCTGTGGTTCCCTCAATTCATTAAGTTATATGTAATGTGACCCACAGGTACAATCTGGAGAATGAGTTTCTATAAACATCAGTGCATCTGCTCTGTCCACTATGTAACAGATTTCTAAAAGGATCAATGCTGTAAACATTTACTAGCGGTGCACTGGTTTAAAGAACAAAGTAACTTTAAAGTTCTTTTTTTTACCACTATATATATAAATATCTATGTTACATGTTAATGATGTAAAATGAACCTCAGTTTTTTCATGAGAGACCGGTGACTGCATGTCTCTGGGACTGCCCACCCCCATGTAGCTGCCCTCTGAGTCCGATGTGAGGAGCTCCTGCAGGGACTCTGTCGAGTTGGCATTGGTCGATTTCACCAGATACGGAGATACCACTGGACAAGAAGAACGTATATTAGTGAAATTACAGCACATGACTCAGCAATAAGTTGCCGCTTTTAAAAATAAGCCAATGGCTAATATCCTCTATATTTGCACATATAACTAAGTTTACCTGCAGCAGGTGGGCTTTGAATGATATCAGAGAGAGTGTAGCCCCCTGAGCTGTCCGAGCGCCTCTTTGGTTTCTTTTTAGCCTTCATCTTGACCTTCTTTAACAGGATTTCCCTGCAGATGGACAACATTTAACAATTAACATATATGTAGGAAAAGGTTGTTAAAATGTTGATTTGCTAAATCAATTAAATTTTTTCGTAAACCCCCAAAATGATGCACAACCGCACAGATACACTCTCTGTAATAAATCAAAGATGTCAGATCTATCTGACATCATAGACAACAATCTTCAATATAAAAAGCTGCATTTATGAGTGACTCATCTCAGTATTGTACATACAAATCTGTGGCTACAAAAAAAACCATGAATAAAAAACATGTAAAAGCTAAATGTTCTCTACCTGGTCTAAAGGCTGTAGAGTGCAGGTATAACTGATTATGTAAACTTAGGAGCTTGTACTGCAACTCCCAGGTGTTCAACACCAGGTGAAACTTCTCCATAGATCTAGTGATTCTGCTTCCTCTCAGAGGTGAAGGGCAATGTTGAGAGCAAATCATTAAGTCTTTGATGAGCATTTGGGCTTGAGTTAGGTTAAAAAAGGACAGCAACCAGTGTAGTCCAGTGTAGTCCCCATATCAAATTGTCTTATCAATGTACTAATTTCTTTTGGAAGGCAGGTTTTACAAACCATGTCCGTTATATCAAGTTCTTGCTTTCCAAGAGGTCCTAATACCCAAAGCGTACCCACTTCAACTTTGTGTAGTTCATAAGTCTCATAATGTCAATGAAATGTTGGGAGCAAGATGTCACTTATTATTCTTTGAGTTTTTTTGCTTCTTTGTTTTAGTCAGAGCATTTAAACAAAACTGTGTAGCTGTTTTTTTCCTCTGAGGTCAGAAAGTCCCAAATTAATAAGAGTTAAACTCAATGCTTCCAGTTGTTCATCATGTTACAAGACCATCATCCAACTTTGAATGAGCACAGATTCATTCATACAAAAGTTACTCTTCTGTCTGTTAAATTCATTGACTTGTCAGTGCTTACATGGCTCAATGAAATTAAAGAAAGGCAGATAAATATTGTCTGCTTCAGGACAAAGTCAGTACGACACAACCCAGACACACCTTACACAACCTGCCCCTGCCATCTGCTGGTGTAATCCTATTTGCTGATAGGCTGATTCCAGTCAATACTGGCTGAGGCCAATGTTAGCCTGACACGTCTGTGTATTCTTATTCTGTACCTGCAAGAGTGGTCCAGTTCTTCCTGTGGTTTGGGGCTGAATGCGGAGTCCAAATCCTCCTCATACACACTGAGGTCTGGTGCAGAAGGATATGGAGTGATGATGCGTTTTTGCATTGCTGGGATCTGAAATCAATTTCAGAAGACAGCGTACAACCCACACCCAAAGTTGTTAACTTGAGCGATGCAGCAAAAAGGGATCGTATCTGGAGCTTGAGCTTGTAAATATAAGATTCACTAAGGAGAAGTTTGTGGATAACTTTCCTGGAGAGTGACTTCTTTCACTCAAGACCAAAAGTAAGAAGAAGCTGCTGTTCAAAAAAAAAAAGTTTGCTTTTCTTAGTACATTTTTTTAAAATTTATGATTGTTGATCTTAAACTTTTGTTGATTTATTAGACACATTATCTTCTTAGCCATTTAACAACACTGCATTACTTTAGGATTCCATTGATAAACAAACTGGAAGCAAGCACTAAAATTATGGAAAGGATGCTGCAGACTCGGATGTCTTTTAGGGAGCAGGAAGTGACTCACCATCCTTCTGTAGGCTGCAGAAAGCTCCACAAGTACTTCATCACTAAGAATATCCAGAGCCCTGAATACAACACAGTAAAATAAAGGAGCAAAGTTACAATACAGTACAAAAGTTATACAATACAGACACATATCGCAGAACTGGGCTATATGAACCAAATTTCATCTCAATATTTTTTACCTGAATCACAAGAGACTGTATATTATGTTAATTGATTTTAAAACAAAATAAATAAAAATACTTTTCAATTACCATAACAAAAATACAGTTGTGCAAAATGCAAAAAGAAGATATTTTAAACTCAAAATATGCCATCTTGATTTAACCAATATTCCCTCATTCTATATCACGTGTGAAAAAGTCTCGATATATTTAAAAATCGAGATATATTTCCTATATTGTACAAAAAAAAGAAAGCTTTGATCACTAGATTTTCCTTCTTACCAACATAGCATATTAAACTGCCTTAAGATGTATTTTGGTTGTTTAAGCATCAAGAATTTAATTCCTAAATGCTACGATTCTCACTTTGACTCCAGCAAGGCGGCCATGTTGAGCACAATAAACTGCAGGCAGGACAGTTTCAGCTGCTCTGCGTTGTACATGGTGGCAAACTCCAGCAGCTCTGCAGCGTTCTTCAGTGTCACTGAAGAGAAAAGCAAACAACTTCATTAGTTTAACAAATGTGATTGCTTATCATTTAGAGGATGCATCACCCAGAAACTGCACTTTTTCAAGTTAAAACATGTATTGGTGTTGGACCGAAGTGTTAACTTCCCTTAAAACTTTTCTTCTGAAGACAGTTGAGTTTTTCTGTCTGGCCCCTTTGTTCACAGCAGAACCGCCAACAAGGGTAGACTCTCGCAAACGCGTGATTTTAATTTTCTCCCGGGATTTCATCATCACTGGAATAACCCCACGTGTTTTCATTTAGTTGTAAACGTGCTTCTTTCACCATCTCGGTATCTCTTAGGCTTGGAGTCTGGTTCAAACATTAATGGCTGAATTATGAAAGCTGCTGCTCAGTCAGGTTAGCTCGCCATCACTAAGCTGTTGATGTGGAGTCTGACGCACTGTGCATGCACTGGGCCAGCCCCCCTTCTAACTCTGGCCAGTCAGCGCGCACCTCATTAACAGTAGTCAAAAGACAAAGTTGTGGTATGAGCAAAGGGTCAGAACAAGCTCTATGTTCATTTTTTTTTTTTGTTTAATAAGTTTAAAAAAAATATTTAAAGACACTTGGAAGGCAGTGGATAGGATACATGAAAGGACCAGGTGATGACACCTTCAAATACTCTCTTCATATGAACTTGCCTGGAATAAATGACTTATTTTTAAAGCAAATAAACCCATTTCAAGAAAAGGCATCTCGATCATGTAAACATGAAAGCTAAAATTTAGATCAAGAATAACAGATGTTAGAAACCTGTCAGTACTTGAACAGTTTTATCAACATTGCCTCCTCTTTTCAACCACAATACCAATCATAGATGCTTCTTTAATCTGACATTAATGTTGCATTGCGCCCTCTTGAAGGCAAGACCAAGATTAGAATGAAGTACAAGAAGTTGCATCAGGGACATGACAAATGGAACATACAGTTCTCAGTGATGACGACCTCGCACATCTCCTTCAGTCTTGTGATGAGCAGCTGGTCGGCCACAACCAGCACACTGCAGACAAACTCCACATTCAGACACTCTGTCAGGACAAAAGAGGAGACAAAAAGTTAAGATTTTTTTTTATTATTATTCTTTTAAATTAACAAATACCCAGTTATTCAAAACTCCCTTCTTAAATTGTCCTTTTAACCTACATCAAACTTGAGAAGTTACCTTTAATGGTGGGAGACTCGTCTGTGTAAATGTACTCCAGAATGACTTGCAGAATCTCTGAGCTGGTCGGCATCTCAAGTGCAGAGCAGGATGTCGCCTGGCGAATGAGACAAGAACAACATCAGCTTTGGTATGAGTATGAAACCGAGAGGCTAATGTGTCTGGTTTAAGAATACAGCAGTGGAAAACAAAGTTTTCAACGTACCTCAATCCAGGGGTTTCCAAGCATACTGTTGAAGTACTCTAAAGAAAAGAAGGACACAGATGTAAACACACCGCTACAGATTTTCTGTATCTTTAAAATCATTAACAGTTATATCAAGTTACAACACATTTTCACAAAAAATCTTATAGCCTGCATAAGGACGAAGAAGACCACAATCTTGGGATGTTATGCAACATAAACAGCAGTTAGAGTTTATATGATGTGGGTGATGATAAAACTATGTCCTGTGTGGGTTTTTTTCCTTCTGTGATGTGGTCATTGATCTTACCAAGTCTTGCACACAGGACACTTTTGTGGCAAGGAAACTCTTTCCCATCTTCAGATTTCAGAGTAACATCACAAAGATATGAGCTGCGCACACACACACACACACACACACACACACACACAGCAAACGAATAAAAAACATGAAAACATTTTAATTTTTTATAAAATTATTATCATGACTGGATAAACTCTCACACTAACCATTTTTTCTGATAGAATTTGGGTTTGTTGCCGGTTTTCTTGTTTATGACATTTATTTTCCCATTTTCATACTTGACACCATCCAGCCTGAAGGAGCAGAGAAAACACTATTATGAAAAATGACAGGAAACTGATTTTGTGTTGGACTCTGAGGACACACACTCCGCCTCTTACCGTGCTGACAGGCTGCCCAAGCCGAGCTTCTTTGCAACAGTCTGTAATGTTTTCACAAGATTGGCTCCGCTCTCGTTGGTTCCAGCCTTGTCACCCTTGCATCCTTTCCCCTTTTTGCCAGGCTTGGAGCCCTTGTTTTTGGCCTTGTTGCTGTCACCTTTGGTTGAAGGGGGCAGTGAACGGTACACCTCGAGGGCTGAACAACCTCTTAGACCCAAGTCCTGCAGACTGCTGATAAGCCTCTCCTGCTCTGACTCCTGGCAACAGAAGAGGTGAACAGTCTCGATGAAAACGCTAAACAGCGTCAGCTTTACAGCATAAACAAAGAATGAAGAAACAGCTTTAGACTTTGGCTGCAATCAGTTTACTTCAGCGGTTTTTATAAACCCTCTAAAATTAAAGCAGCCTCCCGTCAAGACAAGTTTCACCTGAAAGAACATGGATTCTTTGGTTCCTCACCTGGTTTTGTCCACTTGAGACCCCTGAAATTCTTGGCCGGGCCCCGTGCACCAGCAGCTCACAGGAGTCCGTGTAGATGAAGTGCAAAGCATATTCCAGCATGTCTGGTGGGATTTTTTCCAGAATAAGTAAATCGCAGCCTACGGCGTCCTCGCTCTTCCTCACTTCCTTATCAAGCTCCTCGTCCACTCCGCAGTGCTCGGAGATGAACTGTTTCCGGAAGAAGTCGGACCTCATGGACAGAATGTACCTGTGAGCGGGAAAAGTACGATCGCCGGCTTGAAGCGTCACATCGTGAATGCTGTCCATTTCATCTGCCTCATCCAGAAGGCTCCGGAAGTGTTGGGAGAAGGAGGATGGAGAGATGTTGGGAACTTCATACAAGCTGAAATATAAACATGAAGGAAAAAAAAAACATTCAGTTTATTCAATAATCAAATTATTAATAAAACAATCACATTTAAAATAATCCACACTGTTATTAATTGCATTAATTTTGAACTTCACCTTATTTGAATGACAGCTTAAAGAAAAAAAACATCCATCTCAGTCCACTGACACTGAGCAGAAAAAATTATGATATATTTAACATATTATTATTTTTAGCATTATGCCGATACAGCCAAGAACTGCAACATAAAGTAATATCTGATGATAAGTTTTTACAAAGTAATCGGGGAAATTGTTTTTTCTCTAAAGAGGAGCAATCTAGTTGCCACCTCTAGATGGCAGAGCAACCAGTTACCCTAATCCACTTTTAGTGTGGTTAAAGTTTGGTGCCAAATTGCAGTGTGTGCAATCTGAATAATTAAAGACTTGAGGATTAGTAATGACTTCATCTTCGTGGAACTTCTGTTCAGTCCATTGTTAAATCATCTGCCTCTGAAGTCTGAGTGATCACTCAAGTTAAGTTTCATTTTCACACATCACTTGTATTCCTCAAAAAACAACCAATGAGTTTATCGTTTCTCTTCTTCAGTCCTGTTGTCTCTCAAGTGTGAGCCATTTTAAATCCAACACCTAAATCTACTAAAGGTTTGTAGTGGAATGTGTAGTTTGTGCTGGTTTATGACCACAGATTAAAATAACAGAAAGGCCCTTCAGATCACCCAAAATGCCCAAACAGTTCAATTAGCATCTCTTAAAAACATTTCAGGCTGGACTGTTCTATCCTAGCAGAGCAACAACTTAGTGTACGTGGCAGATTGCATACTGCGTTTTCTATGCACCTTGTTTTGGGATCGGCCTGCAGCACTCCAAAATTTCGCCCTTTTGAGTCCATGGTGATGCTGACGGCTCTGTGGACAAAAGGAAGTTTCTCCAAGCGGATTCGTTCGTACAGCGTGCCTGCATCTGAATGGCCACAAACTTCCACACCAACATCTGTAATAGTACAAGATACACATGGGTCAGATGAGGTAGCGAGCTGCTTTTCTCACCTCTCTGTGATTTATTTTAACTTATGCAAAGTTATTTTATTTCTTATCAAGCTATATCAATTTTATTTATATTCACATTTAAAAACCACATAAGTTGCCAGGAGAGAGAGAATAAAAAAGGGGGACTAAACAGAATAAAACAGATATAAAAGAAAAAAAAAAGACAAGCATCAAAGTAATATACAGCACAAATAAACCAATCAATTTTGAAGAAAGAGCATTATGCTACTCCTTTAAAAAGGTGTAGGCTTGCTTTGCTATATCATTTGTCTAAAGGGTGCATCCCAAAAACATAAAGAACACAGTAAAATAAGAAGAAGCAAGGGAAATACCAGCAGTGGATGGTATACCTGCAGAAAAATATCCCACCACACATTTCTACAGGGGTCTTAAGATGTGATTAAGAGGGTTAGTGGTGTATTAATTCAGTCTTAGTTTCTCACCTTTCTTCTCCCCATACTTCTTGTATTCTCCAGCCCAGACACCGCTAAAGCCTTCCCCGTCAGGAGTCACAAACATCATGCTGTTTTTGCTGAGTGAAATATCCGACATGAAAACCTGACGTGGATACGCCCACCTGCACTGTCTCACTGAGGAGCCAGAGGAACGCCAGCAAAACACCTGACACAGATAGAAAAAAAAAAAAAACATAAAATGAGAGTTACACAAGTCTTAGTCATCGCTGTCATCTATAGATCAGCATACAGGTATGGCTGTTTTTGGACAGTATAGCCATCCACTCTGTTTTATAGATTAGGTAACAACAGGAAAGGATGGATGGTAAAAATAACATCAGGATGCATCTCTCTGTGTAGCAATACTTGGAAATGGAAAGAAAAGTTTAAACAAACCGCAGCTTAACTGTTTTGTAAATACATTCACGATAAATAGTTAAAATTGAAATTAAAAAAAAAGTCCTGCACTTTGGTGTGTCACTTACACTCCCTGCTTCATCTAACGCCAGGATGGTCACCTTTTCTCCTCCTCCCTCATTCAGGATCTGTGGAGCCACCCGTTGGTCTAGACAGCCGCCACTAACCAGGACCTTCTTGATGTTGAGCTGCCTGAAAGACAACAATGACAATTTTTACTTTAAACAAGAGAGAGAGAGAAAATTAGGTGTTTAACATTTTTTAACAGCTGTCATTCAAACAAATCATTCCTATAAACCAAAAACCATGAGGACTGTTACTCTTTTCAATGAAGAGTAATTGTTGTCCTGCTGTTATATTTACCTTGAAGCCATTTTCTTGCATTGGTAGTCAGCCAAAAGATAAACATCCCCCTTATCGGTCACAACTACTGTTGCTCCATCACTAGCTGCTACCATAGCGATGGTAACATCCTTGTGGTGCAGAGCTGACACCTGCCGGGGGGCTGTCACACACTTCTCCCCGTTTGGATCAAGCAAATAACCTAAAAATTCAAAACACAACTGAGTCAATAGTTGCGTGCTTTACATTAATATACAGATTAGCATATATTAAGCGTTGTATATCTGAAAGACAGGCCAGTTATCTCCCATACAAATGAGTTAGCCGACTCCAGTGTTGAAACTTACCCAGCTGCCCTCCATTGAGTCCTATTGTGTACACAGCCTCCCTGGTCCACAGCACCGTATGGAACCTCCCTGCAGCAACTCCAATCACTGTTCTACCTTTCAGTGTTTTGGAAAAGACCTCCACAAAAACAGTAAAGTTTAGGTGAAAAGGTTATATCAAAAACAAAAATTCTGTGGATGTCTCACCCTACTTAATTTAAAATTGTATTATTGGTCATCACATTTTCATAAAATAACCCACTGGCTTCATTCTACAGATACCCCATTTTGTAAAATTGGTGGCACAATCGTCTTTGGTGGGCGTGATCACATCTCCGTTACAGCTCAGCCCCTGTGGCTTCACAAACAACCCAATAGTAAGATGCACCCTTTAGATTTGGAACCATCGAAGGCTTCACAATATGTTTCTTTCAGCTTCCTCGGATATTCCTTAGCTGAGGAACTATTTACTTCCTTCTGCTGGGTCAGATGCTGTAATCATGCAGTGGTTTGACAAAAGGACTAAAGAGCTTTCAGGACCCATGTGGCTTCTGCAGCTATGCAGAACTCACTTCAAAATTTTGCTTGCCAAAACCTCATTTATTGCATCTTTTCTGCTCACTATGTACCCCTCAACACCCTTTAAACAACCACTGGAGGATTTAAACCCAAATCAAAGATTTTCTAAATTTAGAACACTATTATCATTGATGGAGGACACACATCGAAAACAAAATGATTTGGAAACAAGAATAAGGCATGACAGCATGACATTTACAGACGAACAGTGGGAAAGAGCAATTATGAGAGATTATAAATGTTCTATATGTGCCCAACTTGGCTTAATTAAATTCAAAGTGTTACACAGTTCACTTGTCTAAAGCTAAATTATCCCCCAAAAGTTAGACATGATAACTTTTGACAGACATACTGTTTGTCAAGACCACGTCTGAGATTCTAGATATATATATATATATATATATTTTGTTCTGCAAAAGGTAGGCAGCATTCCCACCTGTTTGGGAACATGTGCTGAAGCAGGGGGAGGAGCGAGGCCCAGCTGGTGGAAGGTGTTGAGACCAAATGTATAAACATAGCCTTCCTCTGTCAGCACTACTGTGTGGTCTTTAGCCGCTGCCACCTGGGAGCATCGGTGGGACATTAGACCTTCAACCATTCGAGGAATCTGGAATGAAGAATTACAACAGGGTAATCAAGGAAAAAAAAAAATTGGTTTTGGTAATAAAATCAATTAATAAAAAGAGCTTTGTCTGGTAAATTCATTGCAACCATTTCAATTTGGAAATAAATCTGTTAGACATTGTGCATGTAGCTCAAACATAATAGCATTAATGTACACATAAAAATAGAGCAAATAATTCCTAATCAAATGTCAAACACGCACTGCAGAGGTGAGATCAGTACCTCCTCACTTTCGTTCTCCACCAGCCCTCATGTGACGTTCTAAACAACATGAATCTCTTTCCAAGTTTCATGCTCCAAAAATAGGTATTCTTTTAATTTATCTACTCTATGTGCCAAAAGTTTTCTCTTTTTTCAATGACAGAGCATCCTTTTCAAAGATTCATTCATTGCTTCTAATTGCTGAATCAAAAGAAATTAACCCACAAGTCAGAAACTTTAAACACTTAAAAAAGAGCAAACAGAAACAAACAGTATCTGTTTTAATGTGATTAAGGTGAGGAGGGAAACTACATCTTTATCAGCTGCAGACGAAACGACTGGCTCAAATTGATTAATATTTGCTAAAAGGTATTTAAGGCAATGACGCTTGAGCAAACATAGCCAAATCGCCCCTCACAAGAAAGTGTCTTTTTCCACTTCAACAAGTAATATCTTACTTGAAAACATTAGTCCATGATCACTAGTACATATTCTTCAAGTTAGTACAATGCCAATGGCTACAACTGGGTGATGTGAAATTTAGAAAAAAAAAGGTGTTTTACCAAACTAAAATAAGTAATTCAAGTTTAAATGTAGGTAATGCACAACAAGAATGTGTTTGGCGAGCTCCTGCAAAAAATTATCTCAAGCCTAACTTAGCATGGCTTCCTTTCTCTTTATAGGATCGGCCAATTAAAACAAACAAGACCGAGCTGCACATAAAGGCTTTTGCAGTGCAACTGCAGGGCCAGTGGGGGACAGAGGGGGTGTAACAACTTCAAAGGGGAATTTAAAATAAATAAATATGCAATACATCCTCTTTTGATGATGATGCCAAGGAGCAAATCTCACCAGATAGGTCTGTTCGTCTCCATGTCCAAGTCTTCCTCCCTGTCCATGTCCGCAGGTGAATACCTGGCCTTTCTGTGACAGGAACACAGAGTGGAACTTACACAAGACCACCTACAGGGAGAAGAAAACATTAAAACACCTATAGGAGAAGGATTTCCCTTTATTGCTTCTAGTTTTATTATATAACATGTCTAACTAGGGGTAATTCTTTAAGGCTGGCTTGTACCGGTCAAAGCTTTTGCCATCATAACTTTTACCTAATAGCACAGGCTATGATACACCTTCCTCCATGTCACCCAGCCAAGCACTCTTGTAGCGACAGTAAACCACTGCACCAATAACAGGCCAGAGCACAAGTGGAAAAGCAAACATCATTACTAATGCATTGCCCCCCTGAAGCCTTCAATAGAGCATGTGGATGTTTCCTGAAGTAGCACACTGATGTGGACATTCACATACACATGCGTTTACACTGGCGTAACTCATTTAATTAAAAAACTGTCACTGTAGAATTAATATTTAACCCCTGGCACCTGCTGGTTTAGAATTAAAAAGACAAAGACCACACTCTGCCACTGGGTCATTATGTGGTCATGATATTGGATCTACCAGCCCCCCCACTACTCAATGAAATTACTCTGCATGAAGTCCTGCAGGTCAGGGGGACCAAAAAATAAAAAAATTAAAAAATAGAATCACATGTTTACTTAATTCACGATATGTACAAACTAAAACTCTAAAGCACATCAATCATTTCTATAGCTGTGGATAAAAACGTGGTCGCAAACAAGAGTCACATACATGAGGGAAGCATATTTAGCCATGCTGCTGCACCCTAAGGAGATGGTTGTGTAAAACAGAGCTTATGGGAAGTGTTTTGCTGGTGGTGGTTCTACTCAAGTGTTGCAATATATCTTGAGAACAGATTTGGATTGTTTTTCTTCTCTTTTTTTTTTAAATTTTATGCAACACATGTTAGTAATATCGTTAAGCGCAAAGTGTCGAGATATATAAAATTATTTATATAATAATATGCATATCTGCATATGAATGGGGTATTAAGCATTGGGAAAGCCCTGTGCTATAGGAAATTATGAGTCACATTCTCTGGAGAGATGACAACAATGTTTTGTTACCTTACCTGTTTAATATAAACTCCAGTCCTGGCAAATACATCCACAATCTCAGGATGTTGTCGGCTCTCCTGATTTCCATGACCAAGGCTAAAATTGGTATTGTTTCCCCAAGTGTACACCTCTGTTGGGTCTGAAGTGAGAAAAACAGCTTTAAAAAGCTGTCCAATTCATTGATTCTGGGTATTTTCTGTGAAATTTTTTGTGCAGTCACATGAGGAGCACAAATCATATTGTCAATTAAACACGTAAATAGCACAGAAAAAAATTTAATGTGCAAGTGTGAAAACCTTCATTAAACAGAACAAGTCTTGCCTCAAACTTCACTTCTTACCAGTGTTTTTGAAAACAACATGTGCTGGTCGGTCCTTCATTGTCAGGTCCAGAACAGAGAGACCCTCCTTGTCCTGAGTGGAGATGGCTCCACCATGCTGGAGAAAAAACAAACAAACAAATGTATAGAATATTCTGACCTTGTTGACTTTTGGAAAGAAATCAACCCCATCAAAGCACGGCTGTTTATTCTTTGTTTCATTATGCAACATTTAATTATTGGTATTGTGTATTTTTGCTAATAATGCTAGCTTTTTCTTTTTACAGATACACCATCAACTCCTACCTTGACTAGTGATATGAGACAATGGATCTGTCCATAGAAGGCGCTGCGGTGGAGAGCAGTCCAGCCAGACTCTTTATCCTTCAACATCATATCAGCACATTTACTCTCCAGCAGCCACTCCAGCAGGGCCTTCTTCCCCAGCGAGGCTGCCATGTGAAGGGCCGTGCGACCAAAGGCATCTCGCAAGGTGGTTGCATTGAAGCAGTGTGAAGTCAAGAATGCCCGGAGTTGCCCCTCAGATCCTCCAGTTAAGGCTGCTATTACCTGGTCCGCATGCTGCTGTGACCGGCATTTTGGGGCACATTCTGGCTGTGCCAGACTCATCCTGACCTCCACTACAAAGTCTACAAAGTTCTCCTGACAGCCCACCACCCACAATTAAAAACTAAAAAGAAATTTGTGATGTGGTAACAAACCAATACCACTGTCACTAAAATTGTGTGGTGTGAAAAATGATCATCATAGGGAGAAAAAGAAGAAAAAAAAAGTATCAAATAGTCGAGATGCTATGGAGTGCTAGAATTGTGCTTGTGTTGAGGTTCCACCGCACCCTAGCAACCCCACAGCCTGTGTATGATTTGCTTCAGTCCATTTTGACCAAGAATCGAACACAAACTAAACTGTTTGCAGCATATAATGGCATCAAAGTAAATAAGTACAAAATCTCTGTTTTCATACAAATTTTCACATTTAAATATTTGCAAAAATAGTTTTTCATATAATCATTTAGAAAAAGGCAACAATTTCACCAAATCTCTGACCTTCTCATCCAGCTGCCCAACCTCCAAACCTGAGGGGAAAGGCCTCCTTTCCCCCCAAGATTCTCACTTTTCTTTTCAAAACTCCATAATTGTAGGGTGCACCTGAGAAGTAAAATTTGAGTCGTTATACAGAAAACTGCCTTTACACTTTATTTACGTGCAGAAATCACTACATGCAGAGCCCAGATCCCAAGTGTTTTAATCGAGGGCCATTTTATTACATGACCAAGATGCCCAACTTAATTTTAGCACTGAGGATTATCATGAGATAAATTGTTATATACTGTTAAATAATGAACTGAACATATAATAACAACTTTGTTCCAGTTATTAACGTATACGGCCCGGAACTACTGAGTAAAAACATTTAAAGGGGAGTACCAATATTAGACAAACTTCATGATTATGTAACAAACTAGCTTGGCACAACAGCACGAGCTGCCAAGGTGCCTGTATTGGTTGCATCCTATTTAACGACTATTGGGTTACGTGTAAATTAACTTTTATATAAATTAGCTTCTTAAATGGAAGAAGACTAACTGGTCCCTTATATAACTTGCTGCACATGCAAATTATTTAGAAGCTAACGTTAGCCACTTTACTCAACATATAATGTCAACATGTAATATTGCTCTGTGTATTTTAAAAAGTGAAAGTGCACTACACACAAGTCTGGGCAAAATCACCTACAAAAGAAGCTTTTTATAGCATTTTTTGTCTGCGTTATTAGTTAATACAACTGGGACACCTAGCTTAACTGACAGATCATCGCGAGCTAGCATTAGCGGATTGTTACGCTATTAACGTCGTATTTTTCTTACCTTCCGCTAGATGAAGTAAAAAGAAGTCATTCTGAAAGTAGCATCAATTACATATATCCACAGTGACATAACTATAAATAAGAAACGCTAGCTGCTTTTTCAGTTGTGCCAATTTCAAAATGACCAAAATCGCACAGGTAAGGTAAAACCCGCATGAATACCGAGACTTCTGATTGGTCAGAGTGCGTGCATTGAAAAGGGTGGTTGGGGGAGTGGGGTGGTTTTTTCTTGGGTGGGGGATTGGGTTTTGGTTGGGTGGGGAAAAAAAAAGTTGTCCTTTTTTTTTTTTTTTTTTTTTTTTTTACAATAGAGATCAATTAAAAAATATACAATAATTGAAATAGTAACATACTGAAAATATAAATAACTATATATATGAATTTACATCTGAAACGGCTTGATAGAATATTTTAAATCATATATAATCTAGTATTTCAATCTTTTCATAATCTGTCCTCATTTTCGTTATCTTTTTTATCACTAGAAAAATGGGGAAAAAATTCCACCAAATGTCTATCTATGTAGAGTATCATACCTGGTGTTAACACGAGAGGTTATGGTCAATAGTTTACAGTGCGCCCCTGACAACGTCAGCCAGTTACAACAGTTCAGGCCATTAGACTTTGGGTGGGGTATCAGTTTCATTCACAATCCAGGTGTCATGGAATTACTCAGATGCTTATCTCATTTACCTAGACTAAGAATATGAGAGGGCCAGATGGGGGTCAAGATAGGGTTACATTGGTATCCACATCGGAGGCTTCCAAATATGACATATTGATGAGCGTGTCTTCCATTGCCATTCAAGCATGAACAGATCCACAGTTTTCTTTTCAGTGGAATAATCCTGCATGATTCAACACACAATGTTTCCACAACAATGTCACCCCTCAGCTTATTTCTTCAAATTAAATGTGAAAATAAAGGCATATCTTTTGATCTCATTTTTGTCTTCTGAGATAATGTCATTGAACTATTGAGCAATTAAAACATTGTTTTCACAATTTATGTTATTTTGCAAACACTTTGTTAAAATGTAGGGTTTTTTTTACCAAGTGTTTAACCCGTTAAGAAAATGCGTTTATGCATCTATTTGTATCCAGTTTTTAAAGCCCTTTGGTTCTGTAATTTTTTTGTCTTCCCTGTTGTAGATGGTTTGTGCCATATAATGCCCACAAATCCCAAAAAGAATTAGGCTTTGTTTAAATAGCTAAATATCCGTATCTGTAAATCAAAGATTAATTTCTTTTAGCTTCTCAGTTCCTTTAGATGGTTTCTTTGGAGATTTATCAAATTGGATTTGCACTGAATTGCACCTCCCTCCCATATTAGCTTTTCATGATAGGCCTATAAATCAAGATGGTTTATCCACACGAATCCACCAATAAAGCAAAACCATATTTCCACGATGTGCAACATTCTGTTCAGACATTGGGTTGTAATAAATCTGAAAACGTATTCCTGGGCAAAAATTATTCAGAATGATTATTTACGATAAAGTGACGGGGAACACAGACCTCATGTCAGACTAAAACACTTAATTTTAATAAATATATAAATAAATCTAAAGTCCCCGTCTGATCCAGTCTTGACTTCTGTTCATATCTGCAGGAAGCTACAAGTCAGTTTAACCTCTTATATGCATCAGCGCAATTGGGAAATAGTGAATAAAGCCTGAGAGAAACTTTTTAGTTTTCTGTTCACCCCACTGCTGCTGAATATTGGTACGGTCCGTCCTCGCGGTGTAGCGCGCGGTGCTGCTGCTGTGTTTAGTCTTTCCCTCTTGACTCCCAGCGATTTGAAGAGGGGCGGACGGGAAGTGCGTATGTGATATATTGCACCTCTGGGAGAGGAGAAAGGAGTCTTTGTCTGTGTGGAAACCACTACCCCGAGTGGGTTTTGCAGTCTGTTTTTATTTTTACCGGGACTGTGAAAATATCGTGTAGCTTTTCTATTTTTTTCCTATCTGTTTTATTTCTTTATTTTACTCCGAGGTTGGGACAACAGCCGAAGAGGAAGGCAGAGAAGTTTGCGGGCTTCTCGGAAATGTAGACTAAATCTTCCACAAAGATGGTGTGGGGGTAGTTGTATGGAGTTGCAACTGGGAGCAGTTTTTCAAAGGATAAAGGTGGGAAAGGCTGTAAAGAAACTTTGTTTACTGTTGGAGGACAAGAGGGTGACTTCTTGAAAAGAAATCATAACGCACGGTCTGCACACTCAGATTTGGAGAAATCCAAGATGCGCCTGCTGAGCACGTTGCGCGGGTGTAACTGCGGAGATTTTAGAGGGGGACTAAAGTCTGTTACGATGTATTTACTTTTTTTATTCGTGTTTGTGCTGTTGTGTCACGGCTGTCCGGACAAATGTCTGTGCTCCTCACAAACTGTGAAATGCCAAAACCAGGACTTGGACGCGATTCCAGATTCCATTCCAGCCCAAACCAAATTCCTGTTTGTCACAGGAAACAGCATTTCCCGTATTAGTGAGGCCTCTTTTCCAAGCCGCCTGGACCTCCTAACAGATCTTTATCTCAGTGGCAATGACATAGAGTATGTGGATAAAATGGTATTTGACAACTTGCCAAACCTCACGCGGCTGGACCTGAGCAACAACAGAATCCAGACTTTCAGTGACAGAGCTTTTCCTCATGATAGTAAGCTGCAGCTGTTAAACCTCAGTAGATCTTTTCATAATAGTTCCTTCATAGATGTGGTCCTAGATTTCCTACGCAACGCACGCTTCCTGCAGCTGACCACTCTGGACCTGTCCAACAACGACCTGGTGTTCCTTCCTAATAGCGTCTTCGACAGCTTCTCCAACCTGGTCAAGCTCAGCCTGCGGAACAGCTCCCTCATTACTATCCAGAATGGGACACTGAAGCAACCACCACTAGGTGACCTTGACCTGAGGGACAACAGCCTGAGGGATCTACCCATCACCACGCTGGAGGAGTTCAGCCTCAAGCCTAGCCTCCAAATCCGACTGGCGGGGAACCCCTGGCGCTGCGACTGCTTCATCGATGACCTGCTGATGTGGCTGAGAAACTCGTCTCAGGTGGTGGACGTACACAACCTGACCTGCACAGACCCCCAGGCCCTGAGACGTCACCCCCTCCTGCAGGTGCAGCAGTCACAGCTGAAATGTTTGGGTGACATGGAAGGAGTGCTGGAGACTTCTTATGTTTTCCTGGGTTTGGTGTTGGCCCTGATTGGCGTCATATTCCTGCTGGTGCTCTACCTGAACAGAAAAGGCATCAAGCGATGGATGTACAACATCCGGGATGCTTGTAGGGACCACATGGAGGGGTACCATTACAGATATGAGATAAACTCTGACCCTCGATTGGCCAACCTTAGCCTCAACTCAGATGTGTGAGATGAGGATGCAGTCTGGGACCCTTCGTTGAGATGTCAGATGACTCTGCTATTATAGATTTTGCATGAAAGTCTTCCTCCCCGCCTGCCACCTCCTGTGCTCCATGATACCATTCAGCATTTAGCATCTGTCAAGGTTCCTGATAAACCCCCTTTCGCAACTTTCCAATCAGCCTCTGCCGCATGTCCCAGACAAATACCTGCCAGCTGTGATGCCAACTGCATTTTCTCTGTCTCATTGCATGGACAATGAATCATGGCGAAGGGATTTTTTTTCCTTTGTAGAGCTGTACAGCGATTTTGTTCTATTTTTACTTTTCCTTAAGGATAAACTGATGGAGTGTATTGACTTTTAGATGACAGAATACTTGCTGAAAACATTCTGCTGGTCCCTGCATCCACCTAAATTCAGAGATATTACACTGCTTAAGTTTGCCATTTTTATTATATGAATATATGACATGCAGTAGACAACGCTTTTTTCGAATGATTATAGTGCAATTTGCATTGTGTCTGGATTTAGTTGATGGATGTGATTGCTCTTTCTTTTTTCTGTGAAGATATTCAGCTAAATAAAATGCCTCTGGATTACTGGTATCTGTCTGGACTGAAGGCCTTTAATCATCAGACTGAGGAATGTGATCCAAAAGCTTTGACGGAGGAGTTCAGGGCCACAAGCACATAACATACACTCATTCCTGAGGCAAAGCCACAGCTAGCATGAGCCATATGACAAACACCTTTTCAAGTCTTAACCCCCCTCCTCCACTCCATGCTCCACAAATTCAGCAATGTGTAAAAAGGGCATTTTTACCACCTTGCAGGCACTTTTATCTCCGCGGTAACAGTTTGAGTGCTATTTTCATTAACAAGTAAGTTGCTGCTGTGATACTAACTCAAATTTCTCTAGTTGAATAGAAGACATATTGTTCCATTTGAATCTAAATGAGCCTCTATCTGGAGGTGTAGCGGTGGCGAGAACAGCCAGCTGTTATCTCCCCTCCAATTTGCCTCCTTGGAAATCTAATAAAAAAAATCTTTGCTGCCAAATTCCCAAATAATCTTTCCGAGCTGCAGCCTGTTAGCACGCTTTACATCTGTTGGATCATACTGATAGACTCCAGTGTACTGTAAGCATTCCAGTATGCTTTGTCCACTATAAAAAAAAACAAAAAAGGTGTGTGAAGTTTTGTGGCACATGCAAATGAAGGCAAACTGAAGTGGAGATTGTCGTGGGGCACACAGAGGTATTATGGAAATGAGCTCAAGCGGCTTTGCGTTTTGTGCAACACAGTTTTATGGGAACTACAGTAGCATCCATGAGGCGCAAGTGTCTCCTATTAAACTGTCATGATCTGTTCTTTCATGCTGTCCATGTAGTAAGGATTAATAATTAATGTGTGGTATTTAAAGGAAAAAAAGCAAGTCTAAATTAATGACATTTGTTGTGTTTGCACACAGGAAAGACTGTAAACTTCCTTTGTGGGAAGCATATGGAGATAATCATTTTCCTCTTTGTTAGACGACCCTGCCAAACGCAGCAGCGTGGTTCGTGCACAGATTTCTGTATCTAGCAGCAGCACAGTCAGGCTTCATGGCATTTCTGTCTGTTTTAGTTGGGAAAATGTCTGGATGTGTTTGATTAGACCTGTTTGACATGAGGAGAGGAGGCGCTATCTTGTCTGGTGATGCTCTGTATGCCTGCTGATGAACACATCAGCCGTTCAGGTAGAGATGCAGCATCGCACCTTCAGCTTTATACTTCTTGCCCAGAAATCTTTTTATTGGGGGGGTGGCATTTGTCTATATATTGTCTGTAACACGACACTTAGTTTTCCTTCATTCCTTATACAATTTTGCAAGTTAATTTCAGCCGGTTGAACAATCCTGAGACAAAAGGCTGCTATGGTTACTCGCGTGCTGCTTTCTTCATTATGGATTTGTAATTGTAGCAGGTTCATTTGCAAAAAAGATGGTCTCACTTCGCATCTCTCACTGTTCCCCAGATTGAGGCCTCCTTACCTCTTTTTGTCCCAGTGGGGGCATACAGGTGCAGGCTGCTTTCAACCTAATGTTTCCACAGAGACCATCATGGAGGAGGCCTCTGCACATTCATATTAACAAGTGATTTTGCCCAGCCACGCCTCGAGCCACGCTTGGCAGAGCAGGTATAATTACAGTGAAAAAAAAGAAAGCGGTGAGAATGAACGGTGGAGGGAGAAGAAGAATAAAATAAATGAGAGCAGGCAGAGCTCCCTGTACTCTGACGACACTCTCTCCGGCTCCATCGTTGGAGCCTTTGTGCCTGTTGACACAAGTCACAAAACAGCTCAGATGTCTAAATAGCCGATTATTGACTTATGGTGTCAACTGAGGTCCAGAGAGGAGGCACCGAGTCTCCGGCAGCTCCCTGGACTCTTCGGCTATGTTTTTGAGCCATAACCGAGTGCTGCAGATGTCCAAACGTGAGCTGAGGTTTGTTTTGGTTGGCAAATAGAGACAGGAACTTGAAGCTCTGGGGTTCAGGCAAAACTGAGGCACAACTTCTTGTTACCTCTTAACACTCATGTGGAAACAACAAACTTTAACTTGGCTTTAACATAAGTAAAAGTACAAATACAACAATACATATAGCAGCAAGATCTAGTTGTAGCTTTAAACAATATAGAAAAGTAGAAAATACAATATTTCCTTCTGAATTAAAGAAAATTTACATATTCTATACTTTTGATGGAGGTTCAAAGATTTTTGTCCTCCAACCAACCCCATTCCTCCTTTTCACTGCTCATAGCTGCAAAACATCCATCCACAACCCACAGCTCATCTCAGGTTTCAACACTTTTAGATGCAAAAATCAGCTCATTTCATACAGATTTGGTTTCTTTTGAATATTAAATCTCCCCTTTGATCCCCTGACCTGCACATTAGGACTTCAGCTTTCGAAGATCTGCACTTCATTTGGCCAACTCAGACTGCTGGAGCCTCATCTTGGCAGCCAATTATATTACAATCTGTCATGTTTACTGCTCACAGATCCCCCCCCTCCCTGAGTTTAGCCGTTTAGGCATTGCCTGATTCCAGACGATGGGAGAAGTGCTGCTTTCAGGAAAAATGCAAGGAAGAAAATTTTCATTTCTTGTTATAGTCATCCCACAAGATTTTCTGAAATGGATGAGTGGGGATGATTGCAGTGACAGCCAATCCCTCATCTGGTTTGGACACCATTTACCAGGACACAGTACCAGTTAAGTATTTTAAAGTCATGACTGTAAAAGGCGTTTTTTATTATTATTATTATTTTTTTTAAATGAAATTATTACAGCTACAGCTAAAACAGTCTTAAAAGTAGACATTCCAACTCCCACCCCATTGTAATGCACAAAGACACAGTTCCCTGCTCACATTTAATATGCCAGTGTGCTTTCCTAGTGTTGAGAGACAGATTGGCAGGTTATCGGATTGCCAGAGCTCCATAATTACATTCAACACAATGCACTGCTCTACTACTCCACAAACACCTGGCAAGTTGCCCCAACCACTGACCTTTCCCTTACATAAAAGTCTGACTATGTAAATGGGAGTCTTGTTGGGCTCATTTTGGAAAGATTACCAACCAAGCAACAGAAATGCCTTCTTTATAAGACGTGCAGCAGTAATTTGAGTTTTACAAGTGTATGTTGGGTATTGATAAGACTGTTTTGTCAGGCAGCCGCACTGCAACCTCCCTCCTGATGAGATGTCCCACTCTTCTTTAATGTGAATTTATGATGCCATACGCGAGCAAGTTTCACAAGTCCGCCTCCTGTTGGGCCACACCGTGCTTTAATGAACGAGCACCGCCCTAAATGAAGACGGATCTGAGCTGACAGCAGCGCTCACCGATGCAGCATCTGCCACATGTGCTTCAGGGACAGCAGCAAGGGGGAGAATGCAGAGATGCTCTTATGAGGGCAAAAGGGAAAATGTGCAACTCAACAATATGTACAATAAATGTCAAAATACATAGTGATGATGACCTTTGAATGTACATTTGCTGCCGCTGAGGGTCATGTGTGTGTTTGTACAGAGTGTTGACTAACTGGAAGATGGTTGAGGATGTAAAATGCTAATATATGTTAATAAACAGACCTTTCCTGAGTGGTCTCAATGTCTGGGAAACATTGGATCTTGGTTTTTGTCATCTGAGAAAGATTTTTATTTTTTAAGAGAAAACATTTTGTGAGATTTGTTAATGAAAGTAGAACATTTAAGTTTTCCTGTATCCTAGGAAACCCGACACATGAATGTTTCATAAATTATAGCAGCTACAAAGCATAATAGCTGAATTTTCTATTTATTGGAAATTTAAACGTTATTTAAAGGGTTAAGTTTAACTGAGCTCTGATGTGTAAAAATAACCAAGAGTAAGTGAATGTGGTGCTAATCCCACTAGAATAGACACTGAATTACACCTGCGTTATTTCAAAAATGGGTTTTTAAAAATTGTGTCCAGAAGTCACACATAAATCTTCCAGCTTTCTGCAACTCATAGGGCTTAACATAGTGACTGCTACCTCTGCAGCAAGTAATCTGTCAGGCACACTTGGGCAACTCTTCCCTTGATTTGTCAGCACTCAGTGCCATGGCTGATCAGCTGGCCAGTCTCTGAAGTCAAAACTGCTTCTTGAAAGTCTCTGAAACAGCAGGTCTGTCTTTACATCACATTTTTTCCAAACATATTTATATACAGTATATATATGGTATGTGCTACAATACCCCTGGATATATGACACATCTGCATGTTCAGTTCATCTAATGCAATTTACCAGCAGCACATAACTGATACTTTCCTTTCTTATTCTTATCAGAGCAGTAATGGTGTACTTATCGTTATACAGTTTTTTACAGTTTCTTCATTTTGGCTCAGTTTTTTGCTAATGACAATATCGTGTAACATATCAAGGTTTGTTGTTCATCTAACTTTTTTTTCACCCAAGTTTAAGCACCATATTTTTTATTTTTTATTATACTGGTGCATAAAACCCTGAAATTAAAGAAAGGGAATGTTTTCTTTTTTTATGTTCCCACAGGAAGGCTGAAAAGTTTTTACTTTTACATAATGTGGTTACAATTAAGATTCTCAAAATCAGGTTTATAAAAGGCTTCTGTCAAAATCTCTCTGTCTGTCACTCCAATCATTATGAAGTGCTTCGAGAGAGTGGTACTAACCCACATTCAGAGCTGCCTACCAGTCACACTGGACCCCCTGCAGTATGCCTACCAGTCAAACAGGTCCACCTACGCCATTGCTGCAGCCCTGCACATCTCCCTCTCACACCTGGAGAATAAAGACTCCTACATCAGGATGGTCTTTATTGACTACAGCTCAACACTCAATGTGGTCATCCCCAACAAGCTCACCCACAAACTGTTTTCCCTGGGACTACACCCCACCCTCTGTGACTGGCTCCAGGACTTTCTGACTGGCAGGCCTCAGTCTGTCAGGATCGGGAACAGGACTTCAGCCAGCATCATCACTCACACTGGCACACCACAGGGGTGTGTCCTCAGTCCCATCCTCTACACCAGGGTCCTCCAATTCGGTCCTACAAGGGCCGCAATCCAGCAGGTTTTTCATGTATCCCTGCTTCAACACACCTGACTCAAATTAATGAGTCATAGTGCAGAACTTGATTGGCTGTTAGATCCATTTAATTTGATGCAGGTGTGTTGAAGTAGGGATACATGGAAAACCTGCTGGATTGCGGCCCTCATAGGACCGAATTGAATAACCCTGGTGTAAAGTGTCACAAAATAATCAATAATAATCATTTAGAAAGACCCTTCAAGGAATTAAAACAGAAGGGGTTTTCGTTTAGCTTAATAAATGTTTGACACTCTTTTTCTAAATAAGTGTGTGAAGCACAAATTTGTAAGTCTAACCAGCACACACACGGAAAACAGTATAAAATAATCACAAGATATTATAATCATGTATTTTTGTATCTCTGTGCAACAGCGTGATGTTGCAACACTGCTGTGGTCATTTTCAAAGGACAAAACAAAGCAACAGATTTCTGTTTAATTGGTGGCATTTTCAGAGTACCAAGCCTATGACGAATCACAAAAAGCGTCTGTTCAGAACATCACTCGTGCATCACGCGGCGTTTGCCTGCTCATTCAGCTGCGAGGCTCCATCTGAGGGGCGTGGGGCAGAGGGCGAGTTGAAGTGCAGCATGTGCGTGCGATCGGCCATGTCAGACACAGCTCGTTTTGATGACATGCATGTGTTGTGGTGATCAGCTGCATGTCCCTGTTAGTCTTTGCTGTGTGAAAGTAGGCCACTGGCCTACTGATGCAAGATAGCCAGCCTATCTTGCATCCAGGCATCCATTTTCCATTAAACACAAAACAATTGGATTTAGTTGGGTATGTGCTAGCATTACTGTTTGTGTATGTTTAGAGAAAATGATGTAGCAGGCTATACTGGCTTTGCAATTAAGAGGGAAAAAAATCATTTCGAGCATAAAATACAAATAGTTAAAGTCTGCAATGGCTTACATGTGCTCTGCAAAGATCATAAAAAGTGCAGGATTTCTCAGAACTGACTATTTAGCTACAATATTAGGAAAATAGCTGCAGGGCATATATTAATGCACTTATGAGTATATATATGTGTGCGTGTATTTGTATGGCATCGCCCTCCTTCCCATGATGCTTTATCCCCTCCAGCAGTAGAAGCACCATGTAGTGTCACCATGGAAACAGAGGAAAATTGTGAAAGTGAGGAGGCAACAATGTGGTTTAAACAGAGATCAGAAAATAAACATCACTGTCTTCTCAATCAATGTCAGATACTTTAAAAAAATCACTGAAGGAAGAAAAATGAAGCACCCACGCACAAAGAAAGGCCAGACATTTTTAAAACATTTATTATTTCTTCTAAAACATAAATTCTTCTTTGGATTCAGAGTTATGTGAAATATAAACTTCTAGAGATAATAACACTTTAAGATCATAAACCTTAAAATCTAATTCTCAACTCTGGACCAAAGACGTTTAACATTATTACTGATCTAAACCTGCTGTATTAATTGTGTATCTAGTTATATCATAAATCATGCTGCCATTCAACTCACACTTTCGCCTCATGGAATCAGTCACAACAGCGTTTAGAACACAAACTGATTTCCGTCCATTAAGACCACTTCCGCTGCCAGTGCAGAGGCACATCAACTTCAACCATCCTTTCTGTCTCTGTAACTTAGGATAATCCACGATAGTCCAGGGGACTCGGTTCGATTGGGCATGGAATTACAAAACATTTTATTATTTCGTTTGGTTTAATTTTCTTTCACACCGCTCTTTACTGAAGCAGACCAAACTGCCTGACCAAGTCGCACAGTTGCAACATCTGCTCGCTAGGGGAGGTAATTCCCATAACAACCATGGACCAAGAGGATAAAATATAAGATCTAAGAATAAAATGCAGCTCATTGATTGGTTGGGAACTGAAAAGGGTTTTTCACCGTAAGTTAAAAGTAAATTTAAGCACAAGAATGTGTCCAGTATGAGCAGCAGGAGAGGCAGCGAGGTTTTCAGCATGCTGCGTTATGATGCATCCTACGTCATGTTCTCTCTTTTAATCACTGGAAGGTCGGTTTGCTTTCACAATGCAAGTCAACTGAGTCCCCTGGTTTTCAAGCAGACCAGAGTTTGCTTCTTTGATCTGCACCAGAGTGAAAATTCGGTTTCACACTTTTCTAAACAAACAGTATTATCCGTGGAAGTGGACCAGGGTTTGTTCAAAGCAAACAAAACAGCACCAGTATGACAAGAAGCATCAAATGTGCATTGGCAAAGGGATCCGGGGAAATAAAAGGTGCTTTTTGACTGCAGGAACCTTTGAATAGTTCTTCAAACTATTGCAAGAAGTCACCTTTAGTTTTTGAGAGCAAAACACAGAAGCAGCAGCCGATCACAGTTAACACTAGGGCTGTGCGATTAATCGAATTTTAATCACAATTAGGATCTGGGTTTTCAACGATCATAAAAATGAAATGGTCCGATTATTTTGCTCCTTCGCAGTTTATTCTTGTGCTGTTTTCAGCTGCAAATCGAGCGCCACTGGCGTTGCAGCGCTGCACTCTGCTGCAGACTCCTCCCACAGTCCCAGCTGCTTTGGTTTAATTCAACTCCAGATGCAAACACCTCAAGTAATGGGCTGGACACACGGTAAGCAAAATCGCTCCTTCTCTATTATTTTTCTATGGAACTTGCGCGATGGGGCGGAAATCGCTGCCGTCCTCCAGCCAAGCGACAGGCGACATTCGTGTATGTGAAATGTTGCGCTCGTTCATGTAGACGTGCACACGGGGGCTTACGACGAGACACAAGGAAATAGAAAAATGTTCAATTTTTGTGAGACGTGACTAAATAATCCACCAGCTCCCAGAGAGATAATAAACATTATAAACAAACATAACTTGTTTTCTCGCTAAAGACCAGCGCTCAGATAACACAGTGAACAACCCGGGATTTAAGAATCTTATCAACACTTTGGACAAACGGCATCACGGCCATCTCGTCACTATTTATTTGCATGTCTCTCCCTGCCCTGGATGATGAGTGTCATGAGGGTGATGTGAAGGACGTGGCTACAGTCCAACGTTTTACCACCGCTCCGGATCTGTGGTTAAGCCGCAACTAAGCCGAATATGACGATTTCAACGTGAAAATGAAATGTCTCCAGTCTCATTTATTCCAGATCACACAGTGCAGAACATAGCGGCTGCTGGTCTGAGACAAATAATAGCTACTGGGACCTGGTGGAAAGAAACTAGTCTGTATTACCGCAGACAACGCTTAAATGGAATATGTCTGGACAGCTGACATGTGTATAACCCATCTCCTCTAAACTACAAGCCGCTTTCTTTGTAGCCACTGGATCAAAGTGTTTAGGATGTCAGCAGATTTGATGTGGTTTACTAATGGACAGAGAGGTGTTGCATCCTGCTTTTCTATTACAATACACAACACCAACCTTTACAGGGCAAAAAATCCAGCAGGACTGCCTATCCAAACATACATGCACCTGGTCTTGTTTCAATTTCACTGCTGCATTCATTTAGATTAAACAATACTCCAGTAACACCAGACAAACATTGTCTGACTCTGTGAAACTAAAAGAGTAACATCTTTAGACTCAAATTGGCAAAACTCCTGTCCCATGCAGCCCATCTGGATGAAAACAAGAGACACAAAGATCACAGTAAAAAACAGGAAGCCAGGGCAATGCCCCAGCAGTGGGTAGTGAATAGAGGCGCATCTAACTGAGGAAAACATTTTCAGTTCCAAAACTAAACCTGAGCTCTTTGATCTGGCCCTTTGATACACAGTGCATAGGCTACTGCTGTGTTTAGTGTCCTGGAAAAGCTGGCAAACAAACAAAATCCATTGAAAATACAATCTGAAGGAAGAACGAAAAGAAAGGAAGGGGTATATCTTCAAAGAGTGTAAAAATTGTGCCAAGATTTTTCTAAGCAAGAGCAAGGAAACTGATCACTTTTCTCCTTGAATCTTCCTCTCGTGTTCCTGCTTTGTCATTTAAGTCAACAGTCTGGACTGCCGCTTTATGCAGCTTCCCAGCAGTGTCACAGTCAACTTCACTTCCGCCTCCCTTCAGACAGGAAGCTGCTGCCAGATGAAGAGACAAAGTCACAGGAAGACAGTGGTTTGGTGTATAATGCTGGCATGGAAAGAATTTTCTTTTACTCAGTCTAAGTTACTCAGTTATAGAGTCCTGCAACAGCAAAGAGTGAGGTCTGAAGGAGGTTTCACATTCACAGAGGGCAATAATAAAAGAGCGGCTCATGGAAGGGTGAGGCACACTTAATTAAGACAGGGATGTTTTAACCGCCAGTGAAAACACACAGCTGAAAAAAGAAAGCTGGGGTGGCAGAGAGGGGAAATCTTAGACGGAGGGTTGGTTAACACTGGGTCGCTTTTATTCAGCGTTCCCACAAGCAGCAGAATTCAGAGAACAGAAAATCCTCAAAGGGCTTAAAGAAAGAGAAAAGCAAAGGAAAATTCAACGTAAAATATTAAACTAATGATAAAAATCTCAATATATTCAAAGATCGAAACAGACACTGAAGCACATTATAGATGAGCTTAGCAGAAGAGTTTAGCTTTCTCTCTAAATTTAATCAAAACAAGGAACCCAAATAAATGAGGTGACAAGAAGAACATTCTTTTTCTGCAAAACAAATTCATTTCCATCCTTAAGGCTAAAATTTATCTGAAAGTTTCATATCAAAAACATAATTTAAAATTTTGTGCCGGAGTTCACTTCCTTTTCTTTTGTCCCTCAAAAAGGCTAACTGGGCTAATTATCTGCTACCAATTATTTCACAAGGCACATCTGTCTGCTCTACAGATGTGCCTTGTGTGGATTAAAACCAACCCCAAGAGCCCACGTGTCTGTTTTGTCACTTTAAATGTACAGACGCCACCGGCTGCAGTGGAGCTCGAAAAGAATAACACAAAGAGGGTTTTCTACTCAGCCGTCCTTGTGACATCTATTACAAAAGGTCGCCATATAGACGCCAAAGGTCGCAGTAATCATTGTGTGCGTTTATTTCTTCAAAGCCTCCACATACCAACTTGTCAACAAAGATTGAGTCAAATAAAGAGATGTCCAACTCTTCTAATTTACCTGCAAGTTAGTAATTTCTACTGAAAACACAGATAATCGCTGATGTTTTCGTCTAAAAGCTCCTTCAGCTTTTTATTTTAGTTATAAAAAAACAGTACATATATTAGACATAACTTTCGGTTTGGCTAATTTAAGAGAGGGAAAATTAAAAGAATTACAACCACAAAAGTATTTAGAACGGTGCAAAAGAAAAGGTAAAAATTGTCCGATTGGCGTGTAAAAATGTTTCTTTATAGCAGCACTGAGCTGCTTTATAGAGAGTGGAGGGATTATTAGGAATAAATGGTGATTCAGTCAAACCCTAAAGTCAACAGTAACATTACAAGTGCTGGCTCACTCCTGGATGAGCTGTGCAGCTCAAGGAGGGATTCGGATTTGACTCAGATCAGATGCTGGCAGAATACCAAAATGGCACACACAGATATGTCCAAAACATATATATCCTCTGTAGTGTCAGGGCCTTAAATCAAACTGTGTTGTTCCAAGTGGTTGTGTGAGGCCTGTGTTTCCAGTTGGGTGGCTGTGCCAGTAATAGCACATCGCCTGCTGATCTGGATTCAGCTCCACCCAACCTTTTCCTTCTGTCAACATCAACACATCACAACAAACCATTTGATGGGCAACGGAGGCTACTGTGTGTACGAACAGATTATAGAACATAATCATGGATTCAGATAATCAAGAGATACCCTTCATCACATCCTGTTAATAAAAACCCCAATAAGTTGTGTTTGTTTTTACTCTCATCACATATTCTTTTCCAAGACGCAAAAAAAAAGTGTAAGATGTGATGCTCCACACAGCAGAAACAGGCCCTCCTCCCTCTCAACATACTGACCCACAATTCAGCTCTGCTGCTGCACTCTATAAATAGACAGAGATTTAACCTACAGCGAGCCACAGAGGGAGGGAGGAGGGGAAGGAATGAAACGACGGTGCAGAAAGATAAAGATGTAGGAGGCCAGAAACAAACATGAGCAGAGAAACCTTGTTCTCTTTCCTGATGTAGCTCATGTCTGACAATTATGTCGGGTGAGACAAAAAAAAAAACCTGAGAGCGATTAGTAACCGCAGGAGGTAAAATCAGTATTAAACATTTCTTACACAGCAGTTTATGGAGTTTCTGCTGCACACAGAGTGGCGACTGAACGGTGATTGGGGGAGAACTTGTCAAAAAATCTGTAATTGTTCACTCGCTTAAGAAACACATGAACAGTGAAGCATCTGCCCCCAGCTTAAATGATGCACAAAGCAAAAAGGGGACTCAAAACTTCCTGGAACTAACAGCCCATCACCTGCCAAAGGTCATCAGATAAAATCCATACACGTTTTTACCTTGAGGACTGTTAACATTACTAGCTGTCATCCTAAACTAAACTTAACACAAACTTGAAATAAATAAATAGTGACACATTTGAAATGTGGACTGGTGACCTGTCCAGGGTGTACCCTGCCTCTCACCTGAAACAATGCTGGGATAGGCTCCAGCTTACCCCGCGACCCGTAATGGAATAACAGTACAGATAATGACTGCCTTACATTTGAAATGAAAATGCATTAGTGGGTTGAGCAGCAGAGTTGAGCATGTGGGCTGTACCAATGAAAAACTTGCCTAATCTTGTCTGCCAATGCCAAACAGCTTATTCTGGTATTGCCACTTGTTTTGAGCTTCTAGTACCCCAGGTGATGTCAGTTAGGTGCCTGATTAGCAGCACACATGAGCATGAACCTTGCTACACCAGTCTGACTTTTGCCCTGATTGCCCATTTATGCTGGTGTTGGCAACATGTGCACCAGAACGTGGACGTGTGGAGGGAGGTTATGTTCAGCAGCCATGAGTCCAGTTTCTAAAAATGGAAGTTGGATTGTAGGGTCAAAGTGTGCAGAACATATGGAGTATGCTATGCTGATTGCTGCGTTAATAGGCTACTGAGGTCCCTGTGTGTTAAATTAATACATTTTTAAAGCTATTAATATGTCTTCAATCATCCAATTTAATAAATAACAAAAAAACAAGAGTCTATAGCAGAAAAAGCTGTTTGGCATTGGCAGAGAAGATCTGGACACCAGCCACATCCTCGGTTCTGCTGCCATCCATCCATCCATCCATTATCTGCCGCTTATCCGGAGTCGGGTCGCGGGGGCAGCTGCCTAAGCAGGGAAACC
>JBAMHW010000006.1:27018187-27047830 GCA_037177495.1 Rhadinocentrus ornatus
TATATATATAACATTGTAAACCGTTGGTTTCAGGGTGGTCTTGCATGCCAGTGCCCAGCTCGTAATGCGGTATGTCATTTGTGTTAGATTATCTCTAATACATCAGAAATTGGACATATCTAATTTTGGTCACAGTTTTCTTGACTTTTTAGATAAAGCAGACGTTTCAATCAATAGTAACACCCGAACAATCTAAATATTTGAACCACTTCCGTTTTGTTCCCATTCTTCGCAGCAGGACCTTCAACTGCAGTATTTGACTTTTTTTTCTTTTTTCTTTAAAGAAGTTTTGCTGACATAAAATTAAAAATCAGTTCATATTTTAATTAAATTGTAAAATGTCTCAGGTTCAACATCTTATATGTTGTTTATGTCTTACTGGGAATAAATATAGGTGGGTGAGATTAGCAGATCACTGCATTCTTTTTTATTTTTTACATTTTACACACTTTCTTTGGATTTGAGTTGTAGATAAGAAGTGCCTTAAACTTTACAAAATGTCCTCCCCTCCTCCTGTTGCCTCTGTGGGATGGTGAGGCTCTTTGTTCTGTCTCAGCTACAAACTGTCCACTGAAGACAGGTTTCTGTCTAATAAAACAGGCTGTCTAGGACACCTGTGTGTACAGAGGAAACTGTAATTTGGGAGAAAATCCAGGGAATAAAAACCTTGTACATCAAAAGCTCAGTCCCCCAAGAGACTTCTAATATGCACAGTGCTGGAACCCTTCAGAAAACTGGACTCGTCACGCTAACTCCCATCTAAAGATAGATTCAATGGAAATATATTGGAACAAACAAAAGGCATTTCCCTGGCAGGAGGCAGTAAGTAGCACACACTCTGGCAGAGATGCACACACAGAAACAGCAGAGACTGTCCTGATTGGCCAGTGGGAATGTGTCTCTGCCTATTAATCGCTTTTGGCTCCAGGTTTCTATTCTTCGGTTTAATGTGTGAAGGATATGTGGCTGCAGGGTTCTGGGGTTCAGCTCTGCTAAAAAACAGATGGCCTATGCAACTGGCAGCCACAATCAACTCAAATTGCTGGGGAAAGAGAGAGGGAAGAGAACAGAGAAGTGTGCTGAGCAACATAGTGATTTGCATGGGCCATATTCCCCTCTTTCCTCACTGGATACAGTTTGTCTCAGGTTCTAGAAATACTGAAAGCTATGCATCACTGCAAAGCTCTATAGATTCCTGGAAACTGGTTAAAGGTCCCATACGATACATTTTTTCAACAATTTCATATGGATGTCAGAGGTCCAACAACACTGTTTTCAAAGCATATTACCCCAAACTCAGCCTTGGTGCTTAATTTTAGCCATTCCAAAGTGTTCTACTAAGAACGGGCTCTTTCTTAACCGTTAAATGTTCATGAGTAGTACCTGGGCCTTATACACAGGCTATGAGGACACATATGACTGTTAGAAAACCTTTAGAAAGTGAATTTTGCATAATATGGGACCTTTAAAGTCAACTTTAAACTATTTGTTTGTTAGGAAGCTGGCATTTTTGGTAATAAAACTTATGGATGGTGTCAGTCATCTACTACAATAGCATTAAATGTTTTTGGCATTTATTTCTGTGAATTTTCACAAATTTTAAAAATTAAATGCTACCACAGTACTACCTTCTGTCCTTTAACCTATATTTAGGTAATAATGTTACTCTTCATCACATGAAGGCCGTGTGACTGAAGGTGAATTAGATTTGTTGGAAGGTTCATTTTTGTTTATTTATCCATCTGTACTGACACTGGGATTGTCATCAGTCCCCCAGTTTGGGTTGCTAAACACATGGAAAAATCAAATCCAACCTGAGCAGCTGAACTGTGAAACTTGGAATGGAAAAGTCATAATAAAACAACCCAGCAGGATAGAGCATGTATTGCATGAACGTGCCAGAATTTGTCCAACAAGCCCCCAACTGCAGATTACAGCAGGCAAAAATATGTAGGTGGATTACCTGTTTACCCCCCTGTATCTCAGTCATGTGGCTACATGTGGAAGAACTTAAATAAAAGAAAAGCATCCTCTTTCAGTTTTATAAATGTTGAAAAAAACCTGGTCCTAGTCAGGCTTTAGTAGCAAGACTTTACATGTAACACCATGAGATCATTTTTTTTTATTAAAAATAAGCCAAAACACAGAAGCAGTGTGAGAAAAATTAAAAACACCTAATGATCCCATACCCTGAAGAGCCACCTGTAGTAGGTGCTGCTTTCCTTATGATGTTATCAGTCTCTCACATTGTTGTTGAAATTTCTATCCACACTTCTCACGTTCCATCACAACATATCAATCAAACTAAGGCCTCCTGAAGATATTGGAACCTGTAAATAATCCTTCTCACTGTGGAGAGTATCTCACAACATGGACTCCAAACTATTTAGAAATGCACTGATAACTCCAAACTGATGAATGGCAACAATTCCTTGTCTGAGATTATTGCTAATGTCTTTCCTCTTTCGTACTGTGCCATTCCACACCTCATTGCTAGTAAATTACAATTATTTATTATTACAGTCTGTGTGGAAGACACTCACAGCTCTGGGCGTAGCAGGAAGGGAGAGAAAGACAGCTGTCCGTAGGTTGGGGGAGGCTGCAGAAAGAGCATCTTGTTGGCTCTGGAATAGGAGGGAGGAGTTGTGCTGGGGGCCAGGAGAAGATGGGCAGTGACTGGCCATCACTGATGACCCACCAACTGGAGGGCGTTGTGGTTTTTAGGGTTGAAACACCCAGTGAAAGTTGGACACCACCTGAAGACATCTTCTCCTGGCCGAAAGCAACAGTCATGCAGGCATGACTAAGATACTAAGAGACTGTTACTCACAATTACAGCAAGTCATTATAGTTTATTGGCTGTTTGGGGTGAAATAACACAAACTGTTGCTAGTGAAACAGTTAATAAGTGAAGTTTTTGTGTATTTTCAATACAGATCAAAGGCATGAAGCTAAAAATAAAATCTCACACGAGGCACTTTTCAAGATACAGTATAAGTATATTTACAATAAGAAAGAGACTGAACAATTTGTTCCAAGAAGACAAGAGCACAGCAGATGCAGCAACAGCACCCATGAGGCATGCAGAGAAGACTTGAATCTGCGTACACTGGACCATTTGTCTTCTACATGAATGCTGACAAATCGCCCCGTTAACAACGGCCTCTCTGTCGCTTCCTCTTCCCAGTTCTATCAATCCCTCATTGTGGTCCCTGCAACAGTGGTACAGCAGTCCATTTATACTGTAACCATCATCTCATTCATGAGACATGATAAATCTTTTCTAAATGCTATTAAGTTTCAATTTTGGAGCAAAAATCTGCAAATAATAATTAGATATGGCCTGTCACATTCATCATCCTCATCAACAGTCACTGGCCACTCGTAAAAAGTCAGATTTCACGTTTGTATAATATATAAACAACTACAATGCTGCTCATTTTTTCATACATTTTCTCGAACCCACACTATGCTTCTCTCCCCCGGGAGTTCAGATCAGCAGCGACAGAAACCTTAACTTCCAAACATTATTGCTGATGAGCATTCTGTCCCCAAAAAGCCTCCTCAGTTATCCTACTAATACACAGCAGCCGATTCATCTTCCCTCGAGCAGGAGGAAATATCAAACTGCAGCAGAAGCAGAAACAGCATCCTAACACTCCACTTCCAGCAAGGCTTGCATCTTCCCTGTCAGCTGTCAGCTCAAAGTCTCTCCTGCCTGTCAGGCCACGGCTCTCAGCTTGATCTGTGTCTGTCTGCCCACCTCCTACAGCTTTCGTTCCAAACTTAGAAATGAGGGTTACAATTACTGGTGGAAATCAAAAGCTCTTGTATTTCTGGGAACCCAAGCAAGAGAAATACTGCTGATGTATTTGGTCAGTTTTACTCTCACCACTGCATTCTTACTATGGCCCAGCCAGTAATGACGGTAAGCAGTTCTTTGTCTATCGTTGCTCTGCCACAAACATCACAGCTACAGCATTCCATAAGTGCTTTCTAGATGACTTTTTTAGACTTGTTTTTGCCTCATGCTCGCTGAGGCAGCTGTAATGCTCTTCCCCAGCAGCAGGTTGACTGTGGCCTATCTGCTTGAAGGCTTTGTGTGGGTTTGCTCCACAGTTGCTACTGGGGCTTGTTGAGACCAACGGACACACTAATTAACCCCTAAAGGCTCAAGGATATGCCCAGTGGTCTTGTTAGAAAGCAAAGATGGGAGCAGTATGGATGCACAGGGGGATGGGGTGGTTGTTGAAGTTATGGGGAAAGGAGGAATTCCACAGGGGAGAATTGTACTGTATAACTTTGGAATTAAGATAGCAGTTAATGATCTATGCTGTAGGCTCTTTGAGATTGTTAATATGAGCTAAATATTAGCAGCATACCACCATGCTCAAGTCACAACACATCATCTTGATTGATCTTGATGATTTCATGACAATTGCTCACAAGACAAATGCTCACAAATTGTTTAATAACTGCATTTACAGATAAAATGATAGTATACAGATATAAAAATATAAAATAAGTAATAATTTTATTATAAAACTAGAATACAGCGCCAAACCATAGGGTCACTCGCATGAACCTTCTCACCAGATCCAGAAAATCAACAAGATCTGGGTTAAACAATGTTAGGTTAAAACATCTACCATGATGTTATCTTTATTTTTTTATCAATGACTCTGGGCGTTAGGTGATGAGTTAGAAGTTTTCCCAAAAATCAAACATAAACAAGAATCTTAAAAAAAAATTCCAGATCCAGACAATGACCCAGATAACCCCAAAATGTAATCACTTAATGCCTGAAAATGTATTTAAAATCTGGCCATAACTTTTTGAGTTATGTTGCTAACCAACAGATATACAAACTAATGACACTGATTAAAAAAAACTAAAACAAAAAAAGAGCAGAAACAGAAGAATAAGGAATAAGCTTCTCCAGAAATGCACACAATATTTTGCTTTATTCACCTTTATGTGGCTGATTAGCAAAGAAAGATAAAATGACACAACCAGAGGAAGGAAGGAGAGGAAGAAAGAAAGACCCTTTGTACCTTTCTTTTCACAGCATACCTGAACCTAAAAAGAATTTTATTAACAAAAAAAGTTTATGTTACCTGAGAATTAAAAATAATTATTAGAGCACATTTCTAAAATAACATCTTTATTTTGATCGTATTAACTAAAGTACCATTTCTAGTGTTACGGGTCATTTTTTACTCGTAAATACTTAATGAAAATAAAAACAGAGGTCTGGTTGTGCTGGTGGATGTTAAGGCAGGGCTGGCTCAGGACGATGCTGCCACTGATGCACTGCATGTTACTGGGCAGATGGCGGACTTTGTGAGCTCTGCAGCTGCTTGACTAAAGGCTGTAGTGCCTGGGCTTTGGGGCACCCATTCCCTTCTGCTCAGTGTACGCCTTGACAGGGGAACTCCAAAGCTCCTCAAAAACACTCTGGATTTGTTTGTGTTTTAGTTGAGTTGCACCCGTGGTGGATGAGGGTCCACAACACAAAGGCATTGTTCATCTGCTGTCACCTCTGGCCCTGGGTCGAGCATCAGTGGAAGGAGCTGCACCCGTCTCTCCCAGATGTCCCTGATGGGAACAAGTTCTTCAGATTTTATCTCTGTGCTTAAATCTGAGAACTTTTCATATGATTCAAACGTTCCAAAGTGACATTGTAGCCTGGAAAATATTTGTCTGTCGATGCATCCCAGTAAGAATCCGTGGCCTTGCTGCTGGATCTGTACACTCCAGCAAGAAGACCTATACAAGCATGTAGATATTACTCACCAATGTCATTCTATACGTCACTGTGGATTTTTTCTTTCATTCAGTTTTGCTTTTGTGTTTGTTTTTTAACAATGGCATAAACAGAAGTAAACATGTCTTGATGTCACTCATCCTCTGGTTGATACTCTATAGTCCTCAGAAACCTACTCATCCATACCGCTGTGCTGCTCTCTTCTGTCTCATCTTTACCAAAATATGACCCAGAACACATCTTACTGTAAAACTTCTGATTTTTGCATGCTGCAAGCTGGAGATATAAACTCTTCAAGTCACCAACTCGTGACTGAGTTGGTCTGCATATTCTCATGTTTATTCTGAACATGTCCATTGAGCTGATCTGTTTGCAAGAAGGATATGTTTATCAAGAGGTTATCAACATAGGTGGAGCTGGCTGGCAGCGGACTGTTGGTTGACATAACTGGGTCAAAACTGACCCTAACAACACAAAGGTCATTTTCATGATAACATTTTATCATTTAGTGAATATACTTTTTTCTATTTTGTTTAAATAGAGCAGGGCTACTCAACTTGGTCCTACGAGGGCCGCAATCCAGCAGGTTTTCCATGCATCCCTGTTTTAACACACCTAAATTAAATTAATGAGTCATTGTGCTGAACATGTTGGGTCATCTAATTTGATTCAGGTGTGTTGAAGCAGGATTGCATGGAAAACCTGCTGGATTGCGGCCCTCGTAAAACCAAATTGAGTCGCTCTGAAATAGGGGTTCCTAACAAAGTCAAAAAGCCTTGATGCAATAAAGAGATTAATAAATTTAAAACCTAAAACTGGGTTGGAAAGGACAAACATGGGGCAAAGATAACAATCTAAAAAATGGTAAATTGTTATTGTTAAAAATTAAATATAATAAAAAAAAAAATACATTCAGAACAGGGTGTCTGGATATCCATTATCCTTCACATGGATATTCTCAGAAACACAAAAATAACACAGTCATCAAATTATAACTGGCCATTTTCCCAGACTGATCTTAGAGTAGGAAGATAAAAGGAAAGTTAGAAAGCAAAAACACAATCTCACAAGTATAAAAGTCTGTCTCTGCAGTAAAAAGGACTGACCTGCTAGTGGCATCAGACAGAAGTTATCTATCCTCTGTTGGCCATCAGTGTCCATACACTCAGAAAAAATTATGAGAATCCATGTTAAATGTATACATTTCAGCAAGAGGGCTGTAAATGCTCTTCTTTGTGTATCAATCTGCTGCGTGCATCAGTTTTTACAATAAAAAGTCAAACGGGGATTTTAGGCTTCTGCCAGTAAGTTTAGTTGTGACACTATATAGACAAACAGAATGAACCAGTCAAGCAACAATATATTTTCAATAGCATGACCTGATCATAAGGCATTTGCAGTCAGATGAGAGCTATGAGTTGACGAAAGTTGTCCTCAGAATGATTCACGAATAAGCTAGCAAAGATTTTTTGATCCCTTCTTCCACAAAGTAGCTCCAAGATTGTCAGGATAGATGACCCTTTAGGACTGGGTGACTAAAACGGGAACTCAATCTAATGCCTCATTTCCTCTCAGAAATGAGACAAGTTTTATGGCTTGACCTCTCCCAACAGGATCTCTTTCTTTCCACACTGCTGGTGTTGTAATCTCACACATCGCTGTCTCGCTTAATCCAAACATAATATCAAACACATTAGCAAAGGCAAAGGCCTGGAAAATCCAATTTGAAATTTATACTGTGTGTTCATAGACTTTTCAATCCATATGTGTGATGTCAGGTGTGGTTTTACTGGGTATTTATCTCAGAAGAGAAGTCAGTCCCAGAGGAACCAGGTGCATTTAGTCACACAGTTTGCAACATATCCGAGTAGTGATATTGTTTTTTTTTGCAGTGAGCCAAAAACCTAAATGTTATATTTGCTGTTTATAGCTTCTTTAATTTTTACATGTTTATTAATGACTAAGTATCATAAGTCCAGGAATTATTCTGCTTGTTGGTTCAATTGAGTTAGTTTTGTTAAATAAATCATTATAAAGTGTGATCTGTCATGCACTGTTGTTCATATATGACGTATTTACCAAAATATTCCTTTTTTTCTTTATCTATATGTCTGCAGGGTGAAGAGGTGAATTTCAGCAATACTTGTTTTTTTTTGTGACATACTTTGGTTCGTGGCTAAACAAACAAGCGACAAAGTTAAATTGTATACAAGTATTTGAGATGGTCAACATTTTACCTATTCAGCATGAGCATTATAGATTTACTCTGTAGGCTGATGTTAGCATAATGCTAAAAGTTGGCCGCTAATAAAGCACATCATGCAGCGCAGGCAGTTTGGGGTCAGCCCAGTAGAGCCCACACACACCCCAGGCTCCTCTATGCAACTGGGGTAGAGGGGCCCATGACAATGTTCTTTCTGGGGGCCCAGAATTCCTAGCAACTGCACCGAGCGCAGGTGAAGGTGTAACAATACATTGATCCAAACTTATCACAAAAAGTAGTTACATTTTTGTTTGGTGGATATATATACAGTCAAGCCCAAAAGTATTCGTTCCTCTGGCAAATTCTGATTTAAAATTACTTTAATTCAACCAGCAACTTCTTCCTTGATTGGAAATGACACTGGCTTCTCCCGGAAGATTATAAGATGATGTACAAGAGGCATCATTGTGGAAAAAAAATATTTATCAGCTTTAATGTACATTTGAACAAAAAGTGGCATGTCCAAAAATATTCATACCCTTCTCAATAATCAATAGAAAAGCCTTTATTGCCTATTACAGCAATCAAACGCTTCCTATAACTTATGACCAGCTTCTCGCATGTCTCCACTGGTATTTTTGTCCATTCATCTGTAGCAATGAGCTCCAACTCTTTCAGGTTGGAGGGCTTCTTTGCCATCACCCTGATCTGTAGCTCCCTCCACAGATTCTCAGTTGGCTGGGCCACTGCAAAACCTTAATGGTTTTCACTACTAACCATTTCTTCACCACTTTTTCTGTGTTTTGGGTCATTGCCGTGCTGAAATGTCCACTGGTGCCTGATGTCGTTGAGAATCTTGACGTATTGCTCTGTATATCTATAGTATAATATAATATATATATAAACAGGAAAAAAGGAAACAAGACAGACAAGAACTCAACCTGAACCAATGAACACGTGAGACAGAAAGCCAATGACAGAGCTCAGAAATAAAATTGTACTGGATGCTTTATTTGTTGTGATCTGATATTAATGGAAGTTTTAGTGTGAAATCACCATATAACTTTGTCTCATGTTGATTGTTTGCTCCTGAACAGAGTTTAATTTAAAATCTTGTGGCCAAATTTGCGACAGACAAATCATCATTTCCTGAACTGATTGAATATTGTGTTATGATCAAGTTGCAAACTTAAGCTCAATGTTTCTATAAACCTACTGGAAAAACCCATCATCCATCTATCGATCCCACTTATTCCAATGCAGGGTTGCAGGGCAGCTGGATGTAGGGAGCTAAGTTACGCCCTGGACATCATCAGTCCATCAGAGGGCTGAAAAATCCACCTATGCGGATCCTCAGGCGAATTATCTGCTAATATCCATAAAATAATTTTTTTAGGGTATCAGTAAATATTTTCAAAGCATCCTAATTACAATGTTAACTTTTTTTACAGATATTTGTTAAGAATAAATATATCATCCCAGATGACAATGTCGTGGTTACATACTTGTAGAAACACACAGGAGTTAAAAGTGTCCTCTAACCATGGACAAGTAATTACCTTGGCTGAATATGTGGTGGACCTTTACTCGAGCTGATATTTTTCATGAAAGCACCGTCAGAGAAGGCTAATGAGCTGTATGGTGTCAGCAGACAGCGGTGTACTGGCCAAAAACTTTTTTAATTTGACACTTCTAGTGTCCGTCAAGGGGAGAAAGACAAAGACAGCCCTCAAGTCCTTGAGGATTCTGTGTGACTGTCTGTCAATGTGTTCAAAACAGCAGCTGCAGCAGCCAGTAAAGTGGCGCAGCTTCTTCTGCTTAGCGAGCTTGAAACAAACGGGTTAGTCAGCCCACTTCATTTGTATACTTGTGGAAAAAGGGCAGAGAGGAAATGAGAAGCCCTCGACTGTTAAGCGTCGGATATATTTAATTAGCCAATTCACGCTCTGCTTTGCCGCCTCAGTGGGCACAATACCTCTTTGTGTTTTTAAAAGTAATTGTCACCTGCTGCATCAGCATTCAGCAGACCCGGGCCTGCCATCAGGAGCAGGACCCCCACCCCACCTTCCAAGAGCTTGTTAAAAAAACAAATAAAAAGACATCCAGACGGATATAAAGCTGCACTGCTTTTCAGAGATAACCTTTGCAAACTGGATGTTGTGTTCATGAAGCATGAAGTAGCATTAGAAGCTAGAGGAGTAATGCATTTTGTTTTACTCTACTGGCTGGACTGCTGGCAGTTTTCCTGGTAAATAAGTGGTTTCCTCTTAATTTATAATCCATGCATCATAAAATAGACTTCAAATGTCTTAAAAATATTACTGCAAATTTTAAAGTCATTATAATTGTATGCAAATGTAGAACGGTAAAAAATCCAGGCTGACGTATAAAGCAATAGAGAGCGTCACGTGCTTTGGCTTCAGCCCATTTGGGGCTAAGTGGTGGTGAGTCCCATAACTGGAAAAATCATTTCGCTTAATTGAGACAGTTGAAAAAGTTTTAGTCTCGTTTTGTTTTTAAAAACTATTACAGCTAGTACAAATATCCAAGATCTGGAGGAAAACTGCTGGAAATTATTCTATAGAAGATAAACTTTAATAGCGAACCACCTGGTAAATCTTAATTTAGCATTTTATGGCCTCAACCCGACCGTTTGAGTCTGGCTGAGTGATGAATATTTAAAACACCAACCTACAAACAGGTCTTAGATAAATTAGGGTTAGAAAATGATGAAAATGTGTTTGTTTTTGACAAATCTGCTTCTGAGTTTAACCATAATCAACAGAGTAAAGCGTTCAGGTGCTAAACTGTCATGCCTGCCATCCGGAGCCGACACCTCCTGAAAACATTAGCCACACATGGATCAGGTGAAATTACAAACCAAGCAAGAATGGAGGCATGCAGCTTTCCGACAAGCAGCTGGTGTTTTCAGATCACCAGAAGACATTTTGGTATCACATTCAAAATGAGAGTTCCAGTTTCAAAATATATGTTGTCACAGCTCAACTTACTGGTAAAAGCTGCAGATAGAAAGACATTTATACGTGCTAGATATCATTACTTACTTACAGCAAAAAACTGCTTCCTCCACAAACTAATTATAGTCAAGTAGAGGATGCCCTGCTGTACCCTGCAGCTGTACACTGAGCTTTCATTAAGGGCCAAGTAGGAAAAATGTCCCACACACATAGCAGCATTCCTTAAAGACGGGGGACGACGATTCTTTAAAAACACAAGTTTTATCATGTTTTTGTCGAGAATGGTATAAAAGAAAGTGGATCAATGTACAATTTACACATACATTTGAATATAACAAAAAACTTTACTACAGAAGGTTTTCATTATTTATAAATGTTAATATGTCAGAAGATACTTTCTGTACTTCCCTCTGCAGTTAACTTTTCCTTACATTGATCTAAATCTGTGCCATAAGACAGAAGCAGTCCACGTAGAAGCTCAGATGGGTTCCTTTACCATCTGTTCCAGGTCTTTATGAAAACACCGTTGTGAGGGATGAGTGGCGTCGTGACCTTCTGGTTCGTCCTCAGAATCTAAGGTACGCAACCTGTAAAAAACAAGCAAAAACTCAGGTTGACTCGAAGTAGCGCACGACAAAAGGAGACTAAAAATAACATCACTTCTTCAGAAAAAATAAAAAGTTTGATGTGCACTGTTTATTTTTGGTGCCCAAAGTACAAATGTTCCAGTATTTTTTATTGTTTTCTAATCAGGATTGCAACATTAACTGCAATTGCCACCTTCAAACATCAGCAAAACACAGGTTGTAGAAATTTAATTCAACTTCAAAAACACACATTCGGATAAACAAAGTCCAGAAAAAAATTAGCTCAGCCACGTCCCCCCCCTCTCTCTCGCCCTCTCTCCCTCCATCTGCTGCTCCTGGGTGTTTGCCTGCTGCAGACAAGGCTGCGCTCCACTGAGGGCTCTATATTGGGATGATGGATGAGGGCATTTGCCTCAGTCAAGGCCCTGTCTTCTCCGTCCCTGTGCCAGTGTCTGCTCGCCACTCGAGCGGATCAACGGTAATTCATACAAATGATAAGAAATGGCAACTAGAGGTGAACTGCTGCTGGCAGAGCTCCGAGCCCTGAGAGAGAGGGCAGGGAGTGATAAGGAAATCAGAGTGATGGGAGTCTGGACACAGAAAAGATGGGCTTGAGATCGGAGGGTACTGATCCAAAAAGAAAAAAAGCAGATTGGAAACTAAACGGGAAAAAAAAGAAATAATTGGGGGTATTTAAAGAAATATTTATTTTAAACTCTTAAATCAAAATACAGAGGAGTAAATGTGCAAAATGATCTGAACTGAATTTTTCTGTTTACTTACATGAACAAGCACAGAACTGTTTCCCTACCTGAAATATATAGAACCAAAACCACTGCTAAAGTTTATTCTCCTTATTTTTGTGACCTTTCATTAACAGGCAACGGTAATCTTTCACAGTGTTTTTCCTCAACGATGTGAAATGGGAATCTACTGTAATGCCTGGTACTAAAGGCAATGGGACTAGTATAGGAGGAGGGCTCATGAGCAAACACGGGCCGATGGAGCTGTGTGACAAAACTCTTATTGTGGCCCTTCAAACTTGGCATACAATGTGGAGAATATGTCCTCTCATGTGAAGACAGAGTAAAACGCGTAAGGAAAAGTAGAAACATGAAGAGTGTCCTGTTGTTAAACAGATAATATGAGATGGATGAGGCAAAATTAACAAAGCCACTGACCCACATGATACAATGCTGGTACCATCCCCGGGTGTGGATGCATGTCAGCCATCGCTCTATGGAGCCAGTCTTGTATGTAACGGTAAACTGAAGGCTGACTTTTAGAGGCACTTTTAGTTTGACTATCAGATCACTTCTAGCAGGCTGCTGCAGGGAAACGTTTACAAGCTTGAATGTTGTTTTCAACTCGTCTTTTCTCTTCTTGACAACAGAGCAGCACAACTCCTTCACCACCCTATTTCATGCCCACGTTACAGCTCTTTCCATATTTTTCTTCAAACCTTTCACGGTCAACTTATAAAGGAAAGCTTAAAGAAAGATAAGTTTTCCATCACAACATGTAAGCTACAAAGGCCCAATTGCACTAAACACACCTCTCACCAACGTGGGTTCATTTTCACACAAGTAAAAAAAAAAAAAAAAAAAAAAAGCATGGCTTACAGGAGACCAGATAGACTAATTTACCAGTATTTTATTTATTTATACTCATTTTTATTTTATTTTCTTTGCTTCTTTTTTAAACGTTACCTTTGTTAATATTCTTTGTATTTGTTTTCTTATTTTTGTTTTGCTCTATCACGCTTACACAATTGCACTGTAATTACTATCACAATTTGAAATAAAAGAATAAAGGATACCTGATGGAACTGAGCCACTGCTATCAAATCTGTTTCACCTGTCCTTCCCCAAAAGAGTCCAACAGTCTGCCACAGAACAGACGTAATGACACAGTAAGAGACATACATGCACATGCCACTTTACTAGGTCCACCTCGCTTGTACCAGATTAGACCCACATTTTCCTCAGAACTGATTTATTGGCTGCATCCATGTGAGAATCGCCCACATCTGGTGACTGTGGAGGCCATTGGAGTACAGTGAACTTGTCATGTGCAAGAAAGTAGTTGGAGCTGATCTGAGCTTTGTGACATGGTGCATGATCCTGCTTGAAGTAGATGCTACACTTTGGTGATAAAGGGATGGACATGGTCAGCAACAATTCTCAGGTAGACGTGGGCATTCAGAGAGGGTATTCTGTATACTTTGGTTGGAACCAGTTGTTATTTGAGTTACCGCATCTCCAACCAGTCTACCCACTCTCCTCTGAGATCAACAAGGTATTTTTGTCCAGACAACTGCTGCTCACTGGATATTTTCTCCTTCTCAGACCAGAGATGGTTATGTGTGAAAATCCCAGTAAATCAGCAGTTTCTGAAATACTGAGACCGGCCTGTCTGGCACCAACAACCATGCTACGTCCAAGGTTTATCCTCATTTTGACATCACCAATCTTAGCTAGTTGTGTTAAGCAATTGAACCTAATAAAGTGGACAGTGAGTGTATGTAGTTAAAACAATTGGCCAAAATATACAGATGAAGGTTGAGAAAGCAGCCGTCTCTTCACGCAGCAAAGAAAATGTAAATTAGGTGTCAACATTAGAGATGTTACAATTTCAATTTTTTGCCTCCATCTACTGAGAGTCTAAATCCAAAATCTGCTGTTTCCAACCCAACACAGCAGCAAACACAAGAACTTAACATTGCTGAAACAAACTCTTTTTCTTACCAAAAGCTCAAGAATTCTGTAAAACACAGCATGGTTTTCTAATAATTTTCATACAGCATAAAAGAATGTGAATAAAAACAAGATAAAGTTTTTTTTTAAGACCATTCTTATAGTAATGTGACATTTCTGGAATAAAACTGGGACATCTGAATAAAAAAAAAAAGAACTAATATCTAAAATAAAACTTTAAATTAAGCATGACTTCTTCAGTAATTGTTCCATAGTCATTTTGTCCATTGACGACACTGAAAGCAGCGTGTGTAGGTTATCCATGAGACTGTCTCCCACTGTTAAAGTAATATTGGTGAGTTGCCATCATTTTATTCATGTAAGAAAATAAACTGCTGTGTTTTTTATCACTGACGGAAACAGCTCCAGTAATGTGTCTGTATCGATAGGTCTGTTAGCCATGGACAGTTTATAATGTAAAACAACAGATTCAAAACGGCCTTGATTGAGAGCCTGAGACTTGAAATGGGATCAGGATCTCAAGTCTCATTGTTACATAAACAATGATGCAAAATTGCACTACAGACTGTTTTATAAATAATTTTTTTTTAAAGCATTAATCCACGTGTAAAGGATTGAGATGCATGCATACATCTTGGGGAAAGTTGAGCTCCTGTTCAGAAGCAGTATGAAAGCGAGTTTGAGGTGATGCTTCTCTTCTGCTCTTAAATGTAAAGCAGTGGGTCAGTTTCTGTCCAACCTACATGCTATCTCTGTGGGAGTGAGGAGGAGATTAATGAAGTGGGGGGGTGGTTATGTTGTTCCCGGGCATGAGAGAGACACTTAGAGCTGAATCTACTTTACACTCCATTACACTGGCAGGCCCGATGATGGAGGGTGGAGAATGCCGCAGCCCAGACATTTCAAAGGCAGCACAATAACAGCCTGGGTTATAACACACACTTTGATCTACTCACAGGGACTAAAATTAAATAACATACACCCTGTTCAGGGCTGTTAACTGCAGACAAAGTCACAGTGTTGTGATGGGTTGGGCTTTTGTGGTTGGTACAAATATGTCTTGAGTAGTGTGTAATGAAAGTATGCATGGATGTGACTTTGGATTTCTTATAAATGTACTTATTCCACAAATGGGACAGTGTCTTTTCAGCCAGAAGGAACCCAGACACTTGAGCAGTCCAAGTTGCTACCCAAGACATGTTAAGTAAAAGCCACAGGTGTAATCAACAACAGGAGCTGATAAATTAATTGGTAATTACACCTCGACTTCTCATTGAGGCATGTAAAAGGAAAACGTCTGTGGGTCATGTTGGGATGGTGACATCAGTACTCACAATGCAGATTATTTGTCTGCTAATGAAACTAAAATTCAGTTTAAACAGCCGCAGTTAGCCAAATTACATGAAAACATCTCTAAATGCTTGGAGGACTTTTAGATCCATTGCCACATGTACACAAGTTTTCTGACAAATGCAGATTTTTCTCTCCGTTTGTGTCTTTCCTCCACATGCAGACACAGTTTCGGTATTCTATTAAACAACTTATAGCGAAATACCATCCAGACTGATCATTTTTGAATAACTGGTGCTCTTGGCTCATAGCATCAGTGTGCGCACCAACATCTGTGAAGCTTACATCACAATATGCACCATTATGCTTATGCTTACATGGCAACAGCAGATGTAACATTGGACTGGTGCTAACATTGTTAAAAGAAAGTTTTAAAAGCCTGCAAATAAATATTACTTAGCTAATCGCAGACTACTCTAAAGAACAAAGGCATCATGGGATATCGCTTCTGCTACATAAAACAAATATTCTGGATTTGCCTAAAGCGCCGGTCTTTATTTCCAGCCTTCTGATTGGCTAACATTGCTACAGAGGCGGAGCTTAATCACCACATTTTGATTTGCTCCTGGCAGTAAAATAATGCATGTATGTTTTTATGTGAACAGATAATCTTTTGTAAACATTGCTGTGTATGTGTGGGTACATAAAAGGAAACAGTTTTGCAGTACACCCAAGTTCATGTGGACATAACCAAATATTTCCTTGATTTTAATTTCTATGGAGATAAAATTATATTAATTTTGGGGCAATATGTCTATTTTGATGCTTTCTTAATCCATTTGTTATATATATTTAAAAAAAAGTGTAAAAAGGAAATTCAAAACACAAAAACTATTTACAACAGAAAAGATTCAGTGTCTGCAAACAACCTTTTTCTAGCTTGAGCCTTCAAAGGAGACAACTATCTCTAACCTCATGGCTTTCTGGCCTTTCGTTTTATTCCTCTCATGTTCACATCAGCAGCTCATACTTTCTAGCTGATGCATCTTATCAGGTCACTGCAAGTTCACAGGCTGGTCCTGCCTCTCAGACACTCAGAACTCTGAAGTGGTTGTTTTTTCTTTTTTGTTAAAAAGCAGCATCTCTCAAATGCTCCCAGACCATCTCCAGTAACTCTAGAAGACCTCATGATCGCATTACCTTCTTTTTCTCTGCCACTTACAACACAACAGCCTTCAGCAATTAGGAAGTGTTATAGTGTGTGTCCATTACACTCTTTATTGCTGCCTCCACCACCAGACAGATAACATGTCCCATGTCTGGGTCGCGTTATCTGCAGACTTCTCTATTTCAGGAGCACATTTTCCTTCAGAAAATAACAATACTGTTCATGACTGCACAATAAGAAAGGTAGGTTAAATATTTGATGTTATAATCAGTATTTGTGGATAGATGGTATGTACATTTACATTCACATGCTGCCTTTATGATCAAACCCATGTTCCATTAAGCTGATACTATGTGAGCCTTTTATAAAGGGGCTGTATAGGTCATAATCCATTCTTTACTCTCACACACACACATATACAACTAGAATTATTTGCACAAACACATAAAAATCAACTCTCACATACAAAGTTGAGCAATATATTGCATATAAACTGATGAAAATTCACACATACATACTTCTAAAACCCCATGCACATACATACATGACATATATTTTATAGAGGCTGAAATGTTGAAAGTCGCTATAAAAGACTTACCGTTATCTACACCTCTTCAACATAATGTAAGCGTCTACATATTTACGTACGGGAAACTTTCGATTGCCTGACCAAATAGGTCGTATGTACAGGACCGTGCGTTTGTCCTCACAGTCCCAACTGGTTTGCGAGTGGATGTGGGAAGCATGTACCCAGTCTAAATTAATTCCACTTGCCCAGTTCCACCTTCTGTAAACTTCCACAGTCATAATGGTCTGTTCTCCTTCAATATCCAAGTCAATCAGGTGAAATGTTTACTTAAAAAAAAAAAAAAAAAAAAAAAAAAAAAAAGCTTCCTGGAAGCAAATGAATCTTTCAAAGTGCAAATTTAGATGTTTAAATCTGTATTTTTCAGCTGATAGAGTAGAAACTTTCTGAGTAGGAAGTAGAGGATAATAATGCTTATTACCCCTGTTGCTAAGTTTAAAATGGCAATGAGAATAGACTTGTCAGCAAAGTAAACACCTCCTATTTTCTAGTCAAAGGGTTTTCCTCTGCAGCTCAGGCTAACTAGACATATTTTGCACAATTACAGGTGTATAGAAGTCAAAATAAGGCTGACAAAAGTAAAAAAACAAACAAAAAAAACATTTTCCAAACATAATCCCTAAAGCAAGTCTGTAGACTCAAAGCTCTGAGTCATGAAATTAATTAAGGCAGGATGAAAACACTGTCAAGCACGAGTGAATAACAGAAAAACAATGCGCTCTAAGTCCAGAGAGAGTGAAGTAAGTGACTGCTGTCAGCTAAAACAGGATGTGCTGTGCTGCTAATGCTGCTTTTTACTATGTTTAAAGATGAATGAGAAGACTTAGAGCATCTCTTTACTTTTAGTACAGAGTATCAGCATAAAAACTTCAGATGAGTTTAGAGAAAGGAAAAAAAATCTGAATATGGCAAGCAGCTACAAAGCTTAGTCATGATCTTTTATCCAACAGTACATTGAATATGCCTCACCTCATAGGACCTCATGCAACGCATCGAGTCAGGAAGCGCAGAGTTGCTGTCATTTATCACTTGCAGCAGCTCCTCACACACCTTTAGCGGCAGCACCAAGGGATGCCCGATGGCATTGGCCTCCCAACTTGTAACGATCCTGAAAACACAAACAGAGTAGGTGCGATTTTCTGAGACAGCATACAGACTAAACAATCCCCAGAATAACAACTGGAAATCTAAGGTCCAGCGAAATCAAATATGTTATCTAGAGATTAATCATGTAAGGAAGAAAACGTCTGCGTGTGAGACGGAAAGAGAAAGAAAAGAAGGGAGAGAGGAGAAAAAAAGACTCTGGCGTTTATCTAATCTGGGTGACATTTAGCCATCTGTGCAACTCCTGACAGGCAGCTTTACTTTAGGCATGGAAAAAATTGAAATTAGCCACCACTGTGTTAACAAACATATTGATGTCAAACCATCTACCAGCATAAATTTTTGTGGGAAAGCAGCTGATGTTATTGAGCCAGCTATTTGACAACTTATATATGTAAAGGGAAAAACAAACAAAAAAATATAGAGTTTTGTCTGCTATTCTCTTCTGCACTCAAGTTCCTCTTCAATGAGACCTGTTGTTTCTTTTTGTACTGGACTGGGATGCTTCTTGCAACTTTCACTCTGCACTAATCAAGCCGCTGCCATTAGTGGCAAGCATAATCCACTTAGGCGCAGGCTCACTGCTTCTCCAGCCAATTCGTGGCAGTTTATACAACGCGTACTGCAACCTGCATCTGCAGTCGACTGGAACTGACTGTATTCCCAATAAGGCGGCCATCACCCTGGGAATTCAGCTCCCCAGGCATGACGTTTAATTTAAACTGTCAGAGATGAGTGACGAAGGATGCATAGTAAATTATGTAGTGGGGAAATGGAGGCGTGGGTTGCACCGGGAGGTGGGGTGGGGCTTAAAAAAGGCTTTGGTTGAAATGTTAAAGTACCACGAGGCCAAGATCCTGCAGGTTTAACATCAGCTTAAGAAAAAAATTAAAAAGCTTTCACTGGAGAGTAAAGAATACAGACTGAAAGCAGGATGGGTGCTAAGTTTCATTAAACATGATTTAGAAAGACATTTAGAGAAGCAAGACATACAGGTCTACAGGTATGTCTGTAGCTTTATTACATCTTCTCTCTACCTCTCTCTCATTTACAATCTCTGCTCTGATGCTCCATCAATACACAGGATGGTGATATCTGCTGCTACCCACAAGAGTGATCTCTCCCCTAGAACACAAAAGAAGGGAGTCTCTGCTATAAAACTAATAGCTCAAGTGCCCAACGAGAAAGCAACCTTCGCCCTGTGTTTAAACGCTCAAGACCCAGAGGAGCACCTGCCGAGGTCTCCCAGCTCTTCTTCTGCCATCTTACTGAAAATGACCTGAGTGCAGTCTCCTACATGTAAAGCTGAGTCTGAGCTCAGCAAGTGAGATTTAGCAGCTTTACTGCTGTTTGTTCTTCACACTTTGAGTGTAGTAGAGAGTTTTGCAAAGTTGGAGGAGATTTTGCAGAACTGGTAATGGGGTTGGAGATGGGGGAGGAGTCAAATTAAGATAATCAAAAATGCCCAGGCACGGAAATGATCTAATGGTTATTAATGGCTCTGAGAAATTTAACTAAAGCAAGAAGTTTAAATTAAACTATACGGAGAAATACAATTTTAGGGGACCAATAACTGAGTGGGACTTAAAATAAGGCTAGTTTACAAAATTTGTTCAGACAATATGAATAAAATTAGGGAACTGATATATTGTGATGTAGTTTTTGGGACTGTGGAAACTTCCTGAGTGTTCAGTGCGATTACAGATGGATGATTTGCAGTCATGTTCCTAACCCAACAGTGAACTGTACAACCTTCACATTTTATATTTATGAGCCCAGCTGAGGTTAAAAAACCAAACAAAAAAAAACATTTAATAAAGCAGAGATATGATATAAATACAAACAGATGAAAAAATGCCAAAAATCTGCCCCAGAGTCGAAGCCAGAGCAAATCAGCATGTAAAAAACTTCAATATTAGACAAAACGTCATCTCATCAAGTATTAATACTGAGCTCTAATGATTAACAGGAAAACCAGACATTTAAAAAATGCGAAGCAGCTGCTGCTCTCGTTTCATCTCTAGAAAGCTGTGGCTTTTATATTTTTACCAGGACAGTGTCTTTCTCTCTGTGCCCACTTTGTAGAAATGGTGAACGAGTCCTCTTGATTCACTCAACTCTTACAGGCTATCGAGTCATCCAGCCATAGACTCGGTGCTTTGAATGAAACGCTCTTTTTCTCTTTTTGTGAGTTTTGTCTCTAATTATCTGTTCTCTGTCAGTCAACCATAGGCTTTGTCAAATGAGAGAAAAAAAAAGAAGAAGGGAAGAAAAAAAACTCCCTGCTCTGACTTCATGCCTGCTGGCTGCAGGGAAGAAGAGGAGGAGGAAGGGGGTGAGAAGGAGGATGCTGAGCGCTGATTCAGTTGAAAATAATGAGGGTGGAAGGTTCTTCCAGTGGGGTGCTGCTTTACTGAATGTGGAGAGCCACATACTACACATCCATCTACACATCTCTAATGCATTACAGCAAGCACACAGAAGCACGCTGCGGTCGAAACAACATCCCTCGATGTGCAACAAACCGTAGTCTGAAAACTGACTTCGAGAGGGCTTTTGAAGGCAAGCTCATTTGCAGAATAAAAGACAATTATAGTGACTGAGATGGGACCCTTAGCACAAAGAGCTCTATTAAGAGCGAAAATCTTTTCACCTACAAAGTAGTCTTTTATCCCTCACAGTACACAGACAGGTGCTGATTGAGTGGGTACGCCGGGGAGATGAAAGGATACGATTAGGAAGAGGAAAACAGAGATTGAAGGAGGGGCAGAGGTGGTGGTAAGTGCCCTCTCTTACTCTTTCTGTGGGACGCCTGCGTCAGAGCAGGTGATGTAGAGGAGTTTCAGGGCTCTGGCAGCTCTGGGTGATGGACTGTTAAGAGCAGGCGAGCTGATGGACCTTTCATCCCCGACGCACTTCACTGGGACTGGGGCCATGATGGAGTCGCTGTTCAGCAGCCAGAGCTGCAGGAGGAGCAGACAGGTCACTTAACACTTCAGACGCTCCGTAATGAATCATCGCTGCAGCTGCACAATCTTATCAAACACAAATGAAATATGTCAATTTTGTTGAATAATTTCTTCCATTTTGTAGAATAGGAATGCTTCCCCCCTCCGACTAGTTTGAATGAATTTTTTAATTTTACAGGTCTTAATAAGGTAAATGCATAAATAAATAAAAACAAATAAAAAGCTGATGTTTTTTTCTCATGCAAATGTAGGGTCTGTGGGTACATGTTTATTGGGGATTCTGCTCCATTTTAGTCCAATTTCACACAAGATTGAATATACTGTTATTGCTGTGCTGGGTTACAGTGAGGAGTTTTAATCTCTTACTGTTTTAGGTCTGTAGAGAGGACGGCAATAAAACTGGAAGAACACAATAAATTCTTTATTGTGCTAATGACCTGACATCAAAATAAGTAAATCTTTAAAGTTACAATTTAAAAGTAAAGTTATCTACAGTGTTTATGTGTGTGCTAACACTACACTGACACACATACTAATTCTCATGCAATTAATGAGTTAGAGTAGAAAAACAATCATGTAATATCCCAGTGGTGCATAACTTTTGTTCTGCTGCTGGTCATCAGTAATAAGACTCTATAATCTAAAAATCTCCAGTAATTGCTGTCAATCAACCTTTCAAATGTGTTTTAAATCCCATAATATTAATATTTTTGGTCCCTCGAATGATACATTGTTCTATTTTAACCCTCACGTATCATTATGAATGTTTTTGCCTATTCAGGTAAATGTTCCTCTTTTGCAGACCATCATTTTGGCTGCTAGTGCATATTGCTGGTTTTAGTAGTAATAAAATTACTAATTTGACCATTTTTCTCAAAAATGAAACCCTAACATGAAACCTTGCTTGATTATGTTTTATAAAAAGTGCTTTTAAATAAGATGGTAGTGAATTATAAATCTGGTCAGACAAAATCTAATAGTGTGTCTAAGTAAAATAAATAAATAAATAAATAAATTGGCTAATTTTAAACATATCCAAAACAGATAAATTTTTTTTTATATAAAATACATAATAAAACAGCCCCCCACCAACATTTGTTAAATGGAATTTTAAATCCCAAAATATTGGCATCATGCAATAAAAATTCCATTTAAAGGGTTAAATTCCTGATAATCAATATTTGATCAACACTGAAGCAGTTTAAAATATTTAACCCAAAAAGCAGAAAAACTATAAATCTTTAATATTTTAATAATAGTTTTTTTGAAGTTGACATTTTCGTCTTTAATGACTTAGGAGCATGGTAAACTAAAATGTACATTTTCTTACCAGTAAGAAAGCTTTTTCATCAGGCGTTTGAACAGAGAAGTGGAAGATGCTAAGTGAGTTGGACAGCTTCAGTAGTCTGGCTGCTACTGTCCTCTCCAAGAAGAGAGACCTGTCCAAAGAAGAGAAGATTTATTCTTCGACATTTTTCTGTCATGTTAGCCTCTTGGCCATGCTTTCAGTCAAGCTGAATGGGTAAAGTATAGCTTTTATCAAAGTCACATGTCCTGTTCAGCAAAGATTCACCTTATGAGCTGGGTATATCTGTTCAGAGCTAAATAAGTAAGTGATAATGCCAGGCGAGGTGTCCATTATCATAAATTAATGGACGACGCGGAGACGTGAATCGTCCGACGCGAAGAGGACGGTTGCTTCTGCAAAGTACCATGGTCACTTACGAAATAAATAAATATTAATGTTGTTTTTAACTGTTAAAATTCTATGTTTTTCACAGCTATGCGCCATCACAGACATGATCTGGCGTGTCTCCGGCATCTTGAGTTTCTGTTGCCACGGTTACCAACTAACGTTTAGTCAACGCAGTAATTTACAACAATAGGACTATTTGACTGGAACTTTTTTTTATAGGTGTCCATTATCACTTTTTAATGGACACCCTACAGCCAATCAGAATTAAGTATTCACCCAGACCATGGTACAAGACTTGTTAGAGGGTATATACCTGTAGCAGGAGGGCATGAAAAGCTAGCAGCAGTTATCAAGTATCCAATGGTGGCAAATGAGCAAGGTGCTACTCATTCGGTCTGAGTGACACATGGATTTAACACATCTAACAAGTTGGACAAAAAATGAGCAAATGTCAGTAATTTCTAACTGTGCTTAGAAAGGCAGGTTTATTTTATATCATTCACCCAAGATTTTATCTTTTTTATAAATATTTTTTACCTGGAGGCTCCACTGAAATCAAATGGTGTTTTTTTGCATCTTGTTACAATCGGTTTGTACATTGCGGTAGCAGCCACAGACTGCCCTAATATACTACACAACGTAAAAGAAGACCAATCAGCTTAGTAGCTAATTCAGTTAGCTTAGGCATGCTAGTAACCTAAGTGATAGATGGTTTAGTCTGTTACCAGCCTCTTCATGCTAACGCCCAGCTGAGACAACATAGACAAATAGATTAATGAGTTACCACCCAGGTCGAAGGTGTAGGCCCTGGCTCATTTGCCACTGCCAATTGCTTGATTATCAGCGCTGTCTTCTCTTTGGATCAGAGCCAATAGGGAGACTTCAACAGGGATGAAACCTTCTGCTAAAGCTATACAGCTTTTACCTCAGTCTCAGTTTTGTCTCTTCACTGGATCATATGATGCATGATAACACATGTCAAACAGCCCATCACAGGACATACAGCATAATCTTATAAACACACACTACAGTCTACTGTAAAAGACAAATAATAAAAGACAGTGAGTCACAAATGTTGAAGCAGATTTTTAAATTATTCTGATGCTGTAGTAGATGTGGTTATTAAAATGTTAATTCAGACTCACATTTTTGGGTCATAATCATTTGTGAAAAAGCCTGACTGCAGTGCTGCTGATAGCCTTCATTTCCCAGAGTTTCATCAAAATCTAATTAGTGCTGTGCCAGATTTTCGAGACAAACATACAAATGAACCTGAACTGATGTATAGTCTTTGTACTGATAATGTATGGCAGCAGCTGCACAGTTAACCTAAAAAGTGTGTCACTTCAATATAACAAACACTTTCAATAAGCTTTCAGTGTACAATCAGGAAGTTGGATTAAAAACCTGCCTGTTCAGTGAAGCTACTGGCTTTCGATCTCCCACAGCGGGCTCCACCACCACCTGTGTGATGTATAGTTTCAGCGTCTCTGTGAGATACAGCAGGGAAAGGTTCATACATACTGTTGAATAATATGTTTATGTATAAAAATCTGCTAGAGCGGTGCATACCTGGTGCAACAGCCTCTCCTAACACTGATGAACAGCTTGCACAGGAGATGAGTGCCAGACGGCGGCAGGTTTTCTGTGCAGACAACAGTAAAAACCAGAAAGTGTTCACCACAATACACATGGGCGTAATAAATAGAAGCAATAACCAGTACGTGGAACAGAAGAGGAGGAGAGATGCACAAATTGTTTTCCTGCTCTTTTTATTTCTCTCGGGTGCAATCATGCAAACCGCCTCTGTAGTGGAGATTGACTAATGAAAGAATGAGGAGATCAGTCTTCATCTAGTTGCTGCATTCAAGCTTCGTGTAGCTGTATGAGGACAGTGTGGTGTAGTTGAGTAATTTCATAAACATTATTTGCACCTCCCTCACCTTTGATTCTTGACTGTCCACTGTGTCAACAGCACTTGCTTCCTCACTCAGTGTCTGTTCACAGCTGCCATCACGGGAAAGGAGGACAAAGGTGTCACCCAACAGACAATCCTCTGCTCGGGGCAGCATCTTCTTGTTGGCAAAGGGATCTGGGTGACAACACCACTCATCCACGATAGAGTTCCAGTTACAGTTAGGCAGAGGAAGCACTCGCTTGAAAACTCTGAAGAAGAGGAAAAAAACACACAATTAGAGTGGCTCACTTTGCACTATTACAGTGCAAGAATATTTAGGTAGTGAATTATCTGGTTCATCTTTAATCAGTCAATCATTTAAACAAACTTTATTTATAAAGCACTTTTCATACAAAGTGAAATTGCAACACAATGTGCTGTACAATAAAAAATTATAAAAAGCTGATCGTCCTCCAGACCCCAAACCAACGAGTCACACATACATGACAAACTGTATACCCACGCATACATGTAAAATTATGTTCTCCACCAAGTGTTATCCTAATCCTCACCAATTACATTGGGGACTTTAAATATCAGGTGTTAAGCTGGCTCTCTGAGGGCAATATACATTCAAAATACAAAATAATATCAGCCAGGTTAATGCATGGGAAGGGAAATTTCCCCTGACTGGTTTGAAGCTAATAAAACAGGCTGCTTGTAGTAGAGGTAGTAGTTTTCCTAACTTAAAAAAAACTTCAAGAAGAATTTATAAAAAAAAAAGGAATAACTGGATATTCACAAAAGAAAAATGGAAAAAGGTCTTTAGGAATATTGCATCATGAGTTTCATCTCTTGGCTTCTGAGACGTGGTGGGTAAAGCTGAGTCAACTCCACCTCCTGTTCATCAAGTCTTTTTCAAACAGACTAAAGCAAAGGTATCCATGATTTTTCCAAAGTGGTGAAATTATTATCATTTATCTTTCTTTTTGTTTTTACATTTCCTAAAATTAAATAAAAAACAGTGATGGGAATCCAGCTAAAAACAGCTGGTACGAAGGAACTATGGGAGGTCCTCAAAAATATACTGCTCAAAAAAATAAAGGGAACACTAAAATAACACATCCTAGATCTGAATGAATGAAATATTATTATTAAACACTTTGTTCTTTACATAGTTGAATGTGCTGACAACAAAATCACACAATAATTATCAATGGAAATTAAAGTTATTAACTAATGAAGGTCTGGATTTGGAGTCACACCCAAATTAAAGTGGAAAAACACACTACAGGCTGATCCAACTTTGATGTAATGTCCTTAAAACAAGTCAAAATGTGGCTCAGTAGTGTGTGTGGCCTCCGCGTGCCTGCATGACCTCCCTACAACTAGTGATGTTACGTCTGACACAAAAGCCCCAAAGCCCGCATCGAGTTAAGCCTGTAGCGAAGTCCGTATTATTTTCCTCAACATCACGTGATCAAAGACAAACGAGGTCCCGTTTTCCCTGATTGACGCGAGTGTCTCGTGTAAAGGCGGATTTATGTGTGACTGACTTGGAGTTACATTGTGTTGTTTAAGTGTTCCCTTTATTTTTTTGAGCAGTGTATAAACTTATTTTTTCAGTTTTTCTAGAACTGCAGATTTTTAAGTTAAATCAAACGTGTCCCCTGCACTAACAGGACTCACTTCCTCGGTCAGAGGACACAACGTCCTCGCACAGAACCTTGACTGACAATCCTCAATGGAAAAATGGAAACTTGATTGTAACATCACCACCTCTGAGTGTATTTAAGACCACACCTTTAAGTTTGATAATATTTGATGCACAGAAGAAAAAAAAAAAATTTAATAATTATTAGAATAAAAGAAAAAGGAACTTCTCTTCTTGGAAACGTAACCCATGTCTTTTGTATGAATGGTCATAATGAGAAGTATGAGCGGAGGTCAATTTTCCAATAATAAATTCAACATGTCTTGCATCCTGTCTCTTTCTAGATTGAACAAATCAGACCAATGTCACACTTCTTGCTATCCAGTTGCTGGCTTGTGACACGGTGCCATAAAGTGAAATGCTGCTGTAAAGCGATGCTCTGGATTTACAAAAAAAAAAAAAAAAAAAAAAAAAGATTGTGAAGTGCAGTCTCTTAGTCTCAGGATGCGGCTCCAGGAATGTACACAATAAATATCAATGTGGCATCAAAAGAAATCAGAGGCACAAAGTTTGGGGGTCAGAAAGTTGTGTAGTGCTACTTTAACATGATGCGTTATCATTATACGTCTTTTCTAACCGTAAAACTCGTGCTACGGACTTATTTTTCGGTGCTGCAAGGAATTCTTGCAGAGGGCACATTAGGGCTACAGTCACTTCATCTATTAGCACCTTATTTAGTTGAAATTATAACTTTTTACCTTATTAAGCACTTTGACTAAAGCTTTTATTGCTCCTAGGCTAAGTTGAAAGCAAGAAGGAAAAGAGTTTGGCAACACATACTGCTGGGAAACATAGCCAGAGGGCAGGAGTCTCCATAATGCAGCCACTGCACTTTTCAGCATGTCACATTGCTGATCAAAGGGAGCTACAAGGCAGCAAAAACAATACCAGTCCAGCTGAACCATCTCATGGTAGGAAACTATTTGTTTTAATGGGCAGTGCAGACCTTTACGTCACTCACACACACTCTATAACTGTAAGCTAGTGAGGCTGACAGCTGTAGACTCCCCTGAGGAGCCATCCATCAATTTTTCTCTCCCAGACTATCGCTTCCACTAGTGGCCCACGCCATCAATAAGCAGTGGCTCCTCTTCCTGCGGAGGAGGGTGTAAATAAAACCCCATCTCCACTGTCCCATCTGCTCCTTACCTGTCCTCGAGCAGCCTGGTCGTGCAGCCCTGGCAGTGGAAGCAATAAGTCTCTTTTGCTCTGAGAGTTTCCATCACACTGTCAGAGGCGTCTGTGGAGGGCCAAAGGCAAAAAAAAACAAATGAGGCAGATGTGGTGAAAGGGTGCTAACCTTCTACAACTGAGCACAAAATCTATCAAATAAAAAGGTGGTAAAGTGAGCAATCAATCTGATTTTAATTGGACTGTCACTGACTGTCCTTAGCTGGAACTTTGTTATGATGACAGTGCTCAGGAAACTGTTTCAGGAAATGCCTGAAGATGGAAGCTTATGGATTTCATACAACTTCAGCTGATGTCTAAAAGAGAATTCCCTCATGGCTGATCATGAGTCGCTTGTGGGAAGAATTAATGCCCTTACAGTCTCAGATAAAAGAGCAATTCAGTCCAGTTAAATCAGTGGGTTGTCCTAAACATTACCTTCCTCTGTCCCGTACGTGACAGTGATGCGAAGTCTGAAATGCAGTTCCTCTTCCCCGGATTCTCCTGTGGGTGTTGAGATGCAGGATCCCTGCACGAAGGCGACTCCTGCAGGTAAACGCAGGCTCAGCTCACCTCTGGGAATCCTGATGTGGAGGGAGGAATCTTGCCCTGTCACGACCACATCTGAAGGACATCTGGCCACATTTTTCCTGGCGAGTCGATGGAGGACAAGTTAAAGTTTGCACACAAACACATCGTGGGTTGCCACCATCACCTCAGTGGTTCCCTAAAAAAATCGGTGTGGCTATTTGCTGACTTCTTTACATAATTAAATTGAGAAAAAGATACGGCTACAACTAATTATGCTGAATGACAATTAGCTGTTTTATTTCTACATTTTAAAATGTAAATTTCGAATAAGAATTTCACAATGATTTTTTCAGTTCCAGGGTGACAGAACAAGTGACTTAACAAATGACAGAAATGATGCACTGATTAGCTTAATATGGTCTAGTAATCTTCTATGAACCAATCAATTAATGGACAAATCATTCTGCCTTTCTTTGTGACCTTTCTGCTAAACAGGGTGGATCTTTTTGCATTCGCTCTTCTTGTCACACAAAATGTAAAAATGCATTTGTCTTTTGTCATGTATATGTGGAAAATATATAAAGATTTGTATTCAAAGCAACATGCATCACACTTATTAATAAGCCAGCTGTGGCTGCAAAAGAGAATCAGTTATTTTAAATAAATGGAAACATCTGAATATTGCGTATTGCAAAAAACTGTAACTAATAACACTATTGCAAGCATAAATATTGCTATACCCATTACTGGATGCTATCTTGTCTTTTTTAAATAATCCTGGCTTAATTGAAATGATTGCCGGCTGAACAGTTAGTGCTTATAGGTATTTACCTTAACATGTTTTTCTCTAATGAACAGAAGTTTGCTCGTGGGACTACTTAGTGGTATAAATAACAGACAAATTTTGCAGCTGGGTAATGTGCTGATTCTGACAACTCAGAGAGCAATAAACCAGCGCTCCACTTTGCTGCCTTTCAAACTTCATTGACACCATCTAGTGATGTTAAATGTGTACTGCATGCAGAGCTCTGTGCATATGTTTGTCAAACTGCTCCAAAACGCATCGGATTTTAACTTCAGTGAAAGATAAGAGATTAAAAGTATTCCCCTAAAGGACATGTTAAAAGAATAAGTCTTAAAAGTCAAAGCTGACCATTAAACAGTATCCTACATCATAGGATACTGTCATTTCCATAACAGACATTTACACCTCCCGCTGCCTCAGCAGAGCCACGAACATTATAAAGGACAGCTCCCACCCCGGCT
>JBAMHW010000006.1:27052779-27077090 GCA_037177495.1 Rhadinocentrus ornatus
AATAGACATCTCCCATTTTTCCTACTTTCTTAACAGTAAATTTAAGAGCTGAGCATTCACTTGCTCTCTGATGTGTCTGAAGCATCAACAGCTGCCTCTGTAACATATTCACTTTACATGTTTGTGATCTTAATGTGGTCGACGGGTGTGTCCATTTTCATTTATTTGCAAACCACAAAAACAACAAAGAAAACTATTCCCAATCAAAACCTTTTTTATACTAAATCTAACTTTATAAGGTGTGCGTTGTGATGCGTTGGTTGATTGACTCAGTAAGCAATACTTTGTAGATGTGACTGGAAAGATCATGTGTTCAGTTTAGAATAACCAAAGAAGAATGCCCTTGATTTTTGTGCAGAAGGTGCGTCCCACTAGGGGCCAAGATACCGGGGCAGACCTGTAGTTCACCTTCACTTGTAATGATCCTAAAAGTAAACAGAATCTTTATTATGTTTTTGAGACTCAGCAAAAGTTGATTGCTTCATGGAAGTATAAATGATAGCAGAGCGAGGGGTTGTAAAATGTTAAGTCAAATAATCGACTTTTATTTTGAAGACAAAGCTCACAACTTCCGTGGGTGTTCCGTGTTGCTGATGGTGGCGACTATGGTGGTGACTCCAACGCGGAAGCTGATTGGCGGAACACGTCCACGCGGAAGAGCAGTTGGAGGATCTGGGTTGGACGTAAAGCTAATCTGCAGTGCAGTCTGGGAACTGTCAATCGTTTAGCTTTTGTATATCTAGTGATGGAGAGCTGAAATAATTCACCACTGTTTATTTATACACAGAGGAACAGTTGGAAAAGAAATGAGAATATGTAGAATTTAATTAGCTACCATCTACTCCCAAAGTGTTCTTGTCAAGAGACCTAAATTACATGGAAGGGTGACAACAGAACCGGGCCCACCTTTTAAAACACTCAGCTAAACAGATAGCATACAGGACACATTACTGACGTTGTCAGCCGTTTTTACATCGACTTGGATACATTATTGAATGACAGTCGCTTGTCCGTTAACGGTAAGATTTTTATATTTGATTTGTTTCTTATTCTTTTTCGCTACAAGGTGTCATGTTATACGCGTTAGGTGAAATACCTCATCTAGTGAGTGACAAGGCAGCACTTAGCTTGATTAAGTGTTGTGATGCTAGTTTATCCTCTCCATCATAAACAATAATAGAGAGGTTAGTAAAACATTTCAGACAAATGGTGGTATTTGCTTATTATTATTATTATTATTATTATTATAATTATTATTATTATTATCAAGCTAGTCGATCACAGATAACATTGTATTTTCGTGTAACTGTATTTAGTTGACAGGCATATTTTTAGTCTGATTATTTGCTTCTTAAACCTTTCAAAAAGAACCCAAAGTCAGTTTCCTTACAGGCACCTGCCCACGCGCAAAAGCCAATTAAATAGGTACACCTGTTCAGCTGCTAGCAAAGCTAAAGCGAAAATCTCAACCAGTAGATCTGTTGAAGGCCTAATCAGGAATTACAGATGGGAAGAGAGATTATGTTATAAAGTTACATGAGTATTAAAGAAACTGCTGACCTAAAGAGACTATATACAGAGCATGGTCAAGTTTAGGAGGGGTAAAAATGTTCATTTTGGGGGTGCTTTTCTCAGCAAAAAATATTGCCTTTTTTGTAAAGATCCAAACAGACTGACTGAAAAGGTTTTAGGTGATGGATAAGTAGCAGTAATTCTAACAAGCTCAAATAACCAAGTTAAAGTATGCTGAAGAGCATACTTGTATAAACATGATAAACTTGGAGCAGTTGGTCTACAGCAGCCAAAGGTCCCTCTGGTAACTACTGTTAAGAAGACGAAACTGAAGCTGCTGTGGTGATAGGCTCACCACCGTAGCATAAATGTATATTACTTAGTCTGAGTCAGTTTCTGCTTCAACATTCCAGTTGTAGGATCAATATTTAGTGTAAACAATGTGAACATATAGATCCAATCTGCTTTATTTTAAGGATTCCAGCTGGTCCTGGTGCATTAGATGTTGGTTCATTGAGCACTGCAAGTTCAACAAAATATAATTAAATTTTCCGTATTCCTATTACGTCCATGACTATTATGGCTAATGTCGTGGGCCTTCCTTTATGATGGTACATTCTTCTATTATTGGCTACTTTTGGCAGTATAACACCCCATCCCACAAGGCTGGTGTAATCTCAGATTATTTACTTGAACACATCAGGAAATTTTGCACACACAAATGGCTCCCACATTAGATCCCCATAGATACATTTTCCTTCCTATAAACATTACCAAGTGAGCATGGCCTGATAGAATATAATTATCACTGAGATACTGTTTATTTTTTACAAAGGAAAATCTGTGTAGACACTCTGTGTAGTTAAGAGGCAGGTCTTATCACAGAGTTTTGCATTTTTAGACACCATGAGCATTGCAGAAACGATAAAATGCTCTTTTACTAGACTGAGTCCACAGTCATCTACTGCTGATGTCAAAAGTCTGGTATCGATTTGTAAACTTTAACTATTTCTGTCCATATTTTTAGGTTGTTATTAAAGCTTTTTCTCTTATAATGTGTAAGCCAGGTTGAAAACTATTTGCTAACCCCCTGGTTTCATATACACTTCTGACATTGCACAGAAACCAGTATAGAAGGTGCTCACAGCATAATTCCACCAGCGGTGTGAAACTGTCTTTTAATACCTTCATCTTTGAGTGTCGTTTCCAAACCTGATGCTATAAAGACATACAGCAGTTCTGACAACGGCTCAATCAGGTACTATCAAAGTGAATCTAATAGAGGGTCCCGTGAGTGCATTTGCTGCAGACTCTTCTCATGGCAGGAGAAACACAGATGTAAACGTTAATTAGCAATCACTGTATAAGTTTAATGAAATGTTTTAACGTCTGCTAAGTCACTAAAATGAAATAATTCCACCCTCTCTGCTCGGACATTTCCAAATTTATTGTGAATATTTCTGCAGATAAACTATTTAGATATATTTAAATTTGGCTGAGCCCACTTTTAAATTGTTATATTTTAATAGCCTCATCTTCCATTGAACAAAAGTATTTACATAGCTAGGATTTGTGTCTAAACTTGTTCTACAAAAATATTATATAAATAAATAAACCACTAAGATAAATATGAGATGTATAAGATTTTAATATTTATAGATAAGCTTAACTTTTAACTTGGCTATGAACAGTTACTGTACAACAGTTTGTTTACTGATGTTAAGATGTCCCAGTTACTGTTTGGGTAGTCATTAGTATTTAGATAATAGGAGTCATGACTATTTTGTTGTAGTTGTACAGACTTTCTTTACAGAAAATCACTCTGAGAATCCAGTGTTGAATATCTTTAGTTTAGAAACGCTGGGCAGATATGAAAACATCTTGTAAAATGATTACGGTAAAAAAAAGAAACATTATTAGTTGTTTGGTTTTAGGGACTGACTCAGTAGAGGTCATGCTGTATGCATGGTAAGCCTAACTGTGTATTAAACCCCCAATTAAAGACAGGACATGTTAGTCTAGTCCAGTATTTAATGATTTATTCAGGCTGACAAGCCATGATTAATGCTTTGCAATCCAGGGAACAGAGCTGACATGGGTTTTAGTCAGCCATGTGGACTCAACATCACTGCATGACAACAAGAGCAAATTTTACAGTGAAGCTCTTTTCAGATGGTGATCAAGAAACTGAGTGAGTTTAGAAAGCCCTTTCCTCTAAAATAGTTTCTATTTGTAGAAATCGCTTTGTAGGAGTGACAGCAGCAGCACTGTGGTAAAGTTAACATTGAAGAGTATCTTAGTGTATCAGCTCTGTTGCCTCACTACCAAATACAAAAATATGTAGTACTGGCTGCTTATATCAAATTTTGCACACAATAATTCATATGAGTCAGTCTCTTGAAATGTGTACAGCCCCACCCTTGTTTTAACTGATAGGCTCGTCTTTTATGTGTCATGGTCAGGCACGAAAACTAAACTCTCACAATCTGTTTATATTTCAACTCCCTTTTTTCATGTGATCCTGCTTTTCTTTGATGCAGGTGTGATGTTCGTATGTCCTGTTCATTAGAATACTAACCAGACAGGAGAATGAATACAGAGGAAGTGGAGCTCCTCAGCGACTCAAAGTACAGGAACTATGTGGCAGCAGTGGACAAAGCCCTCAAGAACTTTGAATACTCTAGTGAGTGGGCAGACCTCATCTCTGCACTGGGCAAACTCAATAAGGTAAGAGTCAGATGAGCCTCAGTACGTTTAAACCTAAAACCTAAATATACATCAGTAAATATAAACACCATTAGTTCTACATTTATTCTTCATTTTTAGACCATTGCAGATTTACTGTTGTCATCAAATACACATAATGAAAATTAGGGTAATATTTCTGACTATTTATGTAGATAATTTTCAACTATGTTTCATAAAAAAATAAATAAAAATGCTATTGCAGGTTTTGCAGAACAATGCAAAATATCAAGTTGTTCCCAAGAAGCTGACGATAGGCAAACGGCTGGCTCAGTGCCTCCACCCTGCCCTGCCCAGTGGGGTCCACCGCAAAGCCTTGGAGACCTACGAGATCATCTTCAAGATCATTGGACCTAAGAGACTGGCCAAAGATCTCTTTCTGTACAGGTAAAGCATCACTGCCAGCATCAAGAGCTAAAACAACAGCCTGTGACTACTGTTAGATTTTAATATCCATAATCTATCTCATCATTGCAGCTCTGGGCTCTTCCCTTTACTCTCCAATGCTGCTATGTCTGTGAAGCCTGTGCTGCTGGGGCTCTATGAGACCTACTATCTGCCCCTGGGCAAGACGCTAAAGCCAGGCCTGCAAGGGCTGTTGACTGGAGTTTTGCCTGGTCTGGAAGAGGGTTCAGAGTATTACGATAGGTAAGGAGAACAGTAATGGAAGGCTAAATATTTAGAATGATGGTAAATGGGCACATATCATATGTTGAGTTTTTAGCATTAGACGAAGACATTGTATTACATTGTATGGAAAAGAGCAGATTGCATTACGGATGAATGGCTTAAATGAGCTTGATTAATATTTCAAACTGAAGATTGCATTACACTTTTGTCTGCTTAGACTAAAAAAACAAAACAAACACAAAACTCCAGAAACACAAAACATCCATATGAACTAGAGAAAGGCCAAGGAACCGGGAACTAGAGAAATATTTTATTTCACTCAGTACAGTTGTGATGATGTATACAAGATATTATAAATGAACTGTGCAGAAATGTGTCGTAGAAAACAGACACCAGAGGGTGCTGGAGTAGCACTTAAGTCATGGTGGAACTGGCCAGTTGGAGGGCTGCTTTATAGGATATCTACATGTTAGGCTATGTTCACACTGCAGGCTGAAGTGACCCAAATCCTTTTTCTTTTTTTTTTCTTTTTTTTTTGCCCCTATGCGACCTGAATCTGATCTTTTCATAACAGTCTGAACGACACAGATCCAATTTTTTCAATTGCAATCCAGGCCACTTGAATATGTGGTCCTAAATCCGATACGTCTGAACAGCCAGGTCACATTAATCCGACATACGCGTCATACACAACATTGTTTATGAACTCTTTATCTGTAAAGGCGCTCGCATCAGTCTCCTACCACTCCTGGCTGCGACTCCGTACCCACACGTTTCTCTGTACAGACGTTGCGGCCACTGCTCCACAAAATGCCATGGCCAAAAACCTGGCTCTCTTCTTTTGTAATCTTCTCCTTAAAACGATGCCATCGAAAATGTGCTGGCTACGGTTAAACAATAACTTTAAATGTGCAACATACGCTCCGCTGTTACCGTCCATGTTTACTTCCGCAAAAGACGTGACACGCACGCTCACTGTCACGTCGCCGTGTCTTCTACGCATGTGGGACACTTTTGGTGCACAAGGTTCATACAGGAGATCACATACAAGTCGCATTTAATGGGAAATGTGAACGGACTTTTCACCCAAAAATCTGAATTGAGCATTATGCCCTGCAGTGTGAACCTAGCCTTAGGCTATTCAGCTTGTTTTGGCAGGGAAAGGGAATTTGATCATATAAAGACCATATGAAGTTTTGTTTCTTTCATTCTGCTATAATCTCATATAAATTGCGTGTTTCCTGGGCTGTGGAACCGTCTTGGTTAATGAGCATTAACTGAGCTGTAATAACTGAGCATTTGATTGCTTTATGTCCAAGGTATAGCTCTAACTTGCAGTGTTGTTAGAAGTAAATGCTTGTATGAGTTTAACGAGGCTAGTGACTGAGTCTCTTCTGTGATCCCAACAGAACCAACACCTTGTTGGAGAAGGTGGCTGCAGCAGTGGAGCAGTCAGCATTCTATAGTGCCTTGTGGGGCAGCATCCTGACCAGCCCTGCAGTTCGTCTTCCTGGGGTTTCCTTTGTTCTGCTTCACCTCAACCGAAAGCTCTCCATGGAGGACCAGCTGTATGTCATGGGCAATGACATCGAGCTGATGGTACATGACTAAATATCTCAGCATGTTAAAAATACACGATGACAGAAATGCTTCTCCATTAAATAGAAACAAAGCTCTCCTTATATTTTCAATGTGTCTGTTAAGGCAGCAACAAACGAACAAAAAGAACTTTACACTCACGGTGGTCCTTACTCAGGTTATATATCGCAGTCAGCTTAGCATCTTTTCTAATAAAAACTTTAAATATAGATAAAAGTTTCTGTGAGCATTCGGCTTATTTCTATATTTTTTTTAATAAACACATCGACCTATTTAGATCAGTTGTTGTTAAACAGTAGTTCACATTTTTGTCTATGAATGGATCTGAATGGTCATAAACATCAGTTTCTGCTCTCATTAGGTGGAGGCGGTCAGTACAGCAGTCCAAGACTCAAGCGTTTTGGTGCAGAGGAGCACACTGGACTTGATCCTTTTCTGCTTCCCCTTCCATATGAGTCAGGTAAAGGAAACTGTGAGAGATTAGCCTGAAACTAAATGCCTATGTAGTACGTGTAGTGTTGAAGTGATGTGTGCTCACTTGCTGCTTTATTTGGAACACCTTGCTAGTCCCAGCTTGCCAAAGAAGTGAGACAAATCTTTAAACAGATGCTGTAGCCCATTGGACTTTAAGGTTTGTCTTAATTCTTGGTGTCATAGATTTAACAAAGTGTTGGAAACATTCCTCAGAGATTGTTCTCCTTATTGTTATGACAGCATCACACAGTTGCTGCAGATTTGTCGGCTGCACGTCCATGATGAGAATCTCCTGTTCCACCACGACGCTGCTTTACTGGACTGAGATCTGGTGACTGTGAAGGCCACTGAAATCTGTGTGAATTGTAGCCTCAGTTTCCTGTTCTTAGCTGACAGGAGGCACCCGGTGTTGTTTTCTACTGCTGTAGCCCATCTGGGGTCGAACGTGTTGGTGTTCAGAGATGCGATTCGGCAGACCTTGGTTGGAGCCAGTGGTTTGAGTTCCTGTAACCTTTCTATCATCTCCAACCAGTCTGCTCATTCTCCTCTGACATCAACAAGACATTTTGCGCCAGACAACTGCTGCTCACTGGATATTTTCTCTCTTTCAGACCTTTGTGATGGTTGTGTGTGAAAATCCCAGTAGATCAGCAGTTTTTTAAAACACTCAGACCAGCTCGTCTGGCACCAACAACCAGGCTATGTTCAAAGTCACTTAAATCCTCTTAATTTAAGTGACATACTCACTGAATCATCTTGACCATGTCTACATGACTAAATGCATTGCTCTTCTTTAATGTGATTGGTTGATTGGCTATTTGTGTTTAACAATTGAACAGGTGTACCTAATATAGTGGCTGGTAAGTAAGGATGTTACATTTGCATTGCTGATGTCTTGTATCGGATGAGTAAGCCTGCATACGGAGATGCAGATGCCTCTCAGGCAGCTGGCCGGGTGACTCACGCTGGCTGCTTGTTAAAACCTTTTCCTCTGAACATTTCTGGGCCTGTCAGATCTGAGACACACACCCTGTTATCTGTGCATGTACGTACATATGTGATGGAAACACAGGCAACAAAGTCACAAATGTTGTGGTCTGTTATGTGTTTTGTTCAGGCTACCCGACCTGATATGATCCGGATCCTGTGTGCAGCTTTACATGTGGTTTTAAGAAGAGACATGTCCTTGAACCGCAGACTCTACGCCTGGCTTCTGGGTGCGAAAACACACTCATTTTCCAGACATTTTCTCATGTGGGATTTGTGGAATTAAAGATTAACCCAGCAGAAAAAGTTCATGTTCATAAATGATCTTTATCATTTCTCAGCCACTTGCCTGCCACCATTTCCTCTTTAATGTTGACAGGTTTAAAAGCAACTTTTACAAGATAATTTATCATCATTGTCAGTACCAGAGAAATTACATTTAGAGCATTATCAGTCCATCGACATACCTATGATGCAAGTACTGGTGCCTTTAATTACAAGCTACAACACTTCTAGACATCGTCACGTGGACCTTGGCAGGAACTGTTATTCCAGCCTTTACTAAGGTTGTTCTCTGTCATTCTTGTATAACCTTGATAAGTGTGCTTGTTTTTTTTGTTTTTTTACCTCTTGCTTTTAAAAAATATACCGATTGATTGTAAATTGGTGGGTCACTGTCTTACTGTATTTTCTCTTATTTGCTACTCATTGTGGGCTACCACACTGGTAAGTATTAGCATGTCTCAGAGCAACGCTGAATGTTTCAGCCACAAGCGCCATTATTTCATTATGTTCAATTTATGAAAACAGAAAATACTAAAAACATACATGTAATAGATCGTTATTATTTAGGGGATTATGTTTAATTGCGTAGTGAAATTGAGGATTAGCTGGATCTTTGAATTAAGTAGTAATGTTGACAACAGCATTTAGGTTTTAAAAAGAGGAATAAAAAAACAATTTAATTGTTAAAGAAAAGTAAATCTCAGTTACACAGTTAATCTATTTCTAAATATTTTGCTCAACCCCACATATTTTTGGTACACATTTTATGTGATTAATGACTGTATATCTTTGTTTTTGAAAGGCTTTGACAACAACGGGGTGATAATAGGCCCCCGCAGCACTCGGCAGAGCAACCCAGAGGAGCATGCTAGCCACTACTTTAACAGTTACTCCAAGGACATGCTGGTCCAGGTGAGGCTTGACACTAAATCCACAATCAGGTTCCCCATGTCTCGGATGATAGTGGTTATCTTCCAGATGAAAGATTGGTGGTTCAGTCCTCAACCCACCATATGTTTGTGTGCTTAGGAAAGAACTCGAATTTTAAGCTTTCATCAACAAAGTCATGTTTTTTGCAATGACAACAATATCATTATGATATTAAAAGAAAACTTTTAGGAAAATGTATTGCTATCGATACATTTAATTTTATTAAAAATGTTTTTTAATTGTAAAAATAATCTGCATTGAACATGATGTACTGAGAAAAGGATGCTGCGTACATGTGATGAGGTGTGTGCTGTATGAGTGTTTGTGTGATTATGTGGGTGAGAAACGCGTTGCAAATTGCTTTGTAGAGCTGAGGTACGGTTACGTATTACTACAAGAGAGCCGACTATTCACAGTAAAAAAACAAATCCCAAAAGGATGTCTCTTGAGATTGAACATGTATCTGTGTGGGATTGGGAAGTGTTTGTTTGAAGGGGTTGTCCTAAATTGTGCAGATCTTTCCCAGCTGGTTTACAAACACCCTTTAATCATTCTGTTCCCAAATATCCTCTTTGAGGTTTTTGTCTACGTTAATTCCTGCTCCTATTCCTAGCTGCCTGAGCTTTGAAGATAGTTTCTAACTCTTGTGTTTTCTGTCCTGTCACGCCCAAAACTGCTCTAGCCCTCCTGGCATGGGATCCACTCTGGTACTCCAGGGGTTGGGACTAGGGGCACAGAGAGCAACCAGAAAGAGGAAGTTTTGTTTTTTTCAAAGTATTTTTTACTGTTGTTTAGCCATCTGCTCAAAGACAGTCATTGAAGCTCCCTTTAATGGGGAAAAGGTTGGTACTACAGGGACTCTCTGTGTCATGCTTCAGCCAATTATGAGACAAACCAAGTGTGAAACAGAAAAATAAATGAAAAACACGTCAATGCAAACATGAAACTGGTTCTGCCAAATTTTACTGAAAGCAGAATGAAAGGATAAATATGAAAGCAAACAAATCTCTTGTCAAAGAGGGTTGTGGATTTAGCATATATTTTCTGATCCCTACTGTAAAAGAAGTGTATGCGACTTTATGTTTATGTGTCTTACTCTGTGTTATTAGGCTATGGTTGGAATACTGCAGGGCAAGGCCCGAGGGGGAGAAGAAGAGAGCATCCTCATGCATGACCTAAAGCCATTTCGTATCCTGATCAGCCTTCTGGACAAACCAGAACTAGGTAAAATTTGTTAATGTGTTGCCATCAATTATCTCAGAAGTGTTGGAAAACTCTTACAGCTGGTCACAAACTGAGTGAATTTGTCCATTGTGCATCACATGCATCACTCTCCTCTCCACACATCTCTCCAGGGCCTGTGATCCTAGAAGATGTTTTGATTGAGGTTTTCCGGACTCTTCACACACAGTGTCGAGCAGAGTTAGACCTTCAGAACCAGAGTCCGTTCAGCAAAGACCACACACACCTCAGCAGGTCGGTCCAGCCCACGGCTCGGCTCTCTGAGCTGTTTCACATGGATGTGATCATATCCAAATGAATCTTCAGGTTTTTTTGGGGGAGGTGTTTAATTTTTCTTAACTTATTGCGTACTAATAAATGTTGTTTTAAATGAGCCAGAGCTTATTTTAATCTTTATTTCCTGTATGCTTTAAATTCCATACATGCACAGATATTTTACACACTGAACATTAATGCTAATAGAAAAATGAAGTAAATAGGGCTATTTTATTAAGTGCTGTGTATGCATAAACAATTCAGACAACTAATGCTGACCTTATTTTCTTTTTTTATTGACAAAGAAATGCATTTTGAATAAAAATAGAAGAAATTAGGCCCATTAAAAACAAAGTGTTCAGATAACCGTTGCCTTCATTCCAGTCATCACATTATACAAATATTAGCAATCAGTATTTAGCTTTAGAAACACGAACTATAGGATTCATTTTTTTTTTTTTTCTAGTAAACTACGAGAGAACAAGAAGACAGCAGAACTGATTAAAACAGCCAATCTCTTGTTCAACTCCTTTGAGCCATATTATATGTGGGACTACATCGCTCGCTGGTTCGAGGAGTGCTGCAGGTGTGTGTTTTAAAAGGCTGTTTGAGGAAAACTGAAGCTGTTTTGAAACTACTTTGAGATGATGATTCCTGCAGGAAGTCTCATTATTATGGAGATTAAAAGGGAAAAGATGGGATGCTGCTTTCTTTCAGGATGTTGGGATACTGGATCAGTGCCCAGTTCAGCCTGATGTGTGTCTACACTTGTCAGTCTGCATTTTATTTTATAATAAAATGTGATATTTACATGTTCCAGGAGGACGTTGACCAGCAGCTCGTGTGCTGCACGGCATGCTGGGAGTTTAGATCCCCCTGAGCTGTCTTTGGTGGAGTTTTGTCAGCTGGTGGATTTTCTGCTGGATATTGTTTCCTTGGTGAGACTTTCTCTACCTGTTTTTCTTTCTGTTTAACTTTCTTTACATCTTTTCTCCCCTTTTCTGTCCTTTTTTATGTGTCTTTCAATCTTTCCCTCATTCTCTTTACTATTTTCCAACCAAAAATCGGTTTCTAATAAACTCATTTTTTTACTGATACACCTTTCTTGCTGTTGTTTTCTCATTCTTAATTTTTTTTTATCTAGCCTCTCTACTTCTCTTTCTTTTTTGTTGTCATTAAACTAAGGATACCACAGATTTGCTAGTTATTATCAGGTTCTCAAGACTAAATATATTACCAAAGGAAATAATAAGTCAGATATAGTTAGTGGACTTCTTTGGTGACAGCCAGTTTATGTTTATGTACTTTTCCTGCATCAGGCTAAAAAAATGTGTAAAACATTCCTAGATAGTTGTCAGCTTTCTGAACCAAGGAACATTGGTGGCAACAGTGCAGGGATGGAATATTAATAAGAAATTCTGTTAATGTTGCACAGTGAAACTTAACTACCATTAAAACTTTATGAAGCTTAGTAAGTTTTAGACGTATATTTGTTTTTCTTGCACCTTTCATTCTGTGATCACTTTCTGGTATCTAGGTGAGAGCCTAGTTTCTGTTTTGAGGCTTTAACCTGGCATAAAAGTATTGGTTCTTGTGTCGTCTGTACTCTATACTGTTCAGTCTTCCTTGTTCTTTTATCTCTTTTACAAATTTAATTTCTCTCAAACTTATTTTCCTTTTCTTCCTTTTTCTCTAATTCTAAATTCCTGCTTGAGCTTTTTAGTGTAAATTTTTCCCACTCTTGGCACACACACCTCTTTATATTCAGCATGTTCACTTTTAAAAGCACTGATGGACCTTTACAATGTGGCGTCCACATTGTTGCTTTAATTTTTGGGTCTAGTTTATGAATGTTCCTGCCTCCTGTGCGTGTGTGTGCGCGTGATCCTCCTGTCTGTTTCCCATCTGTGTGTTAATATGTATGCAATCCCCACATAGACTTCAAAGTCCTACGTGGGAATTTAATCTCTGTGCCAGTATATAGTTTGTATCTTGATGGATATAACACTTCCCTACAATGTTTTTCCAATCTAAATAGGTTGGAATTCCCACACTGTTTTATTACCCTGTTAAAATGGTTTTCTGTGTGTGTGTGTTGGTCACAACAAGAAGTTATATCCTTGTATGCAGTGAGAGTGTGAAAGTAGACTGTGTGTCTGTGCTCTGCTTGCTCCTGTCTGTTCAAATTATCTGCTCTTTCTCCTTGAAGCCTACTAGAAGCATGAGGGTAATCTGCCAGGTAAAGTACTGCTCTTTCCTGCTTTTTCACCTCACCCTGCTTCACTGAGGCTACGATAACATTTCTGCAATGTCCGGCCAACATCCATCAGGCCATCTTTGTTCCTTTTGCTGCGTTGAGTGATCATATCACACTGAACCTCTCATTTTCATACATTAAGACTAAAAACAGGAGAACATGATCCTAAAGGATTATGTTCATAACATGTGGCTGTTTGGTTTGGATCTTGTGAAAATGAAATCTGTGCCCAGTGTGTATGTGCTTTTGTCAAGCATGCATGCAGTTATATGCTTCTGTTAATTTCATATATTTCTAAGAAATATGACTGTTTTATTTTATCCCATGATTTTAAGGCATATTTTCTAATTTGGATTTTATTTTTGCCTTTTTTTTATATTATGAAGAGTTATGCTTGTTGACACACTTAATAAATCTGAATGACTGGGTAGGTGTGTCCTGTATTTCTGTTATAGTTACATTAAACCCATCAAACACCAAGTTTAGCTAACAGCCTTGATAAGATCAGGATAAAAATAATGAAAGAAATCATGTTCACCTCCTTTTTGTATGACCAGCAGCTGCATTCATAGCTGTTTTATTCATTAAATTTTCCTCAACGTTCCAGGAAACGTACATAGAGATCCAGACGGAGCACCTCCCTCAGCTGCTGTTGCGTATGGTGGCAGCTCTCACCTGTCACCTGCGGGCGCTGGGCCTCGAGGAGCTCACCCACTGCCTTCGTCTCTGCTCCAAGATCCTCAGCAAAGTGCAGCCTCCGCTGGTGTCCCCTCTGGCCCTGCCAATGCGCCCCCAAGCTCAGGGCCTCTCCAGCTCCACCTGCAACCCGTCAAACTCTGCAAAGGACAAAAGCAGAGATGTGGAGGACAAACGGGTAAGAAAATTTGTTGTTCTTTTATCAGTGGAAAGCTTTTTAATGAAGGCCGGGCATTATTTAGCAAGTGTTAACTGCAAGTGTTAATGTAATAATGTTTCATTTCTGCTCATTTCAGTTGCTAGTTAGAAATAAAACTTATTCAAAGCAACAAAACAAAAACTAACCCTATGCCAGCCTCAGATTTCTGCTCTTTTGTCTCTGAACCTTTTAAAATATTTTAAAATAAAGTAGTTCCTCCTCTATGCATAGACACATCAAATCCTAGTTTCCCCCCTTGATCTACTTCCCCTACAAGTTAATGCCCAAAAAGCCATTACTTTAGGCTCTGAGGGTGTGTCCTGGTCCCTGAACAGAGCCTCTTGTTGCCCCCTGCCAGCCTTGCGGCCTGTAGCACAGTTGGCTGGGTGGCCATCCCATACTCCCTCGACACAAGGCATGTGAAGACTTGTTCAGAACAAATGGTCCGTTTGGTTTGTAGTAGTCCTTCTGGTCCCTGTCCAACAACCTGGCTGTTTAAGTGTTTTGGAAGCCACTGAGCCATGATTAAAAGTTCAGTCCACTTTTCAGGGATGGATATGGGCAGGATGGATTGAATTAGGACCCGTGAGGAGAGGAAGAAAGGATGAGTTTAATGATAGAAGATGGTTACCTAACAGCTGAGCCCAGCGTGCCTTTTTATCCTCTGAGGAAGAAGATGAGTAAACTAGCTTGAGACGCCTCCAGGGTGTGCAGTGTCCATCAGAGTGGAAAACATCCACTATATACTATTATGCCCCACCCCCACCCTGAGGGGTGTCTAGATAACATTGTCGCTAACGTGCCATCTGAGTCCAGGCTGTAGTGTGCGCATGTTGCCTCGATCAAAGTGTAAAGCCCCCAGGCCCCCACAGGACGACTGTAACAAAGAAATGTAGGAACTTGAATCTGTCAGTCTGTCTGCAGCAGGATGCTACCCTGAGGTTAAGTTCAGTGTATACAAGTCCCTCAGGTCAGACCCAGCAGCTGTGTGCACAGCCTCACTTTTTAAAAACCATTATACAGTAAACTAGTGACCCCCTCACCACTGAAACGCTACAGCAGTCACTAAATGGGGTAAAGTATTAAACAAAGTTGCAGGACTAAAACTTGAGAGATTTACCACTTTATTTAAAATTTACTTGTCTTAAGATACAATTTTAGGTTAAAAATATAGCTTGCATTAAAGTCAGATAATTTAGATATCCAGTTCGTCATTTAATTGTGTACTCTGGTGCAGAAATCCTGTAAATTTAATTCTGTTATTAATTTGGTCATAAATTGTGTTACTACCTGCATTGATTTTACACATATTTATGGTGTATCATTGCAGAGAAAACAGTTAAAACTGCTGCACAGTGGTTGTTTACCTTAACTCAAGCTTTATTCTGCTGAAATTAAACTTTTCCAAAGCTCCTGACATTTTGTGTTCTAGCTGGACTTTGGTTGGAACTTTTTACTGAAGTCTATGGATACACTTGTGCTTTTTATGTCACAACAATCAAAATACCCTTTACCATATGGTTTTAAATAATAAAATTAGTGGAAAAATATTTTATTGAAAAACTGTATAAATAATAGACGTTAGTCAAAAGTGGTTACAACGATAAAAAATAAATATTTTTCTTTCAAGTAGAGCTGGGCAATATGGCCTAAAAATAAAATCTCCGATTTTTTGTAAACAAATTCTTTTCAAAAAACATAATTAAACTTATTAAAAACATTTATTTATTTTGTACCGCAATTCCAGTCCTGCTTTCCAGATCACTGACATCATTTACTTTCTTTTAGCTGGCATTGATTCATTCATAATTATATGAATGTATGAATGCCAGCTAAAAGAAAATAAATGATGTCATAATTTTACCACGGTATAAATGACATCTGCATCCATGATCTCTTTCCATCTGGATCCTTATCATACAGGATCCACCACGGTAATCATTCCCCTGATGTTGGTCGTCTCTTAACGAGAGTTTGTGGGCTGAAGTTGACTTCTGCATCTCGTAGAGAGCAGCATTTCTCACTTCAGTTAAACCTACAGCTAAATCCCGGCATGAGTGAGGACTTCACTGTAAATCTGTTAGACAAACACCGTTCTGATGTGGAGGGAGGACTAAGTCCGCTGCTAACTAACTAAGGAAAAAAAAATCCCGATTTTCATAAATAAAAAATATTTAATAGAATCATGTCATGGCACGTCTACCATGTGCACTTTATTTGTAAAACTAAATAGCAAACAGACATGTATATATTTATTTTCTGTTTATGTTTTACTATTTATTTCCAATAAATAGTCATCATTTTTTAGTGTTGAATCAAATAAATCACTAAGTCTTACAGTATAGTAGGGTTTTAAAACAGAACATGTTTGTTTTTTTATTTATTGTGTTTTATTTGTGATCTTGTCTGAAAAACGTGCTGTAAAAATGTTCTTTATTAACTGGTCAGCCAGGTAAACTAAAAATGCAGCTTTAAGCATTTATCTTAAAGCAATGCAGTGTTACTTCCATAATGAATAAATGAATTTGTGTTATTTCTGTGTTCTGTGCTAAGCTGCATCCTGCCATCCAGCCTTTCTCTTTCCTCGACAGACTCCTTTCTCTACTCTGGAGGGACCTGGCAGTGGGGAGGTGTTCGATGACGGGGAGAACCATCTCAGCAATCACTCCTCTGAAAGTGGCTTCACAGATTTTGTCCAGTACCAGAGAGATGGCCCAGAGGAGACACAGCAAAACCCTCTTCCCCACCCTGTGCTCAGAACAGGCAGTCGCTCCTCTGGCCTGTGTCAGACCAAGCCTTTAGATAAACCAGTCATGCAGTGCTGCCTGGAGCACTTTCAGCAGTTTCTCTCCCGCCTTGTCACCTTGTATATCATCCCTGGACAGGTGGAGCAAGCTGAGGGACAGAGAGGTGAACTCATGCCCTCAGGGCCGCTGGTTTCAGAGGTCTCCCAGAACGGTGACCACATAGAGTTATGCTCAGGTTCTGGGATGGTCCAGAGGGAGCGCATTGCTGCCTTCACTGCTGCCTGTCAGCTTTTCTTAGAATGCTCCAGTTTCCCAGTCTACATTGCAGAGGGCAATCTGAAGTCCTCACCTACTCAGGAGGAGCAGTCTGGTAAGTCCTGACTTCTTTTACTAAGTGTAGTATGCACACTGTTGCAGTCCTTAATAGCATTTAAATATGTGCAGACAAAATGAAAAAACATAAAACATCTCAGAAGAGCTGATTAAAAAAAAAACAAAAAACATTGTATTTGTTTCCTTTTCCAGTGACAACAGGTACCCTTCTCTCATTGCTCTACTGAAAGGTTGCTTCTGTACAAAATCAACCTCATCAAGAAAATACCCAAATTGATTTTCGCAATAACTTTGTTTCTGGTTTTAAAAATAACAAGAAGTTACGTCACCACACGTGTACGAAATAAATCAGACCCTGGACTGGTAAATGTAGACAATGATCTTTCGGATATCCTTCAGAAGTGCATGTAGACGCATCAGAGCAGATTATTATTGTAATCTGATTACTCCCAGATATCTGATTTTGATGGTCATGTAAACAGGCTCAGTTTTTTAATAGAAACAGTCATCTGAGAGAGAACAAGAAAATTAAATTAAAGTTTGGTGTTGTTACATAAATGTCTGTAAATGAATAAATTTTTTAACAAATCAGATTTAATCAAATCGAATCAGGCTGTGATTAATCTAATTGAATAATTCAGTAAGATAGTGGTGATACCCAGCCCGACATCTGAGAGGGACATACACAGTTTTCTGTCTTCCACCCTCTTCTCTTTCCACCCTCATCTCTGCAGACAGCGAGCTGGTCCAGCTGCCGCTGTGGCTGCAGACACTGATGGATGCCTGCTGCCTGGCCAGTGACTTCAGCCTCCAGGGCGTTGCCATCTCCCTGCTCATGGACTTAATAGGACTTACTCAATCAGTTGCCATGGTTACTGCTGAGAGTGTGGCATCTGTTAGCAGCTCTGAGCCTGCCCAGCCTATGAGTCCCAGCCAGGGTCGTGTAGCTGTTGTCATCAGGCCTCCGCTCACTCAGGGAATCCTAAAATACATCGCAGATAAAACGGTCTTCTTCAAGGTAGAGATTTTGGTTGCTTCTGTTGGTCTTTGACACTTGTGACTCAATTTAATATCCTTTTTATTTTTGTTCAGACTGTGGCTCTGATCTTGTGGGACCAACTGGGTGAAGGGACACCTCAGCATCATCAGCGCAGCGTGGAGCTCTTCTACCAGCTTCATAACCTGGTTCCTTCATCCAGTATCTGTGAGGATGTCATCAGCCAGCAACTTATGCACAGGGACAAGGTCTGCACAGTCCATACAGTACCTGTCAGGCTAAACTGAAAGAAAACACACACACACACAAATAAAAACCTCTGTTGTATCACATTAGGAGAGCAAAAAGCCTGCAAGAGCTCATCGTGAAGACAGTGCAGTGCATAAAAACAAGTTTCTTTTGTATGTGAGACCTGATAAGCCAGACAGCTAGTCAGAAACAAAACATCAGACGAGAAAGGGTACATTTTTTAAAGCCAAACACCCCAGGACAGGCTTAAGATCATTTACCATGTTAACATTTCTGCTAGCACCAGGCTATAAGTCAACCATTCAGAGGATTTTTCCTTTGATGACAGGAAGTTGTAAAGCACAAGGTGTTATATGATAAGTTTATTGATTTAGTAACTTGATGCTATAGATAAATGACAGTTGCTTGTCAGGATGGACAGTTGAGAAGATAGAGGGGGAAAAACTGCATTGTTGAACCTCTGTCACCTGCAGGCTGCCACCCAGTGATAAATGTGCCTCATGAGACTTGTATAAATCTATGATTAAATATATATATTTTTTCTTTCAGAGAATTCGTTTGGAGGCCCACGTGAAGTTCTCTGTGTTGTGGCATTTAACCCGAGATTTAAACATCACCAAGTCTTCTCCGTTTAGTCGCACATTTGACAGGTAAGTTTGAATCTGTCAGGAACAGAAATGGTGCTAATTATGTCTTCTTTTATTTTTAGCTTGTGTAACTGCTACTGCATATTTTTTATGTTCACACTATTTTCCATCCTCCCTTCTTCCCACTCTGTTGTTCAGGTCTCTGTTCATCATGCTTGACAGCTTGAGTTATTGGGATCCGTGCACCAGTGCGGTTGGTCGGGCTTGGCTGAATCAGGTCCTTCAGAGACATGACATTGCACGGGTCCTTGAACCACTTCTGCTTCTTCTGCTCCACCCCAAGACCCACAGAGTCTCTATTCAGAGGGTACAAGCACAGCGCCACTGGGCCCAGGTGTTCCCTGATCCACCTGAACAGGATGCATCAGAACCAGTTCTCACCAGAAACTCTGGCTTCTCTGACAGTGAGCACTGAATGTTAATTCTGATAAAAAACCTTTACACCAGTTTAGCACTTATTTTAAGCATTATTTTCAAATTTTTTTCCCCTTTAGACTTCATTCAGATCCAAAGCGAAAGGGTTGGACAGGAGGAGCTCCGAGGCCTGGCAATGAGTGACATGGAGCCTTTCTGCCTGACTGTCAACCCTTTGAGTGACAGCTTGTCAATTCTGAGCCTGAGCAGTGAAAACTTGCAATTAGCTGAAGACTATCAGCCTGCCGACCAGCAGGAGGAGCCACAGAGCTCAGAGTCCAGTGGTTCTCATTCATCTACAGTAGAAAATGGCAGCTTGGAGGAGGCAGACGGGGTCAGCAGCACAGTAAACGGCTCAGAGCAACAGCCTGGCTCCTCAGGTGACCTATCTGAAGACTCCATGGAGGAAGTCGTGTCCTGTGTTGTCACAGACCTCATTGACAGAGTTCTGAATTTAATAGATGAGGAATCTCATGAAGTGTCATCTCAGCCTGAAAACTGGCCACAAACTGATACTGATAGTACTTCTTCAGACTTTTCCACTGGTCCTCGAGTGGACTCTTGTCCTCCTCACAACTCCAACCACCAGACAGTGCCAGAAATGTTAGCTGGAGGAACGCTGGAGTTCTTCTCTGTCACACCAGCTGATACATCAGCTGACGAGCAGCACAAAGAGGGCATCGCCCGCCATAGTTCATCACCCTCCATCGTCATGCTGCCTGACAGCTCTGATCCAGCCACCCCTGACCACACTCTCCAGGTGGATGACCCCCAAGCCCGCAAGCGTAGCCATAGCAGCACTCAGCTCAGCCTCAAGGGGAAGATCATGGAGAGGCTTGCAGACAAATCTCCAGGGGCAAAGCCAAAAATCAAGAAGACAAAGAGGAAAGAGGAGGAGAAGCAAAGGAAAGCAGCAATCCAGGCTGAAAAGTTGCGTCCACCCAGTATTTTCTTCGGGGACAGTTTGGATTTGGAGAACTGGTACAGCTGTGGAGAAGGTGAGGTGTCAGAGATTGAGAGTGACACTGGCTCGCCAAGTGGGGGCTCAGGAGGAGCCGTCAGTGGTGTCAGTGTCACAGGATGCAGATCTTCTTCTGCTCCACCCTGTTTCAACATCCATCCTCTCTACCAGCACGTCCTTCTCTACCTCCAGTTGTATGACTCCTCCAGGGCCTTGCATGCCCTCTCAGCCATTGCAGCCATGCTAAGAGCTGCTCCCTCGGGCTTCGTAAGTGCTATCTCCACCACCAGCGTCAATAACACCTACACTCCACAGCTCTCTTTGCTTCAAAACCTACTAGCCCGTCACAGGGTCTCCGTCATGGGCAAAGACTTTTACTGTCCTATTCCACAGGACTCCCACTCCCATTCCTTTCGCAGTGCCATGTATCTGGAGATCATCATCTCGCTTTGCCTCTACTTTCTAAGAAGCTATTACTCTGCCCATGTGACAGCAGGGCCTCAGGATTTGGCAGGGAACAGGGCCATGCAGCTGACCAGTGTAGAGGTCTTAACTCTTCTCTTCAGTGAGTTATCCAAAGTCACAGGTGGCTCAGCTAAGGGTTTTGCTAGTTTCATCAGCGACATCCTCTCAAAGTGCAAAGTTCAGAAGGTGATTCTCCACTGCCTGCTCTCTTCTATATTCAGTGCTCAGAAATGGCATGAGCAGCGGTCGGCAGGAGTCAACATGGCCACTGTGGAGGAAGGTCTCTCTGAGGACAGTGTCATCAACCTGTCAGAGGACCAGATAGACAGCTGTAGTGCCGTCCAGTCCCAGCTGCTCAGACTGCTGCAAAGTCTAGTTGTTCTTGAGCACAGAGTCCTGCTGCCACTTGATGAAGGAGGAGAAGGGGGACCTGTGGGAGGAGTGACAGGTGGTGGAGGGACCGGAGGCAGCGGGGTGTCAGGGTTTGAGATCCTAGGTGGGGAAGTGGAGCATGTTAACCCTCAGCAGCCAATGACATCGCTGCAATACCTTCATGGACAGCCTATTACAGCACAGGGGATGTTCCTGTGTGCGGTGATAAGGGCTCTGCATCAGCACCACACCTGTAAGATGCATCCTCAGTGGATAGGACTCATCACTGCCACTCTGCCTTACATGGGGAGAGTGCTGAGGAGGGTGGTGGCCTCAGTGACTCTGCAGCTGTGCAGAAACCTGGATAATCTTCTCCAGCAGTACCGTTATGAGATCGGGATAACTGACACCAGGTAATGATGTTTAATTGCCCCATTCACATCACACTGCAGTGCAATGTAATAAAATGACATAGCCAGGGCTCGGTCACCAGATGCACCATTGACCATCATATGCGATAGCTCACCTGTTTCTTTTTTGCTTTTTTTATATGCTTATATGAAATTCTGAACATTTGTGTTAACATAATAAATTGCTGCTTGTTCTCTATTCATGTCTTAGACCACAGTGGATGGCTCTCTGTATTCCTCCCGACCTGATTCTGACTGTGCTGGAGGGGGTAACATCCATCATCCATTACTGTCTGCTGGATCCCACATCCCAGTACCACCAGGTGAGGGCAGTGTGCACCAAGGCATTGCAGTACATTGTCTGTTTCCCAGTTCTTCACATGCGCTTGATTAACTGAAACATTTCTTTGAGACTTTATTGGTTGTTTGTCCTTCTCTAAACTTGTGCAATGTTTAAATACTTATTGCATAACAGGCTGTTCTTTAACAAAAAAACTAGTGTCTGAACCATGAATCAACCACTGAATGTTCTGGTCCAATGGCAGCTCGTATCTCAACAGACCTCTTCATTAAAACTTTTCACATTTAGACATGATCAAACCAAGTCAAGTTATTGAGACATGGACATTTTATGTTGTGGTTTACCCACCTCTAGCTTTGGTTTCAATATATCGTTTGAGATGAAAGAACTACAATTGCATGATTCTGCCTAAATGTACATTTTTGATTAAATTAAATGAATGAAAATTTGGTCAACAGCTGATCAGTCAGTGCTTCGCAAATAGGACAGTTTTTATTTTCCTTGCCGCTTTATCACTGTTGATTGTCTTGTTTAATCTTATGTTATCAGTTGCAAGTGAGTGTTGATCAGAAGCACCTGGCTGAGGCTCGTTCGGGCATCCTGTCCATCCTGCACACCATCATGTCGTCTGTCACCCTGCTGTGGAGCATCCTCCACCAAGCTGACAACTCTGATAAGCCAGCTGCCGCCTCTGCAGCTTCCACTTCCAATATTAACTTAGGCTCCACTAAAGTACGTCAAACGATGTGTTCATGTTTTCTGTTTTCTTTATTTTTATATATTTAGTTCAGCAAAAAAAATCAAGTAGTGTAGATGCTGTTTTCACATTAAATAATGAAGCCTGTCGCAGCATTTAACTGGTTCCCAGCAACCTTGAGTTGGAAGGTGGTCTTTAAAATGAATAATGGATGAAACGATGAACACTTAATCCTGTGTGGAGAGATTTGGACATCTGAAAATGAAATGAAACCATTGGTGCATTTCCTGGCATGCAGCGTTGTTTTTCCCTTCACACAAGATGCTCTGAATGTTATTGTTTTGGGGACATAATGGAATAAATTATTGATGTTTCATCAAACTTCCTTCCATCTGATTAACAGAACCTCCGTCAGCAGATCCTGGAGCTGCTTGGTCCAATTTCCATGAACCATGGTGCTCATTTCATGGCAGCAATAGCCTATGTTTGGAATGAGCGGAAGCAGGTCAAGACTCCAGTGAGAAATAAGGTACAAGTGAAGACATTAACCTATACTTTGAGGGTTATCAAAGTGCTGGTTGTTTTCAGGATGTCTAGGTTGTAGAGTTCTCTTTAGATGTGTTTTCCTGCTATTGAGCACTCATGGAGATGATCTTTCAGGTGATTCCTATAGCCAGTGAGGAGCAGCTTCTATTGGTTGAGTTGGTGCGTTCAGTGAGCGCCATGCGCACCGAGACTGTCATGCAAACGGTTAAAGAGGTTCTAAAGCAGCCGCCTGCCATTGCAAAGGACAAGGTTAGTTTTTAGTGTTTTGTTGCTGAGCTTAAACCATTTGGTTGTTCCCGCAACAGAAGCACAGATTTCTTTTACATTTTACTTAATGCTAAAAGTGTAACATTTTATTGCCATCATGACATGATTTATTGTAAGGAAATACTATAAAGCTTACCACCTGAATATACACTGATTTAGCATAGTTTTCTGTATTGGATCACAGTTGATTTTTTGTCCATCCAAAGTATATTAATTCATTTCATCTTGCTATGCTGATTTTCAGAAACACCTTTCTTTGGAGGTCTGCATGCTGCAGTTCTTCTATGCTTATGTACAGAGGTGGGTGCACTGCTGTTTAACACCGAGGATACAATTATAGTTTTCTATACAGATCCAATTCTCTCGTAGTTTTAAAACCGCTGAAACGTGTTTGCTTTTCTGGTTGTGCCTTTTTTGTGTCCCAGGATTCCCATTTCCAATTTGGTTGACAGTTGGCCGTCTCTGCTGGCGCTGCTGAAGGACGCTGTGCAGTTGGGGCTGCCTGCTCCTGGACAGTTTCTCATCCTGGGGTTGGTTTCTCTTCCTCACTGACATCTAGAGATCTCTTTGTTCTCACCAGATCTTGGGAATTGGTTGCGTTATTTTACCTAAATTAGTCTGATTGTGGAAAGTGTTGGTTCAGTGAGTGTATGGAGCACACCTACAGTATTCATGCACATTTGATTAATGAACTTATTTTACCTGCTTTGTTTCCCTTCTCTAGAGTTCTGAATGAGTTTATTTTGAAGAATCCCAACCTGGAGAGTAAGAAGGACCAACGAGAGCTGCAGGTAGTTACTGCAGTTGGTTCAACTCCTTTTAAACTTTTTGGCATTGCTGTTTAGTCTAACATAATCTGTTAGATTATGTAATTCTGTTATGTCTTTGTCTGCTTGTAGAAAGGCTAACATAAGAAAACCAAATGAATTGGGTCAAAGTTATGTGTTGTAATGAGTAACAGTTCAGTTGAGTAACATCTAAACTCAGCCGCAGTGTGTAGCAGAGTTGTTAGAAGTCATCCTGCTTTAATGTAAATAGACATAAAGAAATAAAATGAAAAGACTAAAGTAAATCCCATGCTGACCTGTGCTCTT
>JBAMHW010000006.1:27087877-27105487 GCA_037177495.1 Rhadinocentrus ornatus
TATCTATCTATCTATCTATCTATCCATCTATCTATCTATCTATCTATCTATCTATCTATCTATCTATCTATCTATCTTATCTTATCTTATCTTATCTAATTTCACCATCCTGGTAAACAACTAGGCCATGTAAAGCCATCATGCCCCCCCAGTGTTCCCAGTGTGTGCTAATATGCTTCAAGGGTTTCATTCAGCAGTATATGCCTGCACAAGCACATCCACATTCGTTTAAGCTAGTTCTCCTTGAATCCACACACACACTCAACCCTGACCCTTCACAGCAGAACTTCTCTCCCCATTTGTGCCAGAGCAAAGAGTCATAGTAAACCAGATACTAACTGTAAGTCCTGCTGTCTTGAGACTGCCTCCCCATGTGCCTCTGCTGCTTGTGAATGCATAATTTAAAAGGTTAAATGTAGTGTCATACAAGCAAGCACACAATTGTTGTTGCCAGGGGCCTCATATTGAAAAGATAGTACTCTCATCAGTCACTTTATTCGGTCTACCTTGCAAAGCTCCTCTATTGGATCGGGATCTGGTAACTGTGGAGGCCATTGGACTCCAATGAACTCATTGTCATGTTCAAGAAAGCAGTTGGAGATAATTTGAGTTTTGTGACATGGTGCATTATCCTGCTGGAAGTAGCCATCAGAAGATGGTACACTGTGGTCATGGGCATGGTCAGCAACAATGCCAAGAAAATATCCCCCACACCATTACACCACCAGCAGCCTGAACTGTTGATACAAGGCAGGATGGATCCATGCTTTATGTTGATCCCACTAAATTCTGACCTTACAATCTGAATGTGCAGCTGAAATGGAGACTCATCAGACCAGGAAACGATTTTTGTCCAAAGTGGAGGTTACGTTTTTGGCTGCGTTGGTTTGTCTGTTAACAACATAACTCAAAACGTTATGGACAGATTTTGATTAAATATTTAGGTTATGTCACAAATTGAATAAGGAACCAGTGATTAGATTTTGGGGTTGATGAAGATTATGGATCCAGGAATATTTGAAAGGATTCTTTACTATTGGAAGATAGGTATAGTTTTTCTGTTACAGCTTCTAACCCAACAGATAATGCCTGGTATCACTGGCAATATAATTTACAAGATGACATCATGGTAGATGTTTAAAACACTAACAGCTAACCCAGACTGCAGCTAGCTGAGTTTGCAGCCATGAGAGGAAAATGCAAATTTCTTCAATAGCTTCAAGACTATTACAGCAATTTTCTTCATCTTGGTGTCTAAGTGTTTGACATGGGATGTTTCCAGGGTCACGGATTCTAGATAAGATGTGGCATCTATCCTAATGATGGAAATAGATTGTGATATTAGATTGAAATAAACAAGAGTGTTGGCATGGGGTTGATAACTGGGTGGGCTGTTGGGCCTTTTGGGGCTTTTCCTCAGGTGAGTGAGCCTATGGCTTGGTAGAGGTTTGCATCTACTTTAATCATCTATTGTTCACTGTTGGTGAGTCAGTGTGAACTTTAGCCACATTTAAGATTTCATTTACTGTTGTTTACAATCTGATGTTACTGTCATTGTTCCAGCTGAACATTCAAGTACAATGTCGACTGAAAGACTAATGCACAAAGAAGGCAGGAAGTAGTAGTAGCCTACCTTGTAGTGAGTTCCTGCCCTCACAAGGGTATAAAAATGACTGCACAGTCTCATTTTCTCAATCTTACTGTACTTTATCCCGCTAACCTGGGCTGCAGGAACCTTGTAGATGATGCAATGTTTCAACTTGAGACGAGGGATGGAAGGAACAAGGAAGCCTTGTCCACGTCGCTGGTTTAGCCTGCTGTTGAGCAAAATTACTCCTATTGTCAAATTTAGTTAACAAGAATAGTTAGCATAGCTGGCAGTCAGCCTGTTTAGCTTGCTAACTAGTGGTACCTTTTCTCTAATACCGTTTAGCACAGCTAAGAAAGACTTGTTTAGCTTAGCTAACAATTGAGCTTGTTAAGTTCATTTGTGGAAAAGGGGCATATCTGGTGCTCAGTTTTTCTGTGTGGTCTAAGATTGAAGTCACGAAACTCTCAGCAGGTCTAGCGCAGCTCGTGATTCTCATCCATCCCCTTGTGTTTGCAGATTTTCTTTCAGTCAGATACGTGCAACACTTGTCCAGTGTGTCTCAGCATCTTGTACCGACCTGTTCAACTTTAAGCACAGTTCAGTGTCGCTCTCCAGTTGCACTTTGTTGTTTGCACATTGCCACTTCTTCTGGCTCGAAAAGCACTTGAGCAGTTTTATTGTGTCTTAACAGTACAAAACATGTTTAGCTGTCACAGATTATAAGACTCAATAAAGCTGTGCGATATCTCCAATTTTGATTTCAGTTAAGATTTTGGCTCCAAAACAATCACAAAAGCAGTGACATCAACCAGAAGTGATTATTATTAAAATTATTTTTAAATATTACGCTCCCTTGTTTTGTTATGGGTTTTAAATGTGTGAACTTACTTTCGAAAGCAAATTGCTGTGGATGTGTGTGTAGCGGGTATTCAGATCCTTTGAGCAACACTTTTAAAAAAACGAGACTAGCGACTTGTTTGGATGTTGAATAGGATACACATATTCCCACATATTCTCCCAGACTTAATGGATGTGAAGGGAAAGTCAGCTGTTATTTGACTAATATGAACATTAGTTTATTTTAGCTAAAGTAGCTAAAACTTAAAAAGCTGTATCATTGACATTATTGAGATTTATTCTTTTAAAATGGGCAAGTGTTACCCTGCATTTTTCTTTTGCATACTTTGAGTAGACATTAAAACATTAACCCTAAGATAGTCTAGTTTAGCTTTCTTGCTGCTAATTTTGTTATAGAATGTAAAATTTCTCTATCTCACCTAAACTTAAGTACAGATTTGTAAAATAAAATGCCCAATTTTTATCATTACCTCACTGAATTTAGCTTATGAGCTGGAAATTGTTGTGTTCATTATGTGTGAGAAATGGATTAAATCTGTACATTTGGATTTCTACTTCAGGGATATTGTCTAACATTACATCCTTTTTTTTATCCACAGCAGATGTTAAACATGAGAAGCTGTAGAAAAAAATACCTACTTTCTTCTGAGGCCATTAGCAGAAAGCTAAATCTTAATTATAGGCGAGACCTGTTTTATCAAGTTTCTCGAACGTTTTTGTTTCCCTGTCTTGAATAAACAGACTTGAGTCGACCATCTTTCCCCTTGCAACCACATTTTGACTTATTGTACACGATATACTGCAATTTATACACTTTACACAACCACACAGTCACATGGATTTATTGTTTTTGGCTCTTAGATATCGTTAATATTTTGTGATACTGTAATAACATGCTTTAAGGTCACTGACTTCTAATGTTGATTGAGTTGCTCCTCAGTCTGTCTGAAATGTGACAGATCAATTAAGATGACTAAAAGATATACTTTATCTTGTTCCATCAATTGCTTGAGACATGCATTAAATAATGACTTCAGTCTGTCTGTTATCAAAGCAGTTACACATAATAAGTATTATATTTAACCTTTATTTGACCTCACTTTACTTCTCAACCATTTTTTAAAGCAAAACATATTGAATGGTCATGACTGGGGAAGGTTTGTTTTCCTGGTTTAAAAATATCCCTGCTAGTTGCCAGATCTGTCAGTCTGGTTGAAGTAACATCCAGGACAGTTAGCTAATTAATGCTGCATTTGTAAAGTTTTAGACAAAAACATCAAGGAGAAGCAAAAAAAAATCTGAGGACTGAGGAAAACATGCTTCTATGTCAAGGAGTCTAAATGTTTAGTCTTACCAAGATTTTGGGGAGACATTTGTTATTTAATTTTAGAACCTGACAGATACCTGTGCACCACATTAAGCTTAGAGTTCGCTCTGCACGTATCACAGATAGATCCTGATATCTCAGATGCCGCAAGCCGTTGGTGTCATTTTGAGACTTAAGTGTGATGCAGCTGGGCGTCTTTTTTTTTGGCAGGATTAGGATGGTGCAAGGGTGGAGATGCAGCTGTGAGTCAAGTGCCTGAATTGGCTGAAGTTTTGATGCCATTAAAGCTATTACTCCCAAGAAAAATGAACGACTCAGTGAATAATTAGTCTAATTAGTATTCATTATTGAACAGAATTCCATTGGCCACCTTTAGAACTGCTGGAGTAATTAAGATTTTCTTTGACTGAACTTGTTGCAGCACTGACATGTTTATCCTCTTCCACAGTATGAGACAACATCAGATGAGGAATATTATATTAACAGATACAGGTCACCATGATTCATACTAGTAATTCATCATATGTGTGTTTATAATACTGCGTGGTTTTGTCTGCCTGAATTAATTAGACTTCAGATGGTGGACGACCACCGTGGTGCGTTGCTCTGTGGTACCTTTCTGTTCTTATGTGTTTTTTTTTTAGTATTGGTCAGTCCTTCCCTCATCATTACAGTATGATTGTTCTGTGTTGTGATGTCTTTCTATGTGAGTACAAGGTGTAACCGACACCCAGCAACAAATTCCTTGTATGTGTGTGTGAGCATGCTTGGCCTATAAAGCTGATTCTGATTCTTTCTTCACTTCGACTGCATGAGTATACTGTCTCAGAATATATTACAAGCAATATTTAGAATTTTTTTTTCATGTCAGAAGTACCTGAATGTGTTATTTTTCTGGTTTGGTTTCTGAGCTTTTTTTTTCCAGTGCGTCTGCAGCTTGGAGGGAAACAACCAGAACACTGATGAAGCAGGACTTGAATGAAGATGGGCCTTTTTCCAAAGACAAGCCCTACCATTCCTCCTGCTCCTAATAGCCTCCTTTTTTTTATCTGATGCTGCTCATGTTGCCCTTACCTCTTAATCCTCCTGCAGCAAGAGCCACGACTGGAGATGATTTGAAGGTTATGTTTTAGGAAATCTGTCATATTGTTGTCCACCTTTTCTTCCTGACATCCACAGTGTTTATGGCCACTCACTGAAGGTTGTGGTTTTAGATTCTGGCTGTATTTTCTACAACAATCATCACCATGTCTGCTGCTGCTCTGAATCTAGTCGCTCCAATTAGCAGTTTATTTTATCATAGAGATGTGATTCTTTTCTGCTCAGGGCGAGAGCAGCACGTCGTACCTGCTGTGGGTATGTGTGTGTTGATGAGGGAAGGGAAGCAGCACGACGAGCTATGAGAAATATAAACAGCGTGCTAAGTCCCCTTTGGCTGCCAGGGTGCTGTTATCACCACAATGAGTCACCATCAATGTGTTCCCACATTTGGAAGACAGGCGTCATCCTTGAAGCAATGAGGATGGGGGGGGGCAGGGGCTCTGATGATGGTGTCACAGGGTCTGTTAACATCCGATCACAAATAGACAGCATTAAGTGCCAACGAATGAAGACGCATTAAGGCCCTGCTCATACTGCAGACAAAAGTGAGTCAAATCTGACTTTTTTTTGCCCACATGTGACCTATTTCTGATTTTATTACACTCCAATTTTTTTAAATCCCACCCAGGCTATTTTCACTTGTGGTATTAAATCAGATCGATACGCAATCTTTTTCAAAGCAACCTCTGAAAGGCCATGTCGCATTTCATACGACTTTTATGTCATAGAAGTAGGACAGACATCAGAAAACAAAAAAGAGACCTCTGTAAAAAAATTTAATTGATCTTGGTCCGCAACAAAGACAAATCTTAGGACCTGCAGTATGAACATAGTCTTATATGTGATGACTGGTGCTTAATTCAGAAATGGTCCAGGACACCTTTGTTTTACATTTTTTGGCAGTCTGAATAAAATGTATCCCGGGGGAAATTTATGAAACACTTTAATAATCAGATAGCTCATATACTGAACCAAACAGTTGGAAACTATTATAGTCTGTAAACATCCCATGGCAGCTCAAATGGTTTCAGTTGACCATTTGTAAGTAGACCACTTTATGTTAGTTAATGTATGCAAACATGGTTTACTTTAGGTTCTTCATCCCAAGAGAGGTCAAGACATAGCCGAGTTAGTATGGCATAAATATTGTCTATCTGATAAATATACTCAAGTACTGTTTAACTTTGTGGCATCCTTATTAAGTTGTTTGCTTTTCTTCTAAAAATTAGATTTTTTGCATTCTGCATTAGCATAGAGACTAGGTGGGAATGCCTTGCTTAGCTCATTAGGCTGCAGGTTTTGGTTTCACACTTTTGTTTTTGTGTAGCTGTGTGTGGATTTAGCTGAAAGGATGTTGATTTTCCAGATTTTGAGTATGAGATGTGTGGCAGATTTAATTTAGCTGATAGCCAGCCCAGAATCTCAACTCTTTTTCTCCTGTTTTACATAATGCTAAGCTAACTAGCTAAAAGCATTTTAACAGCAATTACATTTAAGAATGTCTAATTTCTCCCTTTTAAAAATGTATTTATTTAATTTTGTTTTTACTAGCAATAGATGCCAGTAAGTTTGTAGTTGCTGAAGAAAATATTTAAACAAAAAAACTTTTTCATTATGTTTTTATCTTATCAACCACCCTGGAAACACAGTTTCATGGCTTCCAGCAACAGTAATGCAATCTGCTGGGCTACAGTCTGTCATCTTTTCAGTGGTGGATTATCTTTATTACTCTGCTTCTCTTGCTTCCTCCCCTGTAAACTCAGTGAGTACTCTGGTTTTAATGAAGGGTTGCAGTAAACAGAGGAATGCAAAAGGAGCTTGTTTAAAAAGCTCAGCATTTATTGCAGCTCTACTCTCACAGCAGGTGCCTTGGATAGCCTCAAAATGTCTTTCCAACGTCAAAGAGTGTGTGGGAGGTGGACTCTCCTACCAACAGTGTGTGTCCAGACTAACGAGCAGAGTCAATGATGCCCCATTCAGCTATCACACCATTATCTACAGGACTCTTAAGTCTGAACAGCTGATTCAAATAGACCAACTTCTCCTCTCTTACCCTGCCTCTATCTCCTGTGTTTTATGATCTTTGGATGTTTTAAGGATGCTAGCCTGGGCTAAAGACATTCGTATGTCAGTCCAGATGAATCTTATAGGCAGTGTGGTCCCCAGGACAGGGTGCTGGTAAACAGACCTTTTTCCCAGTTATGAAGGTAATGGCAGCAGTCTTTTCAGAGGCACAAAAGAAAAAAAGGAGGGGATGTCTGTACCCTGACTGCATATCAATAATGCAATGCAGCGATTGTTTCCTGCTGTATTGCTACTCTCTCTGAATGCCGAGTTCTGCCTCAGGACCTAACTTTGCAAAAAAAGGAGCAAAGAGTCACAAAAAAGGTTTCCCCCACTGACCCAATCAGACACAATGAACCCTATTAAAATATTTTGACTGTTTTTTTAAAAGTTTATTTCAAAGTCTGGAAATGAACAATTCACAACTACAACGTGGTTAATTATTGTTGATACATCCATCACTATCTCCATCCTTACATTGGATTTACTGTATGCACAACTTGCAATCATAACAGTGGATGATTTAAAATGAGCTCTCTGACCTGCTTTAGATGCATCCTTCGCCACATGTTTAATAAAAAACACTGGTTTCCAGCATGGTCTCTGGTAGTCTTGAACAGAGCGGAGGGATTACTACAGAATCCAGATGACGATCCTTTCATTTCCAAAATATTTGGTTGCTAAAACTGCAAAAATAGACTCTTGGGATGATTCCTTTAATCTGTGCTCCTAACTGTCTGTTTAAAAATTCCCATAACATAAATTTGTTCTTCACAGTGAAAAGCCAAATGTTTAAGGATTATTTATTAATTTAAACAGTTAAATGAGTTAACTATGTGAAGATGACAAGGATTGTATTCTCCAGAAATTAATTTGCTTATATTTTTAAAGCTATGATAAAACCACGAGGTCTTAGAGTTCAGTTCATCGCCAGGAAGTCAACAGAGCTGCAAAACGTAACATGCTGTTATAGATTCTGATTAACAGGAACAATTACAGATTAAGTAAATTTCTTGCCAACCACTTGTTTACACTTTGATCATCTTCAGAAAACAATACTTGTTATCACTTGTAGGTGGTTATCTCGAGAAAAGGCAGATTTCTAAAGATGGTGAGAAAATTTTTGTTTCTGAAAAAGACATTTAGAATACGAAGCCCAGGTTAATTTGCCACATAATTAAGGTTTTGTCAGATACAAACACATAAAGACATACCAAAACTATCTAAATAGTTACAATAGAGTTTTTTTAGCGCCCAACCACATTTCAGTTTGTCTTTGTCATAAAAAGAATTGGACATTCCAAAAACAAAGAAATGAAAATATACACCTTCTCTGTTCAATCACATTGTATAGTACAATGGCACAATCAGAGTAATTAGAGGATTATATCATTGAACACAGCTGCTTAAAGCCGATCTATTCATGTGGATAAAGAGATTTATAATAATATCGTATCAGTGTTTCATGAAATGATGAGAGGATTTTTGATTGTATTTGATTCTGATTTACACAAAGGAATGTCACAGTCAATTAATATAGAATAGATAAAAACTTTATTAACAATATAGTTAATTAACTTTTCAGCAAACAAGTCGCCTCATTCCTGTTGTCAATTTACAAGTACAGTTAAATATCCGTGTCTGAACACACAGCATTATAGGTTATATGTAGGTTTTACATGAGAATGAAGGCAAAGACTAATTTGCTTATTTATGGCTCCGAGACTTCATAAAAGAATTCTTGTTTATCTTACAGTAACAATGATACAAAAACAAAAAAAAACAACAACAATAAAGCAACCATTTTCATCTATTTTTATTCTACTCTGCACTTTATTCTTTGTCTGAAATAATCCATTTTTGATCCTGTATTTTTATGGTCCCCCCCTTTTTTTAAATAGTTTTTTAACCAAAACAAATCTGCTCCTCAACTCCTCAAACCAACAGATATAACCATACAATATTAAGAGGCTTTGAGTAATATTTATGACATTTTCTCTGAAATATATTATGATTAAAACAGTTTTTCTCACCTATTATCAGCATAAACCAGAACAAGAGTTAATAAGAAATAATACGCATACATGTAGGACTTACTGCACATGAGCACCAATACAGCAAAGAAACTCCCACAAAAACCGTCAGGACCATATAGTCCAAATGAGGACAGCACAGCTCTGTTATCTGTGTCCAGCAGCAGCCTCTATGTGATGCCTGCTCATTCTCATATGTCACTTCCAGACTCCACAGCGTCTGCTTCTCATTGGCTCCCTCTTTGTTTAGCTGCCATGCCAAACTGGTGCTGTGCTACGCTTGGACGCAGTGCATTCTGGGTATTTTCCCCCCCTCCCCCTGTATGTTGCTTTAGGGTGAGAAGAGCTAAAAATAAACAGAGATTAGTGGTTCATTCATGTGTAGCTCATCACTGCCTGCATCATCCATGCAACGTGGCCTCTTTCGCACACTGTACTTGGACACATGGGGATCATGTATGTAATTAACTGATCCTCGTAACATAACAAATGTTTAGTATAGAAACTACATGAAGTGTAACGTATCCATGTGGATTCAGAAACGAATCTTTCAGCTGGGATAACTCATACATCTCATTTTCCATGACCCTTTCAGCTCGCTTCTGTCAAGAAGATTTTAAAGAATTGTAATGCATCCTGCAAATATGAAAGCCCGTTTCCAGGGAAACCACCTTGGTATGTCCCTAGTGGGGCTTTTAGATTTGTAAAAAAATATTCAATGGAAAAGAGAAGGATACTCTGTATGTGCGGTGCAGCTTCCTACATGCTTCAGTGTGTCTTCTGGTGCGTGCATGTTTGGTGGTTTGCCTTCAGTTTTACTCACACAGCATCATTGATATCACTTACAGTTATTGATGAGTTACTGGCTGCTTGTTGAAATTGGAGTAGTGCTGAGTATTGCTGGGTGGGTCAGGCGCCGAGAGCCGTCCTGATGTAGTATTCAGTGGCAGTTGACTGACACTGTGTCGGTCAGCAGAGCACGAGTCCAGAGTGAGAGAGATTCTCAGCCAGTACTTTGTAAAAGTCTTGAACCAACAGGGTCAACAGGGTCAGCACCAATTGCTGAAGTTTAAACGGAGCATGTAACAGTGTGTAATGTCCTTGGCACATTTTTGGCCCCTTTGTACCATTATGGCCTGGTTTAACCACCACAGCCTACCTAGTATTGTTGCTAACAATGTCCATCCCTTTATGACCACAGTGTAGCATCTTTTGATGCTACTTCCAGCAGGATAATGCACCATGTCACAAAGCTGAGATCATCTCCACCTGCTTTCTAGAACATTACATTACAGTCTTTTAGCAGACGCTTTTATCCAAAGCAACTTACAGTGGTTAGGCAGTAGCGTTAAGGGTCTTGCCTCAGGACTCAACTGGAAGGTGTAAATTTACATCCCATGGGGGAATCGAACTCTGGTCTCCTGCATAGTAGACGGATGCTCTGCCAACTGTGAAAAACTGTGCCAATAGTGATCTCATGACAATGAGTTCACTTGACTTCACATTCACTAGATCTCAATCCAGTAGAGCAGCTTTGGGATGTGGTGGAACGGAGGATTCTCATCATGGATGTGGAGCCAACACATCTTTTCTTTCTTTTTCTTTTTGTTTGTTGGGGACCATGCACAAAAAACATTATTTTCAGAAGAGAAAAGATGCGTTGTACCAGATTTAGTCAACCGCTTACTTTCATCTGCCTTCCCACGGCAGGTAACAAATAAATACAGTAAAAAAAAAAAAAAAAGGAATGCCAATGCAACAAACACAAGCATAAAAATGCTACTTTATATATATATATATATATATATATAAATGTGCAACATCTATCTGTCTGTCTGTCTTTATTTATATCTTTTTTGATATATATAGTGCATAGGGAGTCAGGGATAACAAAGGTTCAAATACTGATTCTTGTGTCACCAACATATTACTGACTTAATAACGATTAAGTGTCATTAAGTGATTAAATGAATTAATTCAAACATACTGAGTACGACTTGATCATTAGGATTTTATGGATTTGGATAGGATTTTGCGACTTGATAAGTAGGATCTGCAGCAACTGTGTGATGCTGTCATGTCAATATGGAGCAAAACCTCTGAGGAATGTTTCCAACACTTTGTTGAATCAACGACACCAAAAATTACGGCAGTTCTGCAGAGAAACAGGGTCCAACCTGGTACTAGCATGGTGTACCTAATAAAGTGGCTGGTAAGTTTAAATGTGGTTTAAAAGTACAGACACTTTAAATTCTGCTGAAATGTTACCAGAACTTTGCCTTTAGCACAATCGCTCATATTTTCCTTATCGCTGTCTGTCTGAACTGCAATAAAATACAAAAATCCAAACAGATTTTTATCAGACAGCATTTCACTTGTAAAATCAGTGACTGGTGGTGAAGGTGGAGTCTTGACTGTTGATGTTTTAGTCTCTATTTCTGATTCGCTGCTGACAGCAGTAAAAAAGTAGATTAGACAGATGGTGGCTGCTGACAGCTGCTTTACATTAAGAATAAAGCAAATATCTAGTGTTTTATAGGATTATTATCTGTATCATAAGAGTAAATATTGTTTATAGAAAACATTTTTAATGTCACCAGTCCTTATTGTGGCTTTAAAATAAAGCTAGACCAGCATTAAAGGCTTTTTTCATTTATGCCTAATTTTTTAATGTTGTTCACACTATTAAGTAATTTTATTTTAAGCTACTGTGTTTTTTAATGGATTTTCGATTTAAAGATAATTTCCCTGCTGTTTTACTGTGGCATTTGAATGGTGTACATTTAGAGACTATAGTCATTACTGGCCTTTTTGATCTGCATACTCAATAAATCAATGGAATACTCGATTATCTAAATAATTATTTCATGCAGCCTGTTAGAAACCACATGCCATGAATAACCTTGTGTAACAGCTGAAAAATCCTCAGGCTTTTAATGAAGAACACGAGCTGTTTGCAGAAATGTTACATTGCGACCGCAGCACGAGAGGACTGTTTACCTCATGTTAAGCTAAAACATTAACGTCTGGTTCAAATTTGTTTTTCTTGAATTGCATACAGCCTAAACTGAGATTACGCAGTCTCATTATGACAACAATACAGAGACCCCTTAGCTGTTAGCAGTTTGGCTTCATCTGTGTGTGCACGAGTGCTACATTATAGCCTGAGCGGTGGAGTGGATTCTGTAGATTTAAGTCTGGATATGTGATAATTACTGCAAATTCTTACTGCAGGATGAACTCACGGGGCAGTTAACCCTTAGTGGTTCAGGATCATAACTACTCCTCAGCACCTTTTTTAAATTCATGGTACAGTTTCATATTGCATCCTCTGCTGTGGTACTTGTGCAGTAGATCTGCTCTAGGAAGTCGGATTAGCCACAACATTAATCTCTTCTTGATGAGAACCCCCTTTTCTGGGCGCAGCACAAGATATTTGCAATAAAGAAGGTCTTTGCACATGTTAGGAGGCACCAATCCTAACATGACACAAACCAAAATCACAGGAAGAAACTTCATCACATGTTAGCATCCAAACAAAACACAGTTTAGGCCCTAAGCAATTATATGGGAATGTAACAAAAATGTGTAAACAGCACTGTCCACTTTAGAGCTTCTTCTACTGGCGCTACCTAAAGGTAATCACACAAACAAGGCATCATATGAATGCCCAGACTTGGCTAATTTTAAAAATGTCTACAAGCTAGCAGGCAAAGTGTAGCAAACAAAAACAAAATCGTGTCCTAAAACATTGTCTTACTTTTGCTACTTTGTGGCCATATTTATATTTTGTACTGTGTTCCAGGTGGACACTTGGTGATCTCACACGTCTCAGCTATCTTTTGAGACCAAGATTAAACAAGCAGCCCTTGTAGTTGTGACGATATACTAGTTTTTTACACCCCAGATTGCAGACACGTTCGGGCCTAATCTGGGTTCCTTTTGGTTCTTATGATTCAGTTACAGCACCGGAAAATGTTGTGTGGGCCAGAAGGACGAGTAGGCCTGGACATAGATCACAGCAACATGTGGTGGTCATGTGGCCAAGTTTTGTCAGCTACACTCACATGGAGTCAATTTGTTAGCCAAGGCCAAATAGGGGCCAAACAAACTTTTAATGTGGGCCATATTTGAGGCAAACATTTGCTATCTGGGACACCCATGGTGGTAATGTTTGTGGCCAATTGATGTAAATTCCTGCTGTTGGACAATTACTACAAACTGACCACCTGCCAGTGTTTGAGGTCATTGCATTGTTCTATAGGGGGCGGCATGGCTCAGTGGGTAGGGTGGGTGGGTGGCTTGTAGCTTAAGGGTTGCCGGTTCAATCCTGGCCTACACAGCTCATATCGAGGTGTCCCTGAGCAAGACACTGAAACTCAAAATTCTATAAAAAAGCTAGCTTTGCAGCATCACCAGCGTTGAACTCGAAGGAATAAGTGACGGAGACAATGATCCTTTTTAGCCTCGTGTGGCTTATTTATTTGGTCCAACAGACAAAATTAACAGCTTCTCCATTATCAGGAAGGTTCATACAAAAAGGAGGGAAGAAGACATCTTTTTGGGCGCGCTCCCTAAACATAAACGTGATGACATAACATCCGTCTCTAACTTACAAACTTGTGCCTCTCAGTGGTGAGAACCATTCAGGGCATCTCCCTTTGCAATAATCATGTACATGATACATTCACAACTTGAGTACGCAGCTGAATCTCTTAACAAGCCCCTTGCATGGCAGCTCCCGCCATCAGTGTGATGTGATGTATAATGTAAAGCGCTTTGGGTATCATTCCAGGTACAGTATAGCGCTATATAAATACTTACCATTTACCATGTTTACTCAGATTAATAAATATGTTTTTCACCATCTCTAAGCTTTCTGCTAACCATTTAGTATGTGTGCAGGCTTTACAGGACATTATGGACAGGACATTTACAGAACAATGCACGTTAGCATTATATCTGAAATGTTATGAGGTCATGTCTATAGGCTCCGGTGTATGACCTGTGTTGCAGCTGAAGGTGTCAGCTTGTTACACAGACACGCCTGAGAGGTTATCATTGAAAATGATGATAAAAATAATTGCGTTTATAAACCACTATTATCTATCGTTGTCACATCTAAAACCCAGTTCTGGCAGGCAGTGTAAGATGCTGTATCATCTGGCACAAACTCACAGCTTAGAACCTGAAAACGCAAACTTTCAATTCAGCCTCTTTGCAAGTGAGCATATTCTGAATTCTTATTTTATTATGGTATAAATTACATGTGCAGCATATGCTATATATGACAGTTTTCAGGATCAGGCTTTGCAGAGCCGTTCATTATATTATTGCATCACATTGAGTTCAGACATCAGTTGCAGAACAGATAATTATGATCCATTCTGCAGGATACTGCAGTAAGTTAAATATGGATTCAAACATGCAAATACAAATTAAATTTTATTCAGCGTGACTCTCTGTGTTTGTGCTAATACTCAGCCATGCCCACACCAGGTCCTCTGTGTATCTTTCTTACTCACACTCATGCATATAAATAATAAAGTAGAAAAGTGTTGGAGTGGGAGGCGGTGGCGATGAGTCAGGTGTTGCTGCTCAGCATCTCGATCAGAGCAGTGATTCCCCTCCCACTTTTGCTCCTGTCTCACTTTTGAATAGAATTCTGTCCTGTGGCATATCTAAATGTTTCTGAAGACTTTATCTTGTACATGATCAAACAAACTAATCTTTCTTGGTTTAACACATTTAGTGAGGTGGGAGTTCATGAAAGATTCATAACTCTGTTTTGGTTCCCTAAACAAATGATGCTACAGGTGCAGTGTCCTGCAAAAATTATTCACCCTCCTAACATTTTCTTTATGTTGTAGGTTCATAACTGGGATTGAAATGGATATGATTTGGGATTTTATGAAATGGATCTACCCAACATCAATAAATTAAAGTTAAATAGGTTTTTATACACTAGTTCTGGAGACCTAAATTATTTAATTGTCATATTTTCTTAAGTGTATATGTGTACACACCACCACCGCCAAGATTGCATGAAGACAGACAAAAATGTCAGTGACAAAATTTTGTAAAAAAATAATTCAGGGTTATTTGGTCACAATTTGGTCACGCCTTTACCTTGTAATTTATTTATTTTATTTTTTTAAATGGTGTATTTTCTTTTTAAACTCACTGTTTAATAAATCACTTAAAGTCTCTTATAATTATTATTTATGTTAATGTTTGCAGATGATAATATGTTCTATTTTTTCCTTTTTAATATGAATCACTCAGTGCCTGTATATTCCTTGTGACGCATTTTAGTTACTTACACTCACTTATATATACATTATTAGAAAAAGGAAAGAGCGTGGCTCCATAACAAACCTCCAGAAAACTGTACACTACACAAAGATGAACAAATTCAATTCAAATTTAAATAAATTTCAAACACTTTATTTATCCCCAAGGGGTAATTAAAAAGGCTAAGAACCGAGAATAGCATCCCCACAGTGAAGCACGGCAGTGGTAGCATCATGCTTCGGAAAAGTTGAATAGTTTGACATGGAATACTAGTCAAAACTGAAAGTATGATTGATGATGCTAAATAAAATCTCTATTTAAATCTTCCAGAAAATTGAAACTTGAACAAAGTTTCACTCTTCAAATTGACAATGATTTTAAATTTACTGCTAAAACAGGATGTTATATGTGGTATTATGTACAAATTGCCATTCAGCGACTTAACTCTTCCAGTTTGGCAGAACTGGAGCCGTTTCTCCTTGAATAATCAGCTAAAATCCCAGTGGCTAGCTGTGCCCAAGTTATATTCCCAAAGATACTTTGAGCTATACTTTTTAGTTATTTAATCTTTTACCTTATTTCACAATTTAAAACGTTTAGCACCTGTGAGGCAGTAGGAATGGCTTGTTGATCAATTGACGAAAACCCACAAAAAAATCCATTTTGAGAAGTCACGAGATAACAAAAATAGGGAAAATGCTAAAATAGTGACATTTTTTAAAGACACTCTTTACACCTCTTCTTCATATACCTATTTATGGAGATATTAGATATAGTAGCTTTGCTTTTTGTCTCACAGTCTGATAAAAATTCTGACCCACTCAAAAGGAAATACAGAAATACAGAGTGAGACAGACAGAAAGACACAGGGAGATGAAGAGCGTAGGATGATGCTGGCTGCTGACTCATCAGCCCTGTGGGGATTATCCTTCACACATTGTGTATGTGCTTTTCTGTGTGTGTGCGCCTGCTGTCTTACTATCAAAGAGGAAATGCACAGCCATCATTACTGCATGATGAGAGCATGATAGAAGAAGCAGAAAAGCCAGCAGGCTTGTAGCATGACTGTCAAAGACAACGTGACCCTGAACTTCTTTCTACATTATTTATTCATGGTTTTATCCTGAAACTCATACTATGCATTAAAGCTTTCAAACAAAGGAGTTGACCATCAAGACAGAGAAGGTGCTGAGTAGTCATTGTCAGATTCATATGAATCAGACTTTTTTATTTATTTTATTATTGGTTCGTGTAAATCTTTAATAACCTAGATTATGAATATCCAATGTCAAATGTCAGAAGGGCCACCATCTTGAAAGTTTAAAAATTATGCATGGCAGTGGTAACTGAGGACCAGAATTGATCTAGAACCTGCTGGACTGGCCCTTGAAGACTGGAACTGGACATTCCTACCCTAGATGAATCTAAATAAACTAAGTAAGCAATGCAAACACAGCAACAGAAGTGCTCCCAGCTTTTAGCAAACATTAACTGTGTGTACTTTATATCTCTCTCCATTTTGGAAATGTCATTTGCAAGGTTTATTCGAAGCTCAGTCATGTACAGAAGCACATTTCATCCACTAACGGAAAAACAATATGGTAAGTTTTACCAATTGTTATAATAACTCACCATCTGATGATCATGAGAAAAGCTCCAGTAATTATAATGTCACAGATAAAGAGTTGTTCTGGAACTAAAATGCTTAAGAATTTGCATGAGGATCATCTTATCTTAACCAAAAAACTGCAAAAAGGTAAGACCTAAGTTTCCAAAATGTTAAATATTCCATAAAATCAGGATTATATTGTTGACCTACAAAATTACCTTACAAATAAGACAATTTAAGCTGCACTGATATATCGGCATAAATTATGCAGACTTCTGGTCTTTTGAGTGGATGTTGCTTGTTTGGGGACTTTCATTGTGTGATACCATTGACCAGCAGCAAAATGCTAGAGTTTAAATCAGACCTGGGCATATTACGGCCACATCCAGCCCGCGTGAGGCCAATCATAAATCACAACATAGATAAATGATAAAAATATCTATGTTGTGTGGGCAATACAACTGTGCTCCTTTTATTTTGAAAAGTGTTTCGCTACTTCCGTATTGACGTATGTGCTGTAAGTGAAGGTGAACAGGGACAAGTAATGCTAGGCAGGTTACCCTCAAGATGTCAGCTCATGCTAAGAAAAGTTGAAAACGAATGTCGTGTTTTTAACAAGACATGGACCGACAAGTACTTCTTCACAAAAATTAAAGGTGTGCTTGATTTGTGGTACACAGGTCGCTGTGTTAAAAGATTACAATTTGAAAATTGCCAGAAAAAGTGGGGCATT
>JBAMHW010000006.1:27105587-27120493 GCA_037177495.1 Rhadinocentrus ornatus
TCATCTTCTTACATGGAATAACTGCAGACTTTCCAGTCACAGAGGAGCTGGCAGCCATGCAGTCAATGAAAGGGACATCACTGGTAATGACTTATTCACAGAGGTAAATGCATGTTTGGACAAGTTAGGACTGAAATGGGACGATCTGGCAGGTTTGATGGTTGTCAAAATCTGACTGGGAAAAATGTTGGTCTTTTAGGGAGAATGCAGGATAAAGTGACAGAAATTAAACCTGTGCAGAAATTGACATTTTTGCATTGTATTATACATCAGGAAGTGTGTAAGACGGTGTTAAAGATGTACCACGTTGTTGATGCTGCTTAAAGAAGAGAACTTCCCACACCCGAGGAGGCATGCTCAGAGGATTCTAGTCCTCTTTGGATCTACTTATGTATGTGAACAGACATTCTCAGGGATGAAGTTCGAGATTCATTTAAGCTTTAAATGAATCTATGTTAACTTTGCAAGATAAGTTAGTATTTTACTTTAAGGGATATTTTTTTCACATGTAGCTAGATCTTCTGCTGTGAGACCTTAACAAACTTAATTTCCTTCCAATTTGTTTGAGAAATGCCATTTTGGTCTCTGAAGGCTCAAGGAAGCCGCAACTCCCAGCCAAGAAAGTAGGACACACAACAACCTCCAAAACTGCAAACATGTTGTTGTTATTTCCTGCTTTTAAGTATTTATTGTATGTATTATATGTTGTTTGTGTAAATGATTGACTGGAAGACACACATGAAAACTGTTAGTTACGTTCCAGTGTTTTGACAAGGAGTCACTCATCTGCTAGTGGCACAGGTGGCGGAGTGGGCTTAGCTGAGGAGGACTCTACCGGCATTGACCACCTTATTTGCTGTTCTTCTGAAAAGTTTTCAGGGCCACAGAGAAACTATACAGCACTATTCGGTAAGAAGGTTTCGGTCTGCTGTGGGCACTGCTGTTCTATAAAGTGTATGTCCTTTTAAAAACTTGTTTAAACTGACCGTAACTCTGGTGCTCCTCCACTAGGTGTACAACAGCATCCATCAGTTAATGTGTTGGGCCAATGTTGTTCAAAACTACAATTCTGGACATTTACCACAAGAAAGGTCGGATCACAACAAGTCTATGCAGTTGTTTTGTTCATGAAATATGTGGGTTGAATTTATAAAAGCTGTCTCTTGGTTAATCTCTCTCTTAAACATTTAGCAGAGCACCACTGGATGCTTGATAAAAACCGCTTTTTGGTTTCTTTTCTTTTTCCTTCTGTTCATCAATCTTTAAAGTTATTATACTAAATGTTATTGTGGTGCCCATTGTTATGTTCAGAGTTTTGCATATTTGGAAACTCAGAAAAGACATTAAAAACAAATCAGTGAAATGTTGTTGGTTAGATAAAATGTCTCTGACATTTGGATTATATTTGCAGTAAAAGTAAAACTTTTTAATTCCCGAACTTTATAGCTCATTACTGCTACTTTTTACTACTAGCAGGCTGCTCTTGTGTTAACAAGCTCTAAGTGTGTAGTGCATGTAGATTAAATAGACCCTTTGAGGAAAATTCAATCAATCTGTTGGCAGTAAATACGCAGACTTGGTTACAACACTATTGTCTTTTTAATGTTTGCAGGGAAGATTGATGTAAAAACAAAACCCAGAAGAGACAGAATATAAATATCTATATCAGCAGTATATAAACACTTGCTGTTAGATCGTTGGCACCAGACATCCTGGGGGTGGGACATGACAAATAAATCTGTATTATACTCAGTCGCCCTTCCAACCTACACATATTTGATTCTTGAGATCTGATTGATGTGTACCATTTCATGCTACACTTATGGCTGCAGATTCAGTCAACACTTATTTCTGACCAGTCACACATGAAATTAGTCTTTGAAGCCATACTCTACTCCTGTAGCAGATGATTCTGCAAAAAAATTCCTGTTACATCAGCAAGAGTCCAGTGAAATTATTCCAGTAAAATAGCTGGTCCACAACAATTTTATGTATTTATTTTTTTATCTATAAAAATCTGTTTTAGGCAAAAATTAAAGGGTTTTAAGGGGTTAGGGCCTCTCATATGTGTGGTCCTAATCATCAAAAAAGGTTTCTGAAAATGTTTTATGTTTGGGAATTTGGGATTGTCATGTTAGGAAAATGATGGCTTTAGCAGTTTTTGTTAAAATCAGATATTGATGTGTAGGAAAACTGCTAATAAACAGTTTTAAGCCTGCCGCTCCGGAGATTCCCGAAGGAGCTACTCGTGATGGACGACTGGCCACAGTCTCCACACAATGCAGATTAGAAGTAGAAGTAGAAGTAGAAGAGACATAATCATCCAAAATGCACCTACACACGGCTGCTAACAATTACCAAATGGGAAGTGATAATCAGGAGATTGTTTGCACAATTTGACCTAATTAAAACTCCCGGACGAGCCCCCATTTTGTTATGACCTCTTGAAGTCCATAACAAACCGGGCCGGACAAAGTTCAAATGGTATAATAAAAATGTTTATTATTATTATTTATAATAAACCAAAATCAATTACAGCTTCCTAGAAAATGAAAACAACACAAATTCATTATTACTTTATTTAATGTACCTTACAACAAAATAAAATATACCATATCTGGCAGTCTACAATAAACAAAAAGTGGCCTTTACAGGTATTTACGAAAAGTCTATTGTAATAAAAAAACAAAAGAAAAAAGTCAACCAGAAGATTAAAGTGCTGGGACAGCTATAATTCTAAAAATAACAGAAAATCCACTATTAACTAAAGAACAATAGTAGCACTTAAACAGAAGACTATATTCTAAACTAAACCAAAATCACTATAAACAACTAAGGATGAGAAAGTCTGTTCTCCGAACCAAAACTCTGTCAAAGGAAGCTCTGTAGCCAACACGAACCCACACAGGGTGAAGCAGGACAAATCCCAAAACGGCAAACTGTGTGCCCAAGGTACACAGCTGCCTCCAATGAAGGTGATAGGGCGCTTATATGGGCGAGTCGTCCATCACGAGTAGCTCTTTCAGGAATCCCCAGAGCGGCAGGCGACCAATCAGGGTTGAGGAGGGCGGAGTCGAGGAGCAGTCATCTCTCCGTAGGGTGATGAGGCACAGCTGCTGCACTGATGAACTGGTCTGCTAGGCCACGGGCCGTAACAGTCAAAATTATGGTAATACGATATATTTTTGATCAACACGAAACAAGTTGGAACAGCTGAGAAGCAGAGAAACGTGGTGGCGACAAAGATGAAAGGGGGAAGACAGATAAGAAGGAGGTGGCAAGTGTTGGAAAATTTTGGGCATTTTCAAATCAGCAGCAGCAACATCACGTGAGGCTGGTGGGTTACAAGCCGCAAACTTTTATCTAAACATGATGTGATGAGCACTAGTTAAGACCCTTTTTATGTAGCTGTAATAATTACACTGGTACTACTTGCTGTGATAATAGTTTTGGCACCACTGGTTGTCAAAACTTTATTGTGTTGGTAATGTTGCGGTTGGTTTATTGCTGTAATGTTACATCTCTCATCAGTCCAAACATAAAAGCTGGTTGTTCCAACCTTTGATGTCCAGGAAGTCCTCTATGGTATTTTCTGTTATCATAGATAAAATATTAGTTATTTTTAAGTGACAGGTGGATATTTACTTGGGCTGCTCAGCTAAACTAGTCTGTCCACATCTGTCCATGTCCAGCTGAGAAACAGCTGTCAACTGGCAAATGAGAAACAGTTTATTAGTCCACAAACTTTATGACTTCATCAGTGTGTTTATCTGGTTGTAAATGTTGTGACTGCAGCGTTTTATGCTTCTTGGTTTATTTTACTGCATGAAAAATTTGGTGGGTCCTGCTGGACCAAACATACCTCCACAGGTGTGTTGCTGAATGGAAAAGTTTGGGAACCCCTCTTAAGGTTGGACAGTTTCAAGCTGAGTTGACTTTTTCATTTTCTAATGTTAGCTGAATCACATCAAGTGAAGTTGCTACTTCTTGATTTTACTGTTGCAGAGAACATTGATGGTAACATATTATATTTACCGGCAAACTGGCATCTCAATTATTTGCTGACAAAATCACACAGACTGTGTCCGAATATCCACCATACTCCCTAACCCCTCGTTCACTACATAGGGCCGCACTATATAGCACGATACATAGTGCACTCATTCTCGTGGCGATTCGGACATGAAGCTGCCTATTTTTCCCTCGCCGCAGACCACGTGACTACCAGCCATCACCACGGCAACCACAACGCGCGTCAAGATTCCAAATTCAATCCAAAGTTTTATGTAAAATTTTTTATTATTCCTTATGTTGTATTTTATTCTTTGTTGAATATCTATTCAATACCAAATGTTTTTTCGCCTTTTGCACCATGTTGAGCTTCTGCTCGCAATGCAGTGTGGTCTATATAGACCCGTCTAGTGACCATCGATGCTAATTACTTTTCAAGATGCATTGTGGGTAATTTTGAGTGCCCTTCTTTTTTCGCTCTGGACATTCAGACACCCCTACAAAATGGCGTGACCCCTATATAGGGCACTATGTAGGGAGTAGGGTGCACATTCGGACACAGCCACAATCATGTTGTTTCCGATTAACATTATATCATGATGTGAATAATTGAGTCATGTTGTGACTGTTGTGAGTGTTTTGATAAGACTAGGAGAGAGAAAAGCACTGGACTGGTGGCTTATAGATACCATTTTATTTATTTATGTAGAACTTTGAAAATACAACACGTGGTTGACCAAAGTGCTGCACAACAGGTAAAACAAAGGACAGAAATAATTAATAAACACTAAAACCAAAGAAGATACAATACAATCTGAAGACAGTGAAAGCAATGTCAAATTCACACTTGGTTAAAGCCAAAGAATAAAAGTGTGTTTTCATAAAAAGATTAAAAAAAACAAAACAAAACTGATTTTTTTATTTTATTTTTTATTATGTTTTTTCTCACTCTCCATCCATCACTCTGAGCACATACCTACTTATCTTGCTTCTCACACCTGGAGGTTTATTATGGAGCGCTTCTGCCTGCCGGTTCACAGATTTATTCCACAGCTTTAAAGGAAGCATATTTCACAAGTTGACACAATTTCCTGAGCTCTAAATGCAAAGTCTGTGCTTTGGTCAAATTGGCAGATATACAGTATAACAGCTCTCTTTTCCTCCATGAATTTAAACCTCCTTTTACATTGGACATGTTCTAGGTTATTAAGCGTCTGTCAATGAAATTCCTCTCCTGCCTTGCTCAGGATCTGCCTCTTTTGAGGTCAGTAACCTAGAAGCGAATTATCACCATATTAAGAGCGGGCAGTCGTGTTAGTCTGAAAGCTAACCCTCCCGGATAACCCAGATCTGACTGCCACTCACCAATCTTACAAAACAGTGTTGGGCATGTTAATTTAAAATAGTAATTAATTATAGTTACTCATTACTACTTGTAAAAAGTAGTGGAGTTAAATAATTAAATGACTAGTTATTTACTTAGAAAAGTCATTGTTCCATTACTTTATTTAAAAAAAGTTCAAATAACTTCACATTTGTCTGTATGTTCATTTATTCATAATAAAACCAAATATTAGATCTGACTAATGAAAGAAATGGAAAATAATGGAATACTAACAAAAAAATCTTTGTCACTAATCTCAGGCTGCTGTACGTCGAGGCTTGGTTGAGCCTTCACGTGATTCTTCCTGCTTACAGACTCCTTAAAGAAACTCTTTGTTTCTGGTTATGATGATCATTTCTCAGAACTTTCTTGTCTTTTATCTCTGAAGGAAAATGACGTCTGTGGTTCCAGATTAAAACTCTTCCTCTGTTTCCTCTTGACTCGTCGTTGCTGTGTGCATCTGGTTGTTTGTGTGTGTGGCTGCACACACTGACTTACCCAAGTCTGCCATGTCATTTTACTCTTCATTAGTTAATCGTCATGAATTAAGCTCTGTGGTTGTTTCTCCCCTTGAGCCCCCGGTCAGATGACGACAGCATCAGTGTGCAGGATTATTATTCAGTGTTCACTATTAACTGAATTCAGATCATAAAATAATTCTGGCTTGAACATATGACGCTGCTTTATTCTTAGCTTGCACCTGGTGACAACACAACACGGCAACTCTTCTACTCAAATATTGAGTTGATCCTCCAGTTTTAACCGTATCACTCCGCCTCCTCTCCACTAGCAGCAGCACAATATAGTCCCAAGAAATGTGAAACTTATGTTCACCCAAAACAAAAATTAGTAGCGCGCTGTCAGTAACGTTTCATCCTTAGTCACGGTAATGGCGTAACGATGGAAAGAGTAATTAGTTAGATTACCTGTTACTTGAAAAAAGTAGCACCATTAGGAACGCTGTTCATTTTAACGCCGCTATTCCATCACTGCTGACAAACATCTGCCAATTGACTTGACTGGCAATTTTATTTCACCCACACTTTGGTACTGATCTCATGGAGAGTTATGTGCTAAACTGACCCAAGTTGTTACAACACAGCATCACAACGTCCACTCATCAGGTTTATATGTGTCAAAACTCAGAAATTCCTCCATCACATATCAGCTCCACAAAGCTTGGGCTTTACTTTCTGCCCCTTCTTCTGTGTTTTGTTAAAGTATTAGAGGCTAATGTCTAGAAACCTTTATCAGATGGACAAATTTCCTTAAAAATTTACTTTTTACAACTTCTGATTTTATGAGAAAAGATTTAGAAACCTATTAGAAGTTAATTTCCAGTGAGGATGTAAAATATGATCTGATAGACCATCATTATATCCTTTCATTCTTACTGTGTGTTCTTCACTTCTGACAGTAGTTTATGGCATGAATGTTACACTCGCCAGTATATGCGCTGAAATGCTGATGAAGTGATTTTTTTTACATTATCTGTCCCCTTTAAAGTCATCTTTCAGAGGCTGAGCAGGAAGAAAGTTACATACAGAAAGTTTAATATAAAAACGTAAGATATAAAGCGCGTTAGTGTTTTCGTTTTTAAATGAGGGAACAGTGTGCTGCAACAGATCATAGAAATGTGTAATTTATAAAACCTGATTAAGTCAGTCTTCATGACAGGCTGAGACATGTGGACATTCTGCTGTTAAACCTTGGATTATACTGTCATAATGTTGATGTTGCACCTTTAAACCAGACAATTGGACTCTGGGCATATATATATATATATATATATATATATATATATATACACACACTAATGTATCTTAAATTTGTATTCTATGAATATTGCAAACTTATTGTCTTAAAACATGAATGTGTGCAAATTACGGCTGTTAAATTATTAAAGTTTTTAATCAGATTATACACAGCTTTCAAATTAATCATGATTAATCACCATTCGCGACTATCCCTAAAATCTGCCTGTTTTTACTGTATTGTATTAACAGAAAGAGCCAATGCTACAAATATTTACTGTTAACTGACCTTCTCTTGGGTAAACTCAGATGTCCAATGGTCAGTAAATGCAGCATGTAATGTACTTCTATATGTTGTTCTAAATCATCTCTACCATGTTCTAGATCACAATTCAGAATTCATATATCATCATCTCACCAACCGTTTCCATGGTGATCAATTCCGTCCTAAAACCAGCAGATGCGACGACTGGAGTTAAACAGCCAACATTGATGAAGAAACTCTGATAAAACTGATGATCTGGATAAAAACAGCTTTTTGCTTTTATCATTGAAGTGTGAGTGTTTGTGTAGCAGTGATAAAAGTCCAACAGCAGCATCAACCAAAGTAAACACTTGCTCATCAGTTCATTATTTCATAAAATCTAGACCTAAATAAAAGTCTTATTTGTGCCCCACTTTTCCTGGTCAGTGCTCCTGCCTGGACCCCCATCAGAACTTTTCTAGACCTGCCCCTGCATATCTGTAGTATAAACCACATCCACGCCCCGCAGTCATAACAGAGAAATGGGAGATGTATGGGGCTTGTCATGCCGTGGATGCGTTAATTGTGTTAAAAATATTAACACAGTTAATGACATTAATTAGTTACCGTCTTTAACGCATTATTTTTGACCTAGTGCGAATCGATATGAATTAATTTAAACTTTTTCTGATCTTTTTCAACTTCTGACTAAAGCATGTTCTTAAAGATCATCTTGACTCTTCAACTCTTTAACAAGAATCATATGATCTTGGTTATACAATATTAGTAAAGACTTGAAATTTATTATTCCAGTGTTAAATAAAGATTTTTTTTTATTTTTTTTTAAAAGGAAAAAAATTCTGAAAAACAGGGTTAGGGAAAGGGTCTTGTGGTCAATCTTGTGTCACCTTGTAAGTGCTCAACAAAGTGGGAATAGCATAGAAAGTAAGAATAGCAATTTGATCAGTGGTGATGACACGTATTCCAGTGAATGTTTACCAGCTGTATAATCATCGGGCTGCAGTCCATTATTACCCAATAATATTAGTCTTTTTTTACTCTGTCAACAAGGCATGAGATAACTTCATTTTGGATGCAACTACTCAGGTTCCTTAGCCTGGATTCGTCCGAGATGTTCACGCATCACAGGGTCAAACTGAGCTGTTAACTAAACCTGACCCAAGACATTTCCATCTGGTTCATAAAGTTTGTCAGAGTGGCCACGGAGAGGAAGGTTTCTCTCTGAGAGGAAGTTGAAGTTTGCCACTAACCTGGATAAAATCTCATTCCAGCGTTTCGCTTCAGTTATGTCCTGATTTGGGTGATCTATTGTTGTTTTTGTCTCAAGGTGATGTGAGAGAGGCTGCCAGCTAGCAGCATTTTTTCCTGTTTAATTTAATACTAATGGAATTCACCACATTCTGGAGAAAACTACTTTTTTTAAATGTAAATTCTAAACTTCTCTTGACATGAAGTCAAAAACAGAACAGTTCAAATGCACAAATGTATCCAGCCTGGTGGGATGGCAAAACATGGTGAACATAAAGAGTTGTTATCGCTAGATCGGTATGAATAATATCCAGGGACACTTTATTTCACATTATAAACTATTTATTTATCTATGGAAGATTAAGTTTGAAAGAAGATAATAGCGTTTTGTAATTCAAAACAACATTTGGGCTGACCAAAGTTTGGACTTTTAGGATCTCTACTGTAAGCTAACCAAGATCTGTTTTTTCATTTATATGTGATAATTTGCCTTTGCAAATCTGCAGCCCTTTTTATTTCGTGGAAAATCTTTAACTTTAACTTGGATTGGCCCCATTTCCAGGTGACGTACCGTGTCACCCTTTACTGTCCCACATTTCTTTTGTGTGTACAGCCATAAGTCAAAGTAAAACCATTCGTCCTTTACAAAAAATGTTGAAATGTTTCTTTATGGTATCTCTACAAAATGTGTTTTGCCCTAATTTTTTTAAGGTCACAACTACGGGAGCACGGAGCTGCCAACCAAGGGGGGTAAAAAAAAGGGTCTTATCACATTATAATTTAATGTGTCTAATTTTCACTCTCCTCTGCACTGGTTTAATTTCCACCACATCCAGAAACAAATATGTGGCTCCTAAAATGGTAAAGTCTCTGACTCTTTCCATGTGCTTTCTTTGCCTGTAGCTTATAGATATTTATCCAAGCTGTTTGTTGAAAACAGCTGCTTGTTAACTGGAAACAAACCCCCCAAAAAACTTTAGCTTAAAAACTGTGGAGACTGGTGATAATTGTGGGCCTTTCTTTGAAAAGGTACCCACTGATTTTACCCCCAATAATTTCAGTCATATCGATGCGACTTTGAATAAAATTCCCTGACTTTAAGCTTGGTTTTTGGTAGGGTTTTCTGGTGACAAGGGAATTTTGATATCATACTGATATGATTTGATATATATCATATATCTCACATATAGGTCTGAGGCACAGTGAAATATATTATGAAAGCCTAAAAAAATTGATATATATATATATAGACCATTCTCATGTGACTTGCACATCGGCGATAATTGTGGGTGGCAAAAAGATAAACAAAACAGGCGTACTGCTACACGGCTAGCTGCTATAGCTAGGTCTTTGCATAAAAAAAAAAGGTACATTCGTCTTTGGATGTTTGCATCGACATCCCAAGAATTACAGACCGCCTGCTGACCCTAAACGACGGGCTAAATGATTGTTGCCGTCAAACGAGATAACTGGAAACTGTCAGAAAGCTCTTAGCTGTGTAGCGAGCACTTTGTCGTGGGAAGTTTATTGAAAAATTTGTTATGTACACTTTTCAAGTCTTTTTATGGTGGGCTGCTCTAATTTTGCATATATTTATTAATGAAAAATTAAGGCAATTCATTGCTTAAATGCAGCAAACTGCAGCGGTTTAACACTATGGCGCCCTAGGACCAGACACTTCACGTTAGTCTGTTAACGGACATGTACCTCAGGCTAATAAGGTAAAAATGCAACAGCCCGTGGTCCCCAGCCTGTCCCGTCCATCTTCGCGTTTGTCTGCGCTCCTGAAAAAAGAAGGCTAAAAGTTGATCTGGAAACGTTTGAAAGACGACAACAATCAAAAAAAAAAAGAGTACAAATTACATTAAAGTTTTTAATAACGGTCTTATTCATTTGATTAATTCTTGATTAAATATTCTTCTTCTTCTTTATTCAACAAGAAATACAAAAACATAGTTAACCGGGAGGACAGTCAAATAATAAGTCATGTTTTATGTAAAGCAAATGAACATAACATTTTTAGGTTTCTCACAGTGTAAATGCGACCGCTGTGAAACTGGTTGGATATTCGACAAATTCAAACTCCAACGCGGGTCACCAAGGTGGCGGCAGCTTTTAGTGTTAATGAAAAGCTGGACATGTATTTCCCTTCATGGTCTCAATAAAAGAAAACAGTCTTAAAATAGCAATGTTTTCTCACACTAACTGTTAGTAATGTTAACTTCTAAATATAACACCGGGACATCCCAAATTTTTACATCACAGTAGTGTTTTTTACATCTGCTGTTTTCTTACTCAACTTTGACATAAAGAGGAAATATTTTGTTTGGGGCTTTTTCCACAGCTGAATGTCTGATACCCGTCCTGCCATGAAATACTTACAAGTCTCTAATCTAATTTGATTTTCTGCCCTGTGATGTGCGACTGTCGACTGTCGGTAGTTGTAAATGTCCAGGTAAGGTAAATTGAGCAGCAATATCTCCGTCAGTTGGATGTTTTGGATTATTTTTTTAAACCAAAAATTTGGAAAATCATACGGATTTTGAGCACGAACAAGTGCCCTTTTTCTTTTCTTTTTCTAAATACCACTGTCTGACCTGACCACATAAGTGCTGAACTGGTTCGGAAAGTGTGAAGTCCGCTAGCGCCATCCCTGATGAGAATAGTCACTAGAGCGGAAGCGGGGTCCCAGCTAGTTTTTTGCCACCCAACGTAGTGGCGTAAACAAACAGTGTGATGTCACTGAGAATGGTCCATACACAGTGTACTTAGTAAAGCAATATTACTTGTATTCAAATAAGCCAGCCATGTCTTTTTATTTTTAATAATCTACAAATTCATTGCTTTGATACTAGTTACATACATGATACATGTATTTCAGAGGATCAGTGTGATCATCCACAGTGCTGAGGATCTTATTATTATTTCTGCCGTCTATTATTTGTGCTTTCTCTGTGTGTGCTTGTCTGTCTCTCTGCTGTGGAATATTCCACTCTAGCCTTTGCCTGCCTGCGCGGTATAAGTGCTTGGCTGCAGAAACAAAGCAAAGCAGCAGCCAGTGTGACTCACACCAGGCAATAGCAGCATAATGTGAAACACTCATCTAAATACATTCTATTATAATGGTAAACTGCAGCTTCCTGAGATACAAACTAACTCATCTAGGTTACAAAGACAAGTGTGCGACTCACTGAATGGACATTTTTCAGCTAAAAGGCAAATGTAGTAATTGTAGTAACTTACTACAACTATTACGTAACAATCTATACAAACTTACTACTAGTAAGTTTGTATAGATTGTTATGGTTAAACTTTTCAGTAATTTGGTAAAAATCCAAAGAGAAATATCTGCATTTGATCAATCAAAGTAAGAGTAAAACAAATGAGACATAGCAAAGTCCACATCTGTTATCATCACATTTATTCCGGCAAAGTTCTGTTTATTTCTCACCCATCTGTCATCTTCCTTCTCCTTGCAGTTGTCATGATTAGTATAAAAAGCTTTTCCATTCAGTCCCTGCTAATATCCTTCACTGACTTCCTGTCACTTCTCTCCCCCTGTACTTGTCAGACCTGATCCAGGCCACCCAGGAAACCACTGTCAATGTCCCCCAGATGGCTGACATACTGATGGAGAGAGCCGGCAATGCCAGCTGGGTGGTGGTTTTTAAGGCCCTGATTACTACACACCACCTAATGGTGCATGGCAATGAGGTGAGACTATTGGTAATGCATGTAATTATACTGGTTTAATTTTGATGCTTCTTCATTTGAGCATGATGAGTCTGAACAGGTGGAGATCAGGGTGCTGATATTACTGTTGTGCAAAAGTCATGTTATGCCATAGACCAGGCATCACAAATTTGAGATATTAATCTTAAAATGGTCAACAGCTTCTATAATATTTAATTCATAATTTGAATTTTTAATGATCAATCTCTATACAGGTTAATATATTCAAATCTATTTTTTCTATTACGTAGGATTGATGAAATGACAAAAAGTCTTTCCCACTTTTAAATGACACGAATCCACTGAAAGCCTACATGACCAATTTTTTGAAGCATTTAAACGCAGCATTAATAATTGGATCTGTGAGAAGCTGAGAAGCCTGAAGGGTCTCAGAACTCCAAACCCAGATGGAAACTGATCCGTGAGCTACTATAACCTGATCTGTCAGATCATGCATGCACACACATTGAACAATTTGTGTGCACTAGGTGCCAAAATGTGACATTAAAGGTGAAAATCTGCATAGTTGATGTATTTCTGAAATGTGAATGCATGAAATCATTTTAGACATGTTCAAATTTTTTGTTATATTTGGTTTTTTTTTGTGGGTTGCAGAAATTTTACAGAAAAAATACAACATAATACAATAAGGGGAAATCAGCATGCGGATGATGGAGGAATGACCATCATTTTATGTGCCTACCTTTTTCTACTGATTACATGGGATTGGAGGATTTTAAATCCCAGCATGCCCTGACAGAAAGCAGAAGAGATTTACTGATAGGATGATAATAGCATTAACCTTTCTAGTCATAAAAAAAATGTAAGAACGGGCTAACTGGTGCTCTTGGCTCGTAGCGTCAGAGTGTGCACTGACAGTAGGCGTTAGGGAGAAAGGGCATGTGTGCTTGTTTTTCCATGAATCATAATGGGATACTTAAGCCCTTGCGCACACATAAAAAACTTTGATTTATGTGTAAATTATTATGTGATGACTTGATTATGTCATGTTTTCCATGTTTGTGTTTTAATCTCCCTGATAGGGATTTAAATGCTTCAGGAGACAACAAACCAGCAGATTTAATACCAGTAGAGTGCAATCACCCAGTGCATCTTTATTGCAACTTTTTCTATGCTCTGCTAAACTTTATGGGTAACATTTTATATTCACATACTTTCCCTAGATATGACGGAAACAGTACTGCTTGGTTATTGCTAAAGTCCTATAGAGCCGACATGCATTGGTTTATTTTTGCACCATATTGTATTCTCATTTGCTCTAAGCCTTTCTTTTCGAAGCACACACCATGAAATCTACCTGTAGGACAGGGTAGATTCATAACACTGATGTGTGAATTTTACACCGCCCTGAAGTGGCCTGCATGTCCAGAAGACGACATGATGTCACACACAGTGTGCTATGTTTAAGTGAACATGGATGTTACATGTTTGTGTATTAATTTCTAAGTTCTTGCACAGTTGGAAACTGAATTTGACCAAAATTGAGAACAACTGATAAGAGAAAGAATGAGATTGAGAAAAAAAGAGAACATAAATCTAAACAATACCTTTTGTGCATTTGTGCAGCAGTGGCCGCTACTTCTGTACCGCTAGTGATACGAACTTGGTACCTGATGCAGATTTCTGACGTCTGTCTCACTTCAATGATGTAAAAGTTGGATGAAATGCAACATGACCGTTCAGACTGAAGTTGCTTTGAAAAAGACCTGATATGTATCTGAATAGTTTCACAAAAAGTGGTCTGAGTCAGATTCGAAAAATTGGATTTGTGTTGTTAAGACAGTAATAAAAAAGATCTGATATAGGTCACATATGGGCAAAAAAGTATAAACAGCCTTAGTAATGCATGGTGAAAACTCAGTGCTTAATTTGTAAAGCAGGAGGTCCCGGAACTGTAAGGAAGGCTCGGCTAAAAGACAAACGCGGGCATAAATGTGATAATCTTTTTAATCAGCTTATCCAGTGGAGTAGGAATAATACCATACAATGATCTGATGTATACTGGAGGCTTAAATAGAGAGGAGACCAGGTGTGCCTCATTAGGCTGATGAGGAGAAAGTCCTAGAGTGTGTCTCAAACCGCGTACTTACGTGAGTGCACTGAAAGGTAGTGCGCACTAAGCACTACCCTATGTAGTGCACACTGTCGTGGGTAAGTGCTGACCCAAATGGAGCACTTACTGATAGTGACGTACAGCATTTTGCGATTCTTCTGCCGCTTTAATTTACAGAATGAATTTCTAACTCTAGATTTTACTTTGTTTACTCCTTACTGAACCCCGCCTGTAAACTACGTCGCATCCAACACCAACGCAGGATTCTCCTCCGGCTGAACATGAGTTATATATTTATTATAATTATATATTTCACCCTCCTACATGCTGCCTGATGGCAGAGCCGCTCCGTTTATATACTTTTTTTTTAGGACAATCCGTCCAAGTCCACATACGTGTTTGCATGTCATCATACTTTATGCTATAAATGCCTTTAAA
>JBAMHW010000006.1:27125706-27135897 GCA_037177495.1 Rhadinocentrus ornatus
TCAATCCAAAATCAAACCAGGTGAACTAACGAGCCAGAGACAGAAAACAGTGAAAACTGAACTACACGTGCCAAAACTCCAAAAAACCTAATCCATGAACTAAACAGAAACTAAACATGACAAAAACCCGGAAATAACCCTGTGAGATCATGACATTCTAGACCTCCAGCCTTGACCTGTTCAAAATCATCTTAACCCCCTTTTTTGCCATACTTATTCTCAGCTTTAACTTTAGCAAGTCATCGTGACCATGTGCTGCCATGTGTTTGGCTGATTAGCAATTGAACAGGTGTAGCCAACAAAATTACCAGTAAATGTAGATTCACAACCAAAATGGGCTTTGCTGCATACTATCTAAAGATTGTTTGATTATCTAGATTTTTTAACATATTCTTTATGAGTTGCAGGCTTTTTGGGAATACCACCATTTCACAATTATTAAAGTATTACCTATGAAAATGGACCATGAGGCCAAACCTTTTGGATCATAAATTTGAATTTACCCCATTACACAGGGAAAACTCTGGATAGGCCGATTGAGTTGGTGTATGTCAGTAATTTGTTAGCGTTAGTTCAGATTTATACATTAGTTGTACATTTGATATAAGTGAATCAAGACCAATATTACAGAAAAAATCATCACCTAAACAGTTTATCTTGTGGTTTTAACCTATTGTATTCTTTATAAAGAAGAAAGTGATGTAAGAAGTCATGTAAAGTGAAGATGATTACATAATTTTATTATTCATGTTTATTCATTTTAGACTGTGAAGCTGTAAAAAAAATGGTCATGTTGCTATTTTCTGTACTACAGAACACCATAGACTATTTAAATGATTTAATTAAACTTTATATTTTTCTGTCTTCAGGTGCATCCACAAGAGCTGAACAATGGAGTGATAAATGCCTGCTTTCTCGTCCTCTTTAAAGATCTAATCAAGTTATATGCCTGCTACAATGACGGCATTATCAACCTTCTAGGTAGAAAAAATTCAATTTGCCCTCAGTGGACTGATGATGTTTTTACTCTTGGCTGACAACAGAATCGGAGGGCATTTGCAATAACTTAATATTTTATCACATCTTTTGTCCAGAAAAATTTTTCCAGATGAAAAGAAGCCAGTGCAAAGACGGGCTCGAGATCTACAAAAGGTTCCTGACACGAATGACTCGGGTTTCCGAATTCTTTAAAATTGCTGAGGTAAAATTCAGAGCACTCACTGATTACCTAATTACTTCCACACTACTTTTAATGTGTCATCTTTGTTTTCTGCAGCAAGTGGGAATAGACAAAAACGACATACCTGAACTTACTCAGGTAAGGTCTAAAGCTTTTTCTGACCCCCAATCATTTTCAATAAATTATTATTTATCAGATGTGTTTTCTTTTTCTTTTTTTCTTTTTTTTTTTAAACATACTATCAGAGCATGTGAGTTGTGTTGTAATGGTCTTGCATGTAGTATGAAGGTCTATCTGTTTTCTGTTTCCCCTTCCTGTTGTGTCCTCTGGTGTTTTTTTCTTCTTGATAACAATGAGACCCTCACAAACAGCCTCACCAATCCCACAAGCAGTGATTCTTTAGTTACTGACGGCCCCTTTGCCCCACTTTTCTTTCACTTTCAGAGATGCAGATTGATCATTCAGGCTGAGAGTGTGAGTAGCGAGTAGTGCACAGAGCTAGCTTTTTGGGAGCAGCTATAGGGAAAGTCTACATTTTTTAAGTGCTCTGAACTGACACACACACTGCACAGTGTGCACACACCTCACAGGCAGATGCAGACACTCAGATGAAGTGATTGGGAGAGATGACTGTATGATACGCTGAGCAATGCTGCTGGCCTGATGGCTGCCAAGATTCAAAGCGAAGTTTGCTGCAGAGTTTCCATGACAGCCTGTATCACAAGATGATATCTTACTCTATTATGATAATTGACATGTTGGCCACTGACAAATACAAGTGCATCCCAGAATGGGGGGCCTGGATTTTGCATGTTGGATTTGACTCAGTTGTAGACTTTTGAGTTGTGATCTGCTGTGGAAACTCTTCAGTTAAGGTTATCCAAGTTAACATGGCAGTTGCATCAAAAGCATGCTGATACATCATGCTGAAAAGCATGATGAACTTGACTATTTCATAGAAAAAGGCCATTGTACAGTATTTGAAGATGGTTTAATCTCAGATTTTTAGGCCCTGACTGATCTTGTGTAAGAAAAGGTTATTTTTTGAAAATTCACTCATTTACTTCTTTGCCTAGAATTGAATAATAAAAAAAATAAAGAAGAAATTATTATCTTTATAAGGCCAGAATTACTGGCTTTAGGAAAAGGGATAATGTGAAAACTAATTTCTTTAAGATGGTGCCACCCAAAAGAGATGCCAGATCTATTGGAAATGTATCTTTAAAGAAAGCCATCATTACATTATAATGTTGCACTCCTCTTCTTCCTATGCAAACAACACTGATGTGCATCCCAGAGTAGTAGTAGTAGTGATAGTAGTAGTAGTAGAAGGTAGAGGCTCCAATTTGATTTATTAACATCAGAAGGTATGGGGGACGGTATGAGTCACCAAAGAGAGAAGGTTCAGCAGCTTTTATGCCCTCCTTGGATTAGAAATATTTGTGTCTAAGCACTGCAGTAATGGAGCTGCTGTATCTGTGCTCTGCCTGCAGAGCAGCTCTCTTTGTACTTGGTGGAGAGGACAGACACTTCAAATTCCCAGGATAATAAACGATCAGTCCCTCTAAGGGCCAAGACAAACTATTAGTGGCCTGGCTGCCTTGTTCTTTAGGATAATAGCGTTGGAAGCTTTAAACTAATAGACCCAGGAAGTGGTGCTGCGAATTAATGACAGTGGATTAGTGACCATTTTGTTTGTTGAATTAACTTTGACCTCTATGAGGAAGCCTGCTGGATTTTGAACTGTTCTTTGAACTGCATGTTTGGAGGTTGTGTCCCGTCTAGCCTGGTGGAGCATGCAGCTTTGCATCCCAGCTGACTGGAACAATGGTTTTGTTCTGTTTGCATGATGGTTTCACTTATTTTTCCCCCCTTTTCATTAATGCCCTTTGTTTTACGATGAATGTACCTTCATACTTGATGAAAATATCTAAATATCGCTGTGTTGTGCTATATGAAAAGAAAGTTTTTAATGCAAGTGTATGCAGAATCGTCTGGTTTTACCAGGTCTTAAAATGAGCTAAATAAGAGCTCAGGTGGACATGTCACATATTACACCACATAAAAAACTAAATTATCATGGAGAAACTGTATACAGAAACAACAACAACAAAAAAAGTTAAACTTTGAGTAACAGCAAACATGTTTATCCAAAGATCAGACCATGTAAAGCTAAGAGCAATAGCAAAAAACCCAGGAGCTACATCTCAGACTCTACAGTTAATGAAAAAGACTGAGCAAGGACGGATATTTTGAAAGCGTTGTAGGAGAAAGCTTCTTCTCTCTGAAAGGAACAAAAAGAAAATCAGTTACCTTTAGACAGATGCACCACATTTAACATAAAATAAACACCTTATATTAGTTGTCAAGTACGTTGGTGTAGGGCTGATAATTCAGGCTTGTTCTGCTGCCACAGGACTTGGACACCTTGCAGTTATTGAGTGGACCATGAACTTCTGTTTATACCAACGTATTTTAGAGTCAAATGATATACGTCCCAAACACAGTAGCAAGTCTTCAAGTGAATGACTGAAAAGAATCAGGATGCTGTAAAAATACAGGGTCCAGATCTCAACCTGACTGGAGTCAGCCTGACTGGGTGGACTGTTCATGAAAAGAGAAACTAAAACGGATGCACAGAATCATAGAGCGTGCTTAGTGATTCTTCATGTTGACGTGGTTCTTAAACTGGGGATTGGGTTGCGCGATAATTTCAGGGGGTCACCACAGGATTCTAAAAAAAGAAAAGCCTACATTTATTAAAATAAATTTGGGGTTTTTACCAGGGCTGGCAATGTATTTTGGGGGTTGTGGCTCAAAAAGTAGAGAACCACTGAGTTAAATAAAAACATGATGTAATGTGTTCTATATCTGATGCTATTTAAACCTAAATTTTAGACCTTATAAGGTCCAGATAATTTTTCCTAAAGTCCTGATGTCTAAAACCTCAGATTACATAGGAGTGTAGATAGTTTATGGGCACAAAGAAAAGGTATTTAAGGATCTTGCCATTAAAACAATGTAACAAAATGGGTAAATGTGGTAACACAACTTAAAATAAATGTAACATGCTGAATCCCACCTCTTTTACTAACGGCCTATTTAAGAGGTATTCAGTGAATCAAACACTGGCCTTGATTGATAGTAGCAGCTTTTGTCTGTATTTTCCTGTAGGCCCCAGAGAGTCTTCTGGAGTCCCTGGAGACTCACCTCAACACTCTGGAGGGGAAAAAGCCGTAAGTAGATCAATATATCAGCAGTCTGTTTATTTTAATGATTTAACTGCATCTTTTTTTTTTTTTTTTGCTTTGTTATTAAAAGTGGCTTCAGTATTTATTTATTTATTTTATTTTATTTATTTTTTATTAGGGATAATGTACAATTTCAAACACGAATGTTTCCATTTGATGCATTGTACCAGAGTTAGGCTAATTTATATCTGCAGTCCCTGGATAGATGCAGAGATCCCTCTTCTCTACTACTTCTCTAACCTCTTCTCTAACTTCCCACTTTCTTTTATCTTTACACAACTCAGAGAAGACAAGTAAGTATTCTCTATCAATGAGATATAATATTATTTTATTTGATAATTAAATGAATTATCAAATGATCAATTATCTTCATTCTACAGTCCATCTTGCAGTGATTCTAGAGAAAAAGCATCTAAACAAAAAGTCATTATTACTATGTGGCATAATTTTGTTTATGCCACATAGTAATAATGTTTTTTTTAAAATGTCATAACATTGCATCAGTGTGTAATCAGCCCCAATGTTCACAAAGTTTTAGCTGCATGATAATAAATACACTCAGGTGTGAAAGAAAAGCTTTGTTGAAGTGGAATTGGGGGCCAACGTCCTGTTACTCAGCAGTCCACCATGTTTTAAAATGTGGCTTGTCTGGTAATATTGTGATATTTAAGCCATCTCTCTTTTGCGTCGTCTCGGTAATAGACTATATGTTGCTCTGTCTCATGTGCTACCTTTGTTTTTGCAGGTCACCCACTAAGGTAAGCAATGTTTCATGATAATTATAATGGTGTGGTAAAAATAGTGATCTTTACCTGGCACTAGTAGGAGTTAAAGTACAATTATCTTACAAGGCAGTAGCTTTATCTCTTACATTGCCTTGTATCCAGGGGTAGTAATAAAGCAAAAAACCTGTTGACTCACAGCAGCCTACATAACTGTGTTGGTCACCATTTAACGGTTGTTTTCTTTCTCTTTAGCAGGATGCAACAGCCAACAACAGCACTCCAGCCGCCTCAGCTCCAGCCAAGCCTGCACCTCCCGCTGCAGCCGGTGGGCCACCAGCTCGCCCCGTGCCGCCTGCCAGACCCACTCCACCCTCTGTCACTCCAACCGCACCAGCCCCCACTACCACTGCTACCAGCAAGTAAGAGTCAACCAATAATATCACGAGTGTACTAAGCTGCATCATTGCTTAATAAAACATTCTCTCTTTGTCTGCCTTGCTGTTCAGCGCTCTTGACGAAGGATTCTTGTTGGATCTGGACCCCATGTCGTCTTCTTCTGCTGGGGGCGCTGCAGCGACCGCCACTACAACCGGATGGGGAGGTATACTACCCCAAATAAATGCTTTTAGGGCCTTTTTCTGAGTTCATACGGAGGTGAAAGAAAGCAGATTTTGAAGTTTTTGTCATTGACTGCAGCTTCCGACAGGTTTAAAGGAAGCATCTTAAAGTATCCTAAAAATAAACTTAATATTTAATTCCGTAGCAGCAGGCTAAACTCTCTTACAAATCTCAAAATTTAAAGTTTAAAGAAAATGGTGTTCGTTCTGCACAGGATTGTTTTTCTTATAAACTTCTTAAAGATCCCATATTACATTTTTGTTTTTAACAATTTCATATGGGCATCAGAGGTCCAACAACATTGTTTTCAAAGTGTATTACCCCAAATGCAGCCTTGGTCCTTAATTTCAGCCATTTGAAAAGTGACTCTGTTGAGCTCTACGGAAAACGGGCTGTGTCTGAACCTTTAAATGAGTGGTGCCTGTCCACGCCCGCCTCTGGGAGAGGATCTGGCTTTTCACTGGCACCTGCTCAGCAGGCTCAGCTAGCCAGGGGAACAGGTCAATGACAGTATCCACTTCCGGGGCAGTGGTTATTTCCCTTTGTTAGGTCATAAAGGGAAAGATCTCAGACTCACCCATTTGAACACACATTCGCTAAAAAGTGGAGCGAGCAAGTGAGAGAGGAGACAGATTTTTCTCATTTTTGGGCTCATACACAGGCTATAAGGACGCATATGACTTTTAGAAAACCTTTAGAAAGGGAATTTAGCATAATATGGGACCTTTAATGTAAGCTGATCCCTCATTTCTGCATTCATTGCCTTTAACCTCTTTGGTTTGTGTATTTTGTTGCAGATCTCTTGGCTGAGGGTGAGTATCCTGTTCAACACTGTGTTGAAGAAATGTCTTTAATTTCACTTTCCTGAAAGTCTCTTTCATCTTTAGTTATCCTTGTGGTTACATAGATGAGCTCCCAGCTTCTCCTCATTAATCTCTCACCACTAAATCAGAATCTCTTAACTTTTTTTCTGTCTGACACCGCTCTATCCCTCCTATTTCCTGTTTCTCTCTTCCTGTCTGTGTCTGCTGGGGATTGGGACTTGTCGTGGCATTTGGATAATGGGGTGTATCTGTAAAGCAACCCCAGCCGATACAGAAAAAGCCTCTGAAGCACCCCTGGCAGGTGAAAAGTCTGCTGATGCCGCTCCAGCCGCCGCTGTTGCTCCCGCAGCTTCTACGCCCATAGCCGCTGCAGCTAAACCAGCGCCCACCTCGCTCCCCTTCTCTGCTCCTGCCACCACCTCAGCCACAGACATGGACCTTTTCGGAGGTCAGTGTGGGCGGAGGATTGGGTGTAGCTCAAGATACGCAGCATGGCGTTTTGCCTGATATTTGCAACAATTCTCATAATCATTTAGTTATTTATTTACAGATTTTCTTTAGTAAAGAAATTAACATTTATGGATTAATGGCTTGGACATTCATGCTTAAATCTTTATATCACAACTACAGAAATATTAGTAAGAAATGCAACATCTAACCCCACATAAAGTCAACAGGATCAGCTTCACATTCCTGCACTTTAAAGCAACTTGAAAACTTCTTAGAAAAAGAAAAACACTTGGAAACTACACTAATGAACACTCTGGGAGTGATCAGTCACTGAGCTAAAACTTTTACTACTAATTGTTTCTAAAACCTGATAGTTGCTCACCAGCATCTAAAGCAGTTTTGCAGATGTTTAAATTGGAATGCTTCTCATTACCTTAATAAGGATTGTTTAAACCCATTTATTACGTTGCAGCTATATGACGAATCACAGGAAAAACAGCATGAAATGTCCAGTGTTGGGCCACCATATACCACCTGATCAGCTTCACCATGCCTCTACTAATGTGTGGAGTTTCTCAGAATTTATTCCTTGATTTGAAGTTATAGGAAAAATGATGGAGAATGCTATTTTGCTCTTACGTTCACACCCTTTTCATCTTCTTAAGACCTCAGTGACTCCCCATTACTCTAATAATGTTTAGGATTTCTTAAATAATAAGTTACCATGAAGGTGTTTAATTGTAGGATAAATTTGTCATTTTGTGTACAAGTACATTCACTCTAAAGGGACATATAAACCCAAAGTATACTCTCACTGTGTAATGGTTAAATAAATGGTAAATCTCCATTTAATTAGCTACTTTCAGAAAACCCAAGAAAATCAGTAAGTATTAAGCATTATTAAGTATTGATTATGCATTTTAATAGTAATTTAAAAAAATGATTTACCATTTTTTTCATATTCTTTAGTTACAATTTTATTAGCAGTTGTTATATTTCTATTTTGGGAAGTCAGATGGTTTTTTTTGTTGTTTTTACATCCCGCTTTGTTAAGGTCACACATTAATGCACTAGCATCATGTGTGGACATGCACTTTATTCATTGATTACAAGTGAATAATTATCATTTGGCCCACATACCAAGAGCTACAATTCATGGTTTCCCTCCAGGCTCGGCTCACAAACGCTGATCTGGTTTGTGCATTGTATTGATGTGAATAATGATGGATGTTCACCTCAGAAACCCAACTGAAATGTATTGTGTTTCCTATTATAATGTATATTTTTGTGACTTTTTCATCACCATTAATAATTTTCTCCCTAAAAACTTACTGTTTCATAAACATGTCAAGATGATAATAGCTAGATTTCCTGCTATATATATCAACATCAATCCTAACTTTTCAATGATTATTGAAAAGAGTTAAATTTTTTTGGCAAAGAGAGTTTTGCCTCCTTCCCCTTTCCTCTCTTTCCTCCCCTTGTCACAGAGTACAAGTAACTTGTGACAACCAGACTCATTTCACAAGCCTGCACAGGTAGTGCACTCATGAATGCAGCATTATGCAGCCCCCCCTCCCAAAAAATCATCATGTGACTGATGATACAATTATGATCAATGACTTTGATTAACTGGGCTGCATATTTCTTGTATTCTCTGCTTTTTTTCCTGATGCTGACTTTTCATTTTTGTTTTCTGTCCGTTCCATCTGTTGACTCATGTTCTGTTGTATACATCCATACGTGTGTCGGTGTGTTGGCCTGGGTGTTATTTTTTTGCGTTTGCGTTCCGGCTGTTGTGGTCTGCAATACCCTAGATGCGTTTGCACCTTCCCCAGGAGACGGTCCTGCTGCCGTGGCCGCGGGCCCTGCTGCTGATGCATTTGCTGGATCTGGTGGGTGACAAAACAGCTTTATGTGAAAGAGCATGTCTTAAGTCGTGTGGATGTGTGAATGTCTGTGGGATTCTAAGAGTTGTTGATTTTACTATATCAAGCTTTTTCTGTTTCCATAGAGACAGTAGAACAAACATGCGCCCCTGGGGCCTACTGTCTCACCCCGAATCCTGCTAATGCCCCAGTCATGGACCCTCTCCTCCTTCATCTTGACTACTGTTCTCCTCCATATTTCTCACCAATGATTACTACTGTCAGATGCAGTTACCTATATTAATGTACACAATGAAAACATACCTATTTTGATATCACTTACTCTGCTAATACTGGATTACGCTAATCATTGCAGAGCCTTTTTTTTTCTTGTTTTCCTTCATTGAAGTTGCTCTCTTTGGCTTACAAAAAAGACTAAATACTGTTCCATGAATTTTGCCCTTTTAAATAATCGAAAATTTACTTTACTGCACATCTTCAGGATGCTAATTTACACATAGTGTAACCATTATCAGTAAGAGAAACAGTTGCATATTAAAATTAATTTAACTTTTGCATTAACTTTATGCTGCACCCAGCATCTGCCTCCTAAAATCAGCAGTGTCAAATGGAAAATTTACAACTTTTCACGCTGTTGAGCTCATTCAGTGATAATCATTTAGGAGCTTAAATTATCCATGTGTCCGCTAAAGCATGTCACAGTACCTCAGTTTACCTCTAACACTGAAGACAGAAATAGTCATCACACGAGTGCATATGCATGATTAGTAGTTTGTTAGGAAGGGTAAGACAATAATTAACTCACCTTGTGCACGCAGGACATTCATCGGACATTGTGGCAGACCACGGTTTTGTTAAAGGGGTAACACAGATGATAAACTTTTTAATATTCCAGGCTAGATGTCAAAATATTGCCTGCAAGAGTGAAAGCATGTTAGCTATTAGCTTAAAGTACTGGTATGCCAAGGCACAGTTTTAAAAGTTTTGTTTTCTGTGAAGAGTACAATTTATTTTATTTGTAGGTTTCTTACATGATTAAAGTAACTTCTGACAAATAAATCTGTAGGAAATAATGAGAAATGGCAGCAGTGGCTACGTTATATTAGTGGCTATTTAGCCGCTGCTAACAGCAAGCGGTTTATGCTAGCAAATGCTAGAATAACATATTTAATGTGATTGTGCTGCGATGGACTGGTGACCTGTCCAGGGTGTACCCTGCCTTCACCTGAAACACTGCTGGGATAGGCTCCAGCT
>JBAMHW010000006.1:27135997-27146375 GCA_037177495.1 Rhadinocentrus ornatus
GGATAGGCTCCAGCTCACCCCGCGACCCCTACTGGGAACAAGCGGTACAGAAAATGGATGGATGGATGGATGGATGTGATTGTGTAGCTACGTTAAAAGTACCTTTAAGCTAATCTAAAAACTACTACTACTATTACTACTACTACACTACTGTGACCTTGTTCAGTACCAGCAGTGGCAGTAATACAAAAAATTAAACAATTGCAGTTGGTTTCTTAGTGGCTTTTTTCTTTGTATACACTTTCAACAAGGTCAGTGATCCTATGCAATATGCATAATTATTATTTCCAACTCCATGTTGATGTTTTAATTGATCGATTTCTTTTGAACTTATAGCTGAAAATTCTGCCTGAAATCAAATGCCGCTACATAAAATTCCATTTTCCCTTTGAGATAAAATTTTTTTCAACCAGTCAGAAATTTCCAGCACCATAAGCTCCATACCTAAAGTTACTGTCCATATATATAGAGTTACCTCCTTAAAAGAGACTAAACAGGATGGAAATTTAGGTAATGGTCCAGGCTTTGGAAGGACACTGGGAACAGTGTCTGGAGAAAGTTACAACAGTTTTATTGGCCCAGTTTAAGCTAATTTATTTACTACACTGTATTATGCAAGGACTTTACACCAAATGAACATTACTGTGTTTGAAAATTTTGTCAGCATGTGCCTCAAAATAACAGGCCAGTTACCAATAAAAAAAATTAGGTAGGTAACCACTCATATTGAAGCTCACCTTGATCATGTCCTGATCTTGAGAAAACAAAGCTCATGAATGCTTATAGTAAGTCATTATGTCGAGAAATAGCAGATTTCTCAAGGTTATGAGAAAATATCAGGTAATCATGTTGAAAAAGAGCTTCATGATCTATAGATCACAGAATAATTAACCTGTGATCTTGAGATAAATTATTATTATATCTGTAATTATTTTGAATTTTATTCTGATTAGTCCTGTTTGATGCTAGAAGTCTTCACAGAGCCAGTGATAATTAGGGACACATGGAAGTTGGGCAGTGAGCAATTTTTCTACATTACGGTGGTAAAGAGAACTCTTTACCACTTCTTTACTCTTTATTCTCTATTGACGGTTGCAGTTTGTTGGGTTCAGCACTGAAATTAATGAGCTACTGTGTGCTTGGTTTTACTTTCTTTGAGCTTAACCCTGTCTTGGAGCTACAAGACAAAATGCTTTACACAGTGTTTGTTGTTTTAACAAACCCTCAATCCCTCCTTCCCTTCTTCTCTAATCATGACCTCCCCTAACCCCTCAACACCACATCCTGCTGCTCTTCCTAAAGACCCCTTCGCTACAACTGAGGGGAGTGCGGACATTGCTCCAGAGCTGGACCTGTTCGCAATGAAGCCCACCGACACAGGGGCTGTTACTGCCATCACTCCTCCCACCTCTAGTGAGGCGCCGACCATCATCGCTCCCACCGCTGCCCCCGCCCCTTCTTCCACCACTACTACCACAACAGCCACCGACACCACCACCACAGAGTCTGCAGCTGCCCCGACTCTAGATATCTTTGGTGGTAAAGTCCTCTCGCTCTCATTATGCCTTTCACTGCATTGCTCTGCATTATGACACTGAAGATGATGAAGGTTTTAATAGATATGTGCTGATGATGATGATAGTGATGATTTTATTAACTTGACCAACCCCTACATTTAAGATGTTTTTTTAATTTTTTTTATTTGTTCTTTTCCATGACTCCTGCCCTTTAGTTAGATTTAATCAAGCACTTTGAACACCTCTGTAACAGTCATATAGTTTGTGCAGAAACAAAAATGTCATTAAAGGCTTTAGCTAGTTTTATTTTGGAACTAAAACATGTAAATTTGATCTCAAGGGGCATAAATTGTACAGTTATTTCCTATGTACAGAGGTAGCTCAACTTGCTTTGATTATTAACCAGGAACTAACAAACTGTTTGCTAACCGTGAAGGGAAGAAACCTGTTTCTTCTCCTGCTTGTTACCAGTGCTTTAGACACTTTAACAGAGAATGCTTTGTTATAGCTTATGCACTTAAGTTAAAAGGGAATAATGCTCAATTTCTAAATTGCTACACACATGAAGTTGAATCCTCATATAGCTCATATATGTGAATGTGACAAAGGCTTTATAAAAAAAGAAAAAGCATAATAGAGTTTCTGAACTCTAAAGGTAATACAACTGGTGAGATATTTTGCCATATTGACTGCATGGTTGTACAATCTTGTAAAGTGCAGCAGGAGCTACTCACCATTCCTCTATTGATATAACTTTGATCATTTCTGTATTTTTAACTAACATGATTCACATGGTCAGATTTACACTCGCTAGCCACTTTATTAGGTGCTTTCAAGTACAGTTCAAGCTAATAATAAATAATAATAATAATAATAAATGAATTTTGGAAGCATTCATCGGTGGTTTTGCTCCACATTAACACAATAACATCACATAATTGCTACAGATTTGTCAGCTCCACATCCATGATGAGAATCTCATATTCCACCACATCCCAAAGATGCTCTATTGGAATGAGATCTGGTGACTGTAATCCATGTTTTTATGTTGTTCCCACCAAATTTTGACCCTACCATCTAAATGTGGAGCTAAAATGGAAACCCATCAGACCTAGCAATGTTTTTACATCGTCTATTATCCAGTTTAGGTAAGTCTGTGTGAATTGCAGCATCAGGGGTTGCACCTGGTGCAGTCTTTTGCTGATGTAGCCCATCTGTTGCAAGGTTGGACAGAGATGCTATTCTACATATCTTGGTTTAGAACCAGTGGTTATTTGAGTTCCTATTGCCTTTCTACCATTTCCAACCACTGTCCATTCTTCTCTGAACTCAACAAAACCTTTTGGTTCAGACAACTGCTGCTCAATGGATATCTTCTCTTTTTCAGACCATTCTCTGTAAATCATAAAGATGGTTGTGTGAGAAAATCCCAGTAGATCAGCAGTTTCTGAAATACTCAGACCAGTCTGTCTGGTACCAACCATCATGCCGTGTTCAAAGTCACTTAAATCCCCTTTGTTCCTCAGTTTTATACTGGGTTTTAACTTAGCAAGTCACCTTGACCACATGACTAAGTTTGGCTGATTAGTTGTTTGTGTCAGAAGCAGTTGAACAGGTGGAGCTAATAAAGTGAACATTGAGTGTGTTTCAATTCATGTAATGATTATTGGATTATGACCAAAAATTAGTAAAAAAAAAAACCCACACATTTTCCCTTTAACTTTAGTAATTGTTACAAAGTGATTGCATGCTAGCTAAATATCATACTGTTAGCATGCTAATAGTACATTTAGCAAAACTTAAAGCTGGAAGAAACAAGAATGAAGAGTCTTACATCTAACTCTAACTTGTACTTAGTGAACAAAACATAATTGGAGAAAAAAGAGCTGGTATTCTACATATCTTGGTTTGGTACCAGTGGTTAATGCTAACTTTGTTATAAACTCCCTGTCAGAGTTTGCAAAAAGAAACATCAAGTATTGAAAATGTTTATGCTTTTATTTATAACAACAGAAGTTACAGTTTGCTCAGTTACATTCACAGCTGTAAGAAGCACACAAACAAAATCAGATTGTGACATTTCATATACATGAAGCAAAAAAAAAAAAAAATAAAAATTTTGTCTACAAAAATGGAAGTTTGATTTCATGCTACAATTGAGCAATTTTCCCTTTTAACTTCTCTTTTTGCATTGCACTGACTACATACACAGCTACTTACTCATTTAATAACCAAAATATCTGCTCTCCACCTCTCTTTACTCATCATTCTGTATGCACTGGACTTGAAATCTGAATGTACATGTGATTGTGTGTCCTTATTCTTAGATATGTTTGATTCTATGCCTGAGCAAAGCCCTACCACAGAATCCAAAGCTGCTACCACTCCTAGCGTAGACCTTTTTGGTGCAGGTACAGGAGCTGATATGCATTTTTCTGTGTGTGGGACCTCTTCATGTCCTCTGGTTTCCATTATGTCTACTCCTTTGTCAACAGTTTTTTTTCCTACTCGTCTTGGTTTGTCCCCCATAGTGGTATGAGAACTGTGCATGCAACCCACTCGTCAAGTACTTGATAGTCGTTGTGGCTGCTTTCTGTTTATGCTTTATCTCTTTACCTGCCACGCTAATGCTTTTCTTTGCTCCCCAACCTCCATGGTTTTCTTCTTTCTGGTATTCTGCCTCTTGCTTGCGTTGGTAAATTAGACCTTCCTGCTGTTTCACGCGGGCCCTCTCCTTTGCCCGAGCCGGCTCCGGCTGGAGACATTGTGACGGGTGAGTTAAGCTGCTGCATCTTTACTGCATCACTGTTTCCTATCCTTACTTTATGAGGAGTGCAGCCAGACAGTTTTTTGCATGGTGCAGGTGTCTGCATGCACAATGCAGACCAGACATCGAAATCCAAATGGTGCACGCTACAAGGATACGGACAGTTATGATGCAGGGGTGCTTGCTCCTTTCTCCTGCTTCTTATGTGTGCTTCAGCATTTTAGTGCAGGCAGATTAACTCTAAATTGACAGAGCATTCTCTTCTTGAAATTAAAATTTCGTCTGATGAAATCAATAATTTAGTCTGAACTTTTTCTGTGTTTGTCTAGATACATTTTCATCTCCAGCTTCTAATCCTACCCCTGCTCCGGCCCCAGAAGCTTCTTCCCCATTGGAGGCAGAGCCTGAGCCGGTCATTGACCTGTTGGGTACTGTACATATATACGTACTTCGTATCATCTCTCAGATCTGTTTGCTTATTTCTTGTTCTGCTGGGGCTTTAGCCCCATCATATCCCTGTAACATGGGGCAACTCTCAACCCATGTTTCAGTCAAACAAACATGTGCTCTAAAACAAGCTCTGTTTGTTGAGGTATACCATGGATGGCGCAAAATATATAAACACTGGTGAAAAATGCACATCCTTTTAATTTAAAATATTATTAATTGCCCTGAAATTCCACATTGGTGCATAAAGAAAAAAAATGGATTGAATATTATTGTCTTTCTACTCATTTTTTCTTCTACAGAATTTTCTGTCCAGATCAGTTCTCTCTCTTTTTTTTATTTTATTTTAGCTTTCTTTGTGAAGATAATTTTTATATCCCACCCTTCCCCTAATACTCATCATGTGGCCCAGGGCTGACCTCTTGCCCCTCTCTACTCTTCATGCTGCCTTGTGGATAATCGGATGCTCCCGCAGACTCCTTCAGTTGTCCCGTGGGGGAGAAGCAGATATCTGCTCCTGGAGGGCCGGGAGATGACCTGCTGGGAGGTGAGACTCTTCTATCCCTTTTTTTTTTTGGAGATGCATAAAAAAAATTGTTGTTAAATTAAAATAGCTGGGTGGACTAGAACATTTTAAAAAGATCTCACATCAAATGGCTGATTAATATGTTTATGAAGGAATGATGTATTGATGGAGATGCATTTATCCAATTACTAATTTTGCAAACTTGCCAGTTAGTGTTTTAATTAGGAAACAGTCCTTTTAAATAAAGTTTAAACCTTGAAATTATCTCCCCATCACAACTCCTGATGATTTTCTAGCCATGTCTTGGAGTTTTGATTAAACTGAATTGTACTTTAAATGAGCTACACTATCATCACACCCAAATGTTTTCTCTGTGTGTGTCTATTCAGCTGTTCATGTATGTGCTGCTTTAAAACTCAGTGCACATTTTCATAGTAAAAAGTAGAGGAACTGAATTTTAAGAGAAATTACTACATTTCAAACCTATTTAAGCTACAGTACAGAGATGTTAGCAACAAAGTAAGTCTTGCATGGGAGTTTTTTAATTGCTGTAGCTTTATCATTTAAGCACTATTATTCTCTAATAGAATTACTACTGTTACAACTCAGACTGAAATTATACTTGTTATGCAGTTTGCTTCTAAAAAATCATATCCTATTGAATGTATGTAGGTAGAAGATAAGGTATGACATTAAAATGACTTGAAACCATGCTGTATAGTGTTCATTTTTATCTTATCTGTACTGTATAAGCTCACTATTATAACAGCAAAAATCAGCTTTAAATATGATAAATAAAATATTTGGCTTTAGTTATGTTTAGTTTGGACTAGACATGTGTTTGAAAGTTGCTATATAGATAAAGCTGAGTTAAGTTCCAGTCACTCCTGTGATATCCTTCAGGCCTATCCCCCACTCTGGCTCCAGCCCTGGCTCCAGCTCCAGCCCCAGTACAGAACGACCTCCTGGAGACAGGCTTTGATGCCCTGAGCTCGCTTCCCTCTCCCACACCACCAGTACCTGCTGTAGTCTCAGCAGTACCAATAGTGCCAGCTGCAGCATCAGCAACAGAACCTGCATCCACCACACCAGCACACTCTGGTGGATTTGATGCCTCAAGTAAGTGGGTCTTATGTTTGCTTAATTTTTGCTACATACACACTTTGCAAAACTAAATAAGTATGCAGTTCAGACTTACACAAGCCCTTCACCTGATGTGATTTGATTTAACAAACAGCGCAGTTACTGTTTTCTGCTGACAGCTTGACTTCTGCATGAATGAGGTGCTTCTGTCTCTGGCCTCCTGACGTAAAACTCTGCTGACTGCTGTTCTCCTGAGCACTGCTGCTATTGCAATGATTGTTTCTCACTCTTCTTCCACTTTCACAAATGCTGTGCTTTCTTCACCTCCTCGTCACCCCCTCTCCACGAGTAAAACATCTTTCTTTCTCTCTTTTGCTTTCTCTCTCTCTTTCTGCTGTACACCTTTTTCTTCTCTGTTTTCCTTTTGTCACCATCTCCCTCCCACCTTTCCTTCACACCCCTTCCACTCGCTGGTCATTGCTTGCTTCTTCTAATCTGTGATTGGTGAGTTCAACTCCGCGGTGCATCGCAGCATGTGCAGTTTGGACAGCTCTCCCTCCTTTCCGTCTTTCAAGGACGTTCTTTTGCATGTTGCGAAATTACCCTTGTGTGTCTCCTGCATGACAAAAAACTTGTCTTTATCTATGTACAGTGCATCTTTATTTGCCTTTGGTACTTTTTGGACACTAACCACATGCCATCAAGGCCAACATCTTTCACTGGTATATTTTTCCAAGTGGCTATTTTTTTAATTATTTACTTCCTATGTTGAATGTAATTTCATCACCAAATAAAAGACACAGAAAATCCACTTTAACCAAGATGAATTAGTCAGATAGTCTTTGATTTTTTCCAACATACTGTATGTATTTACACTCACTAGCCACTTTTCTAGGTCAGCCTTGCTAATTCCAAGTTGGACCCATTTTCCTTCAGAACTGCCTTCATTCTCAGTGTCATAGATTCACCAAGGTGCTGGAAACATTCCTTAAAGATTTAGCTCCATATTGACATGATAGCATCATGCAGTTACTGAAGATTAGTCAGCTGCACATCCATGGCGAGAATCTCCCATTTCACCACATCCCAAAGGTGCTCTATTGGATTCATATCTGATGACTGTGGAGGCTGTTGGAGCCTCGGTTTCTCTGTTCTTAGCTGACAGGAGTGGCACCCGGTGTGGTTACAGTAACAGGGTAGTTGCAATCACTATGAGAAATGTGTGTAACACTGGATATCACTGAATATTTTCTCTTTTTCAGACCATTCTCTGTAAACCCTAGATATGGTTGTGTATGAAAATCCTAGTAGATCAATAGTTTCTGAAATACTCAGACCAACAACCATGCCACATTCAAAATCACTTAAATCCCTTTCTTCCTCATTCTGGTGCCCAGTTTGAACTTCAGCAAGTTGTCCTGACCATGTCTGTATGTCTAAATTTGGCTGATTAGCTGTTTGTGTTACAAGCAACCGTATCGGTGAGCCTAATGAAGTGGACCATGAGTGTATATCATGAAAGTTTTTTTTTTATAATTTTGGAATAAATATTAAAAGAATATCCTGCATTTATAGCTTGTTATGGCAGTCTGAAGCCTCTAAACAGTTATTAAAAATTTGTACCAAATAATATTGTACCATGTGGAGGTATGTAGCAGAATTACTGACTCTAAGGACTGAGGTCAACTCAAGCTAAATCAAGCATTGGGAAAAAAAATACATACTAGTTGAGCTCCACCTGTAACCTTTGTACTACAGTCAACCATAAGCAATATTTTATTAAAATGCCAAACAACTGAAGTAGTTGAAGTACATTAATTTCTGTCACATAATCTTTCAAAACTGTCTGATCAATCGTCCTCTAGCTTTATGAATGTCTTCTGAAAAATGTCTGGACATTTTCAGCTGTTTTCCCACTAATTTTTCAATCAGATTGTTTAAGCTTGAAAAGGTCTTTAGACTCAAGGGATGAAGCAATGTTGGTATCTTTTCAAGAGTAACTTTGCTTCTAGTAAGAGACTTTTTTAAACAAATGATTTGGCTGCATCTATAAAAAAAAAAAAAAAAACACAAAGAAAATAACAAAGTTATTATATAAAAATATAGGCAAACAAGGTGATTTCCAAAGAGCTATAAATTAAAAACACTAAAAGTGTCAGAACTAAGAAAATTTTCTACAGCAGAGAAACAATATCTATAAGTGATACCCTTAAGAAACTGAAACAAATCCAGCAAAGAGCTCACACAGGACCCGAAAGATGCATCTTTACCCTCAGTTGATCAATCTACTGTTGGCCAAAACCTTATCAGAAATAGTCTCCATGGTGAGGAGGCTGACAAGAAGCCATTCTAAAGGAAAGGAAACCTGGAGAAAGGTCTGAGTTACGCTAAATGACCCAAGAACTGGACTAAAATCAGCAGCAACAGGTCTTATGGAGCAATTAATCCTCCTTAGAGCCTGGACCTTAACATTATTTAAGTGGTGTGGGGTCATTTTGACAGAGAATTGAACAAAAGGCAACTAATGTCCAAAGAAGAGATTTGGAAATTCCTTCAAAAACTATTATTTACATTTCTTTTTAAATTCTTTATGTTGAATTTCCATTTATTGTGGCATGTTTTAATGAATTGCAGCATACATTTGCTATTTTTCTGACAATTTGTAAAGAAATGAGGCAGCGTGAGACTTTTGCTCTGTTCTGCAGCTCAAAATACTGAAAAAATGTATTTTGGTGTAAAAGTCAAGTAGCTCCATGAGCCAGTATCAGTAGTACAGCTACAAACATGACAAAGCTACAGAATGATGCCTGGACTGTATAAAAACATTACTGAATTATGTGCCAGCTTCTAGAATATACACCCTGAACCACATTTTAGCAGTGGAGTGCTGCTGGGATAAATTATATATAAGATTAAATCTGAACATGTGGCCTTGATGACATCTGGTTTAAAATCTGTCCTCTTAAATTGGCCAGTTTTTACTTCCTGCCATATGACAGCTGAACAACTGGCCAATGCAAGTGCTGCTGCTGTAACTTCCCTTTGAATGCACATTTACTATAAAGTCCAAAATTATAGATGCCGTGCACAGCTCCCTGATGATGCTGCCCCCGCTGGAATGAGCCCCTCACAGTACCGCCTGCTCTCACGTCTGCCCCTCCACCCGTGTTGTTCAGATTAGAGAATCACAGGTTTGTGATCAGCGTTGTTTCTTCTCAAGTGTTTGATGGATTAGGCGACTTGCTGATGCCCGCCATAACGCCTCAGAGCACCGGGGGCAGCACTGCTGGAAGCACAGCGGGTAGCATGGGAACTCCCGTCGGAGCTGGAGGGATAACAGCCGCTCCGCCCGCCACCCCACCTCCCACCAAAACTATCGGAGGAGATCTGGACTCATCGCTTGCCAACCTGGTTGGAGGTAGACTGGAGTCTTTTTTTCTTAATAATGTATGTTCAAAATTATTTCCTTACATAAAAAATTAACATTTTTTTAAATCTCTTTTCCACCTGTTCAGATCTTGGAATGAAGAAAAAGTAAGTATAGATGTACTGTATAATATATATGTGTGTTTGTAAAGCTCCAATCAAATGTGCTTTTAAAAAAAAAAGTCTTACTAAGTAAATACACTGTATTTTTTCAAATGTTTTGAGACACACCTCAAAATAATAAATTCAGGTGTTCTAAGCAAAGCCTAGGAGGAATCTCTCCTCTTCGATCAGAGCCACCGACTTGCCTGTTCCGGCACTCTTGACAGGGCTTTAATGTCTTGGTGTTGGGCTTGGCCTTGGACTCCCAATTTCCATAAGCAGCCTTGTGGATGACTTTCCCACAAAGCCTCTGCAGCCAACTTCTACTGAGCAGACCTTGGCTTTCCAGCCACGTTGTTCAGCGTCAGCCGGCAGTTCGGCGTACTTAAAGAGCTAGTGCACACTAAAATATTTTTTTTGAGCTGTAAACAACATAGTTGGACTCACCTCGACGCATGGCTTAGGCTCTGGAACCACTGTCCTTGAGAGGGGCTGGACCCTCTTCCATTC
>JBAMHW010000006.1:27146475-27161738 GCA_037177495.1 Rhadinocentrus ornatus
TTTCCCTGCTTAGGCAGCTGCCCCCGCAACCCGACTCCGGATAAGCGGCAGATAATGGATGGATGGATGGATGGATGTAAACAACATAGTATTACTTAATTGTGAGGAAAACTACCTATACTGTTGATAAAATTAGTAATTTCATCCTTTTCTTTTAAAGAAAAGGATTTTGTGGATTAAAAATGGCCCATAACGCCCCCTACAAGGTAAAACTAGGTTTTGCTTTCGTGATGTAAAGTCGTACTTGATGCTTCTCCACATCACAAGAAAATTTTGCAAACCCCACAGCCCCTCCCTCAGGATGCAAACAGATGGGTCCTCGCCTTGCAGGCATAGAAAACCACGCCCACCACGCATATGAAGGGATGTGAACTTATATGGTGTAGCTTTGCTAGTTTCAGACTTCTATTCTTTCACAGTTTCTGATGAAATGTTCCTGCAATGTGACGGATTTGTGCTTTTGAGGGGTGTGAAAGTAACACCGGACTTTATTCTTTACCTGCTGATCCTCATCTGGTGACAGACAGCAGCTCATATCGTAGCAGCATCAACTTAGAGCAGCACTTCCTGCAGGCACAACCTGTCGCAAGTCTCCACAGCTTTCCAGAGCTGCTAACAGGCCAGCGTAACAGCGCTAGTGTCTCAGACTGTAACGGTTCAGGACCACCTTGTTCATGTGTAGCTGAGGAGATTCTGGACAGGAAAAGTCTTCCTCCTCAAAGACCGCTCTGTGGTGCAGGTGCTTTGTGATCCTCGCTTTCCATCTGTCTACTGCAGGGTTTCTCCACTTCGGTCCTATGAGGGCCACAATCCAGCAGGTTTTTCATGTATCCCTGTTTCAACACACCTGACTTAAATTAGTTAGTCATTGTGCAGAACTTGACTGGCTGTTAAATCCATTTAATTTGATGCAGGTGTGTTGAAGCAGGAAAGCAGGGATACATGGAAAACCTGCTGGATTGTGGCCCTCGTAGGATTGAATTGGAGAAACCTGGTCTAGTGGCTGCCAATCATTTCTACCTGTGTGTCCCAACCTGCCCACTCTCCGCTCTCTGATCACCCCACACCTCCCACCCTAACCCTTGTAGTTAGTGTCAGTTTTCAAAATTTGCTAGTGATTGGCTGAATGTAACCAGATCCCGTTTACTAGATCATATTAAATAAAAACTAAAAGTCTTTGGGGAAAAAAGCCTAATTTCCTTCCCCAAAAAAACAACAGAAGAAGAACAACAGTTTTAATCGCCATCCTAGACAGCCTCGCTGCAGAACTGAATTGGAAAAATAGACTAGTAATAGTACTATGGACCAAAACAGACTGAATTACCTGTCTCTGATGTCCATTGAAAGTGATATTGTTTGCAAACTGAATTGGTAGAAATGAATATCTGACATTGTGTAGCTGTTGCATAATGATGTGGTGTGCTGCTTGTCTTTACTGCTGCAGATTATAATGCATTTGTTGAATTATAATGCATTTGTTGAATTTGAAAAGTTTTATTTGGTATTGCACAGTGCAGTTCTGTCTGCCTGTATGTTGTAATTTTGTCTCACTAGTGCCACAGATCTTTGCATTCAAACTAAAAAATTAAAAGCTTTTTGAGATGTACTAATGAACACCATTTCATACATGACGAACATGAAGGGGGGGCCCCCTCCCAAAATTAGCCTAGGGGCCCATGACCATCTTAATCCACCACTGGGTGTAGTTACTCTTTAAGGCTCTTGCGTTTGTAGGCTTCCTCTACAACCTCCTCCCAGGGCACAATAATCTCTATGATGTAGACTGTGTGAAATGAGGAGGACCAAAGCACGAGGTCTGGTCTGACATTAGTAGTAGCGATCTCAGATGGGAAACAGAGCCTCTGATTCAGATCCGCCACTAACCTCCAGTCTCATGCCCCTCCCAGCTGACCGTAGTCTGCTGTTGCACTGAGCCTGTGTTTGGTTTGCTTTCCACCTTCATGGCAAACTCTCTGGCTGGTGCAGTGTAGAACAATAAAGGAGGAGGTAGGGCATTGATGTGCATCTGTCTGGTCGCTAGCGTAACTGTCAGACTTTTCAAAACCTGGTTGTGCCGCCAGGTGTAGCGGCCTTGCATTAGGCTTGTCTTGCAGCCAGCCAGGATGTGCTTCAGATTTACTGGAGATGGACAAATGGGGCATGTGCATACCACTGGCTGCGGATACTGGGAGACTGGCAGGACATCATAAGTGGCATGTAAAAGGAAGCTGGTTTGAGGTGTTTCCATGCCCCACAACTCCCTCATAGATTTCCTCTTTTCAACTCCCTCCCTGCCTTGCTGGAGAGACAGCTTTATTGCACCTCATAGCCTGCACTTCCTCGACATGAAGGCCTCGGCCCTGTGTTGCAGTGTGAACTGTGTACTTTTGGCAATAAAGTCTATAAATGCCCGCTGATCAAGGTTGCCAAAATTTCTTATAATTTATTTAAATTCAGTTCTGCACAGGATTTCTATTAGTTTACAACTGTCCTAAATGTTGAAATACATTTTTTTTAACTGATTTAATTAGCCTTTTGTTAACAAGCAAATATTCTATTGTTCATTTCAGTTTTCATTTGTTGACAAAGCTACAACACTGCTGTGTTGTCCAAAAAGCAAACACATGAAAAAGCAGAAAATACGATAACAGAATTTCCTGAACTGTCTTGATGTCTCATCAAGTCCAAGTCCAATTAGACTACACAGAAATATGGTAATCATATCCGTCGCCTTAGTCTTACATTTCTTCTTTTGATTAAGTACATTTTGGTATAAGCTAGCCTCTTCGGTCATTTCTATCTCACTGTATGGATGGAAATATTATTATTAGAGGCAGCTGGTGAATGTTAGGCCCAGTAAAACCACTTACCCCCAAGGAGATCCAGGCACAGCACAATCCATCTGGACAGAGCTTGAAGTGAAAACCTTTGTTTGATCTCTTTTAGGGACCCACAAAGTGAGAAGAAGCTGACAGGAGGTGCTAACTGGATGCCACAGGTAGCTCCCACAAGCTGGGCAACTCCGGGAGCTCCCATGGTGAGAACTGCAAGGATAGCTCTGGCATTAGATTGCAATTTATGCAGAGATCCACCTTTAAAACCGGCTACCACCACACAGGCAAACATGAAGCTGCGAACATCTTCTAGACATTCCAAAGCAAACACATGCAATGATACTGAGACAGCTTTTAGAATCCACACAGCTGTGATAAATGTTTCAAGATCATGCAAGTTATGTTGTAATGACATTTGTCCATTTCTTTTCTAATTTATTCATCCTGAAATGTTTTCTAAATCATTCTTATGCTGAAGAGCTGCAGTGTTTGCAGATGTATGTTCATCATCATCTGGAGGGTGATGATGATTTGCAATTTAATGCATTTTCTTCTTCTTACAAGCCTCCTGCAGGAGCTCCTGGAGCTCCAATGATGCAACCCATGATGGGGCAGCCTATGATGGGGCAGCCCATGATGAGACCTCCTTTCACAGTAGCTGCAGCCGCGGCACCCGGAGCACCGGTAACTAAACACACACTCAAAAGCAAATTTGCTTTACAGTATTAAATAATATCATAGGGAAAATGTAAGTTACTAGTGTTGCTATTACTGCTATTGTTATTACACCTCTTTTTTATGTGTTTTCCTCTGGGAATGTCCTTTCCATTCTTACTGCTATGGCATGTAAATATCCCTACTGAGGGATCAGTAATGTCTTATCTTTGATGCTTTCATGAGCATTTATTAAATGTGCTGGACATTTTGTCAGCTTTCTCAAGGACCTGCAAGTCAGAGCCCTAAGAAGCCCAAGGACCCTCTAGCAGACCTTGACCTAAAAGACTTCATATAACACCCCAGGTATGGAGGAACTTTAACCCCGGTTTGATGCTGTGTTTGTTCAAACTGTGGCCTCTGGAAATAATGTAGACTGCATTTCAAACATTTCTGTAAATTATAATGATTCACTCAGTGGAGTTGAACTAGCTTTCTATGTTTCAAGTGTCTTCAAAATGTTTCTTCAGTGCTTCAACCTGTAATATTATATCACCAATTTGTAAGTCTGTGGTGTACTTAGCATCAGTATTAACGGAAAACTAAAGCAAAATCTCTGTCTTGCAGTAGTTTTAAGTAAAACATACTTTTGATTTTGAAATATTTCCTGTCACTAGCTGCTGTCCTGTCTGGATCAGAGCCCTCTCAACTGTTTACCTGGTGTCTATCAACAGCTCAAGATGCCAGCGATGCTCATCTACATCTTTTTCTCTACCCTGCCCGTCCACACTCCACCCCTCTCCTGTGTGATGTTGTAGCACAAACTGTGAAAGTGAACCATAGCGGATTAAATATAAATATATGAGAAAAGAAAAAGAATACAAGCGTGTGTGCTCATGTTGATGTACTAATCTGTTTGTCTAAACAAAATCACACAAAAAAAAAACAACTCGGTAAAGTCAGAGGAAAAGCGAAGGAATATGTGTTTAGATTCATTTCTCGTGCTGAGTTGAATGATTGATGTGCTTTGTTGTCCTGATCTCTACCCAGTTGCCCCTTTCTTTGTGCTAACCTCCTTATGGAGGAGGAGCTCTTTTGTACCACTCTGATTGGATTAGAGTGGATAATAAAACCCCAGTAGATTTTCAGGAGAAACACATTACGTGGTGTTTACAGAAAGGCCTCTTTTTGATGTACATAGATATCTCTGCTAAGGATTACGCCTCGATTCTGTATGTCTGTTGAAGAGAAATATAATTGTGATTCAGACATGAAACTGTAAGAAGTCGTGTGAGTATCCTTCTATTTCCCGTCATCATTTGAAAGTATCTGGAAAATAATTAATATTCTGTATATTTAGAAACAATCTATGTGGGCTTCTGAGTAATTTTTTTGTTTGTTTTTTGTTTCTTTTTGTACACATGGTATATTTTTCTGTTTCTTTTCATGTCTTTCTGTTTGGTGTCATTTACCACAAATGTTCTTTTTTGGATAATCCTCCAGACTGCTGTAGATATTTGCTGGCAATGCTATCCATATATTAACATATCTTGCAACTTATTTTCAGAGACAACAGCTTTGTTAGTGAATTCTGATTTTACTTTAGTACAATTACTCAGCTGTGTCAACATGGTTCTTTTTATAAGACTGCTTAGCAAACGTTCAGACAAAAGCAATTCTCGTGGTGTAAAAACAAGACCCAAAACACCTTAAATTTTAAAGACTAACCAGTGTGGTGAGCCAGCTAGGAGTTCTGCAGCCCTTCCCACTTTCACTGGGATTAAATTAAAGGTACATTTCTTAGTTTTTCTTCATTTAAGGTCCCATATTGTGCAAAATTCCCTTTCTAAAGGTTTTCAAACATTCATGTGTCCTCATAGCCTGTGTATGAGGACAAAAAATGAGAAAATTCTGTCTCCTCTCTTACTTTTTTGCTCCACGTTTTAGTGAATGTGTGCTCCAACGGCTGAGTCTGAGATCTTTGCCCTTGTGACCTCACAAAGGGAAACACCCACTATCCCCCGGTAGTGGATACTGCCATTGACTCGCACCCCCGGCTAGCTGAGCCTGCCCTCTAAAATCGCAGAGCGGGTGCCAGCATAAGACAGATCTACTCCCAGAGTGGGTGTGGACAGGCACCACTCATGAACATTTAAAGGTTCAAACACTGAAACAGCCCGTTCTCAGTAGAGCTCACTAGAGACACTTCTGGAATGGCTGAAATTAAGGACCAAGGGGTAGATTAGGACCAATTTGGGGTAATATACTTTGAAAACAATGTTGTTGTGCCTCTTATAAAATGTATTATATGGGACCTTTAAAACATGATAGATTAATTTAACCTCAATGTAACAGCTTAAAGGTAACAGTGTTAACAGGCAACATTTGGCCCACTCATCAAAACATAATCCTCAGTGCTACTAGTGGCAAAAAACTTTGCATTGAACCTTTACTTCTTTAGCTTGTTTGGCTGTGCTCCTGCAGAAACTTAAAGATGCACAGAGATGTTTAACAAAATTCAAATTTAGTTGCTGTCAGACTGCAGTGTTTGAGTCAGTCTTATCTTTATTGCTGACATTTGGTTTGCTGTCACTGGAACATCTGTAATGTGTAGAGAAACCCACTGGAGGTCACTGTTGAACCTTGTAGACATTAACTTGTTATCTAAAATCTATCTTCTCACAGAGTATTTCCCTCTGTACTGACTTACTTAAAATGGAATCGCTATGTTCTGAGTGTTGACATGTATTTGGACACCATTACCCACTGGTCTCTTTTCCTGTGCTGTAAACTACAGGCGGTTGTAAAGCTTACTCTGCGTGTACGCTGTCATGTTTGTGGATTGGTTGTGAGAGTCAGATGTGATTCTGAGAAAATAATGGGAGGCTATTAACATTTTTCATGATAAAATTGTTAAAATTGTATTTTTGTTGAGTTGTAAATTTATTTTGTTTATAATGGCCCTGTCCCCAGTGCATGTAAGCCCTTTGAGATGCAATAAATTGGATGATGGATAGAAGTGCTCATCATTTTTTCCCTTTCTTGAAATAGAGTATTGTAAATTTAATCATTCATAGAGCTGAGATTAACAGCTCTAAAATGAACAAGCTGCCCAAACAACACTAAAAATGATCAAGATAATAAAAGAGAAGCTAGTTTTTAAGCTAGTTGATACTCTGATTACAGTAAACCTCAACACCACAAAGCAAATTTGATTTTGAAGTTAACACATGAAAAAGGATAAGCAAACCTGTAAGACTCTTCTGTGGGAAAAGAAAGGTACGCTATTAATGCCAGAAGCTAGTGATGAGCAGAACTAGCCTCTTGTTAGCCATTGCTTGGTGGATTTGTTAGTTTGTTGACAATCATTCTCTTAAAGGTCCAGCTTAACAAAACAAAATTGGCTTCACCTTATCATTTAGTGCTTTTTAATATTAAACACAATTAATAGTTGAGCTAATAAGTTCCTCAGGTGCAAAGTAAACCCATACTGTAAAATGTTCTGCTTTAGCTAACGCTAAATTGGTATAGCTAAGGATTTCATAGGAGTATTTAAAAATATTTTTGTCATTCTTTCTACTTATTTTATTTAAGTGAGGTTGGGTGAAGTACTTTTGAGAACCTTTAATAGGCAACACTCAGAAAATTTTCATTTTGATTTTTTTTTTTTACTTTTCACTGATTTTTACTGTCCCACCGTGCATTTTGGATTTAAATGTACAATTTCTAGTCACAGTTGATCAGCTGCAGGATGCATCTCCTCAAACTGTGCATGAGATAGACTTGTAGCAACACGGACATGCCTCAGTTTAGAGAACAGCAACAAAAGAACAACTTCTTGATGCAAAAGTTAGAAAAGTGAGTTATTTTGGTGAAAATTGACTCCTGTATGGATCGGTTCTGAATAGCTGCTAACTTAGCTCCTCCATCTGAATTCTCCTAAGGACTGAATGACCTGATTGCTTTCTACTGCAGGTAAGATCCTAAATGCTGAAACGTACTTCACACAAACCCATCGAAACAAGACATGTAACATGCTTTGTTTTGTGATTAATACAAGTATAAAATCACAGAACTGCCACAATTTTAGAGGGGAGAAAAAAAAATACCTAGAGAATAAAAAAGTAATTATCACTTTCCATGGAATATACTTCATGACTCTGTTCTTAAGACTTGTTTATCCCTTTTCTTTACATTTAGTGTTTGTTTTTTTTAGAAATAGTTGTGTCCTTTTGTCTTTGATGTACTTATTTTTCTGAGTAATGTTAAGATATGACGCAGTTCTTGTAAACCTACTAAGTCAAAGTTACTTTAAGAGTACAAAAACTTATCAAAATGGTTTAAGAACTGTTGTTGTCAACAGAACAGTTTATGACAATGAGACGCAAACATCAATTCAAACAGACACACATAGAAAATTTTGCTTTAATGGTTGGTAATCTTCAGTTTGCATAATTAGTTTTAGGTACTTGGTATTCAAAATGGATACTCCTGAATTAAAGAAATAAAAGCAAATAGTAATAATAAAAAAGGAAAAAGTCAAAGATGTTACATTCCAATTTTAAACTTGTTAAAATGTTTGTCAAAAATTCATTTAGAAATAGAGAAATATAAACAGCTCAAGTAAAGTGTTGAATGGTTCAGTCCCATTGTAACACCACCCAAATATGTAGCCTCACATTAAATACATAGTTACAGTACTAGGCCATCAAAATATTTTCTGGAAAAAGAAAACATAAAGCTTACAGTCCCATAAATTAGCACCACGTCTTCTGGAGTAGCTCCTATAGATTTATGTGCACAACAATGAAAACCACATTTCACTGTTGCAAAAACAGAGAAAAATGGTGAAACTCACAAATCATTTAAAAAAAACATCAATACAGCATCTAAAAGGATTCTTTCTCTATTTAGACAGAAAGGCTATCTTTAACAGGGAGCTGTAAAAATTTTACTAATACAATATTCTCGATATACACAAAGCAAAACATCGTGCTATCAATAAAAATGGTCATAAAAAGTTTTCTCTGTATTTTCATATCAATATGTTACATTATTTTGTGTTTTTTACACCAATGCATTTTTTTCTTATTTTTTACAGTAGTGGAAAACATGTTAAAATTAAAGTCACTTTTCTTGGTACAAAAACTAGGAGAACTACAAACGTAGCAGGGCTTACAGTAAACACCCTTTCCAACATTGTCTCCAAATAGATCAATTTTTTAAGTAAAAAGAACTCCAAGTAGAAACTGCAGATCTTAACATTTTTTTTATTCAATTTTTTTAAGCAAATAAATTAGAAAGTTGACAGGCCACAGTCCTCTTGATGGATTGATGAGTTCCTGTTGTTGTCAAGACTGAGTCCGCTTGGCTGTGTGTGTTCATGTTGAACAGTGTAGCCAGATTCATTTGGAGGCAAAGTAGACGACAGGAAGTCAGGGAGAGGAGAGACAGGCGTCTGGCCCCTGCTTGGTGATAAAAGGTGACGGGTGAGTCTGTTTATGGAAGTGGACTGAGGGAAAGGGATGGCAGATAAAGCAGTGCTGTGTTGTTTCAGGCTACTTGACACTCACTCGAATCCCCGTGGACCCAGTAGCAGATCTGAGCATATTTGAGGGGCGTTATCCTCACAGCCACGTTGTAATCCTGCTGCATCCCGTTCCCATTAACATCCACCCATTGATGACCGGAGAAAACCCCAATAACCTTCCTCTTCCACTTCTTCTTGCCTGGCTCTTTGAGACGAATGTAGACTCCAGAGCCACTAGAGCCGGGTTTAGCGTCGCAGTACTGATACAGCAAGTCATTGGATTCCTCAGACACGGAGCAGAACCGGTACACTAAGTTACCAGGTCGGTCGTCGTCAAAGCCGGAGAAGTGGATCCGCCCAGCAGGAAGCTTCTTGACTGAGGGGATGACACCCAGATCCATGTGGTTTACTTTTGGTGCTTTCTTCAGCTCCAGAACGGCGTAGTCATAATCTGCAGCCAGTCCATCAGACACGCCTTTAAACCAGCCCTTAGGAACCTGGGTCTGTTTGACCCTGGTCCACCTAAATGAAGGCTTTCCAGATTCAGCACTTCGACGACTCCGACTCTTTCTGCCTTTCCCTTTTCTATTACGCCCCTCTTTCCCAACATCCTCATCCTGGGCTTCCTCTTCAGCTTTGTCGCCCTTCCTTTTTTTACCCTTACCTCTCCCTCCTCTCCCTTTGCCTCCTTTTCCTCGTTTGGACTTCTCCTTTAAAATACCAACACGCAGCTTCTGCACTCCTTCTAGATAATCCTTTCCGTCGTGGATGCAGTGGGCGGCTGTAAGCACATGTTTGGGGGAGACCAGAACCCCAGAACATCCTGTGGAGATCTTCACAGAGGTGGAGAAGGGATATTTGGTAGAGAACTGTTTATCAGCGATGGTAAAGCGGGTATCTGTACCGTACACTTCTCGTTTGTGGCGGGAGCCAGACGAGTCGTTTCTGGACCAGGCAGCCACCTCATTCACGCCCTGCACAGAAACTGAGGTATATGTGCGTGTCCCATTCTCATACACCGTCTCATAGGACAAAAAATGCTCCAAGTCGTCCAGAGAAGGCGAAGGCAGGTTACGCTGACACTCAATCCCGCACGTCCCGCTCAGCTCTTGTTGAGGATTAGCTGAGAAGTTGGATTTGCTGAGAGACACAGTGCGTCTTTTCCTAACAAGTGGTACCTTCCACTGTGGCCAGGTGTACTGGTCATCGATCGAGTGCTCCTCAGCAGCTACAGCTGCCACCACAGCCAGCACCGTCACCGGGAGCAGGACGCACAGCGGTATGGGGCCCATTGTTAAGTTGGGCCTGGCTCTGAAATGAAAAGACCAAAGATGAAATTCATTAATAATTTGACTGATAATGCATCATGTTTTTAGCTCACTATTATAGATATTTCAACTTTAGGTGATCAGTTAGAATCGCATTCATTCATGGTCCCTAGATGATGTATCAGAAGACTCTTTTACAGATCAGTTTCACCAGTAAGCCCCCCTCAGACTAGTTCTGTTTGGTCCGCTTTAAATGGACCCTGGTCTGCATCCATGGCTTGTAAGGTTCATTTGGTGCAGGGTGAACACTTATTTGGACTCTGGTGCAGACCAAAGAAGCAAACTCTAGTCTACTTAAAAAACCAGGGGTCTTGGTTCACTGGTGCGGTTTGTTCACAGTGTGTAAGCTTACAAACCACACAGTGAACCGAAGACAGGAAGTGACATAGGACGTGTTGTAGCACATGTCGAATAGCTTGCTGCCTCTCCTGCCTCTCCTGCTGCTCATAGCTGAAAGAGCTGTTTTCAAGTCCTGGCCAATCAATGAGCCGGATTGTCTTCTACTTTCCTGGTCTTCAGTTGTCATTTTGGGGAATATCGCCCCCTACTGAGCAGTTGTAACTGTGTGACGTTGTGGTCTTCTTCAGTAAAGGGCAGTGTAAAAGCAAACCAAACTAAATGAATATGCAAAATGTTTCAGAATTCCCAGACCAATTAAACCATGTTCCTCAGAATATCCTGGTGTGACCAGGAAATCATCTTTTCCCATTCACAAAAAAACCAAACAAGCCTGCCTTAGCAGAATCAGAGAAGGTGCAATGCTAACTTAGCCAAGTTGGTATGTAATGTGGCACATAAAATGCAAATCTGGTATATCCTTCACAACATCTCTCTATTTAGAAATTAATAGCATACAATCGTACGCACCATGTCCACACAATGTTAAAATACCATAATAATATCAGTAATAGACTAACACGCTTTAGTTTTTATGATTTAGCGCTGATTGTTTATGCTTTTAAATCTCGTGCCAGTCACACACATCATGCTACATCCCAACTTCACACTCATTTACAACAATACCAACTTGATGTGTGAAAACTTGCACAAGGTTTCGCCTCTATTACTACCTCCCACTCCAGCTTAAAGGCGTATTGAGGTCGGATAACTCTGAATCAATATAGTGCCACCATGATGCTGACACAACCGGAGCTTGACAGATATAGGTTGAACTTCTGTGGTCCTCAGAGGATAAATTATTATGACTGAAGATTCCCTGATTTTTCATTATGTAATCCAACCTGGGCTGGACTTTCCTTTTTTAAGTGAAATATATAAATGTGAATGATTAAAAAAGAATGAATTTAAGAGGGTGTAATGCTGCTTAAAAGACAATAAAAACAGTTCCATTTACAGCCACAAGGAGGTAATGTAGCTCTGATTATGAAAGAAACATCAGGCTTGCTCAGCAGTAACTGACACAGCATGAGCATCAATGCTCGCCAAGATTGTTGGTACTATTATTTATATGAAATTCTTAACTGTGTGGTTCAGACTAAATTTATGTCCTTTGAGTCATGTTGGAGGCTGTAGGCAGCGAGACAGAGAAGATGAACCCTGATCCTCTAAATAAGCCGAGACATCGGCTTGGAGGTTCGCCACAATGGTTAACCTTCTCCCGCAGTAATGACCATATCTGGTTTCCTTAGCTCCACCAGACTGCCTGCATGCACACCAAACTGAGAGACTTTGCAGGCTGACGGTTGCTACCTCCACTATACGCATAAAGCTGCTCATTATCCTGATAAGTGTGTAACTTTGGGTGCATTTTAATAGATTCAGCAGACCATCATTTAACTAAAGAGCAGAGCTTCATCTCAAAAGCATGGCTATGGTGATGGAGTAGGTGATTTTTAAAATGGGGAGAGAAAATAACTTGGATGGAAGTGCGTTGCAGCAGCAGTGTGACTAGTGGTTATTTTAAACAGAAGTTAAATGAAACACCACAGGGATTGCTTGAAGAGCTTAAATAGAGTAAGTCAGGCTGCAGCTGGAAGAGCAACTTTTGGGGGTATAGCAGGGGCTGACCCAAGGGGGTGGGGGGTCTTCAGATACACATTCCCTTTCTATTAGATGCTAGCGCATGGTGAAAATGAAACGCTGTTTGCTTTGGCAGAGCTCCCAGAAGACTCAGCTGAGAGGGAGAGTTACCTCACTGCATCTATCATCATCTGTCGATCATACAAGTGCTTCATCATCCACTGCAGCGATTCTACCTAACACTGTTCTTTCTGTTTCAGCTGTTTTTCCAGCAACTCCACTGTCATCCACAAAAGAGACATTTTGGCTTGAGTTTACCACACAGAGTCCAATAAAACAAACCCAGCGGCGGACATCTAACCAACCTACAACAGACGGCAGTAAAATACAAGCCCACAAGAGCTGTAAAACAGCCTCAATAAATGAGAATACAGAAACAGAGAAAAGAAAATCACCATCAGTTTCAATTTAGTTTCACACTCCCACGACTCAGACATAACACAAGTGTAGGAGAGTCTGCAATTATTCAGCATAGAGTGGAAACTGATATGCTGCCATGATGGCTTCTTTGGTTTGAGAAGGGGCTCATTTAAACCAAACTGTATTCCACTCCTGTCAGCTAAACAAGAGGCCATGCCCTCTTCATCCCTCCGGAGGAACCCAGGAGACGAAGTAACCAGGGGGTGGCGCTATATGGCGCAAGGCTCCACACCCAGCAATGTGAATATTGTCTATTGTCTGACTTAAATGTGATAATCTTTTTCTTTTCTTTTCTTTTTTTTTAAATCCAAACTTTGTATGCACTTTAAATCCTCAGGCACAACTTCCTGAAGGTTGCTTGATTAATAAAGACTCAAAATACAAATACTATCGATTTCTTTATAAATTAATAATAATAATAAATAATAATAAAAAAACGTTTTAAATGTGAAAAGTCTTTTAAACGTATGAGCTATCCGTTTTTATTAAAGATTCATATTATTTACTGCGTTAAAGTGATTTACCCATTTCATGAGTGGCAAAAAGGAAAGAAAAGAAATCTGAATAGCCACATCTGCACCAATAATAATCAAATATGTTTAAAACGTGTAAATAAACTGTGGGATTAAGCAAAACCCAAATTAATAAAAAATAATTCGGCCAAATAGGGAGCAGTATGCGCTATTTCGACGATTCCGTAAATTCCGTAAATATGTAAGAAAAACTCCTTTAAAAAAAAGGTTAAATAGTTAATAAATCATCATACAAGTCCAAAGAAATAAAATAAGTGAAAGAAAAGAACACATCCCCGGCGCGTTTCTATCTGAAGATGTTATAAACCGGGAGACAAACGCCTCCTACCTGCTCGCATCCGATTGATGGATTATCCCAAATCCGCGATGTATTGTTTGCTCTCCTCAGATGTACACAAATATGATCCCAGAAGAGAACAGACGGCTGTTAGAGCATCTCAGACGTCCTGGTATCAGCTCGCAGGCGACGGCTGTCTTTTCCTCATAGCTCTTCCAGCAACTGCCTGAGAGAAAGTCGCCGCAGGGACGCTCCGCTCAGGCTGCACTTGATGCTGAGGAGGGAGGAAAGGAGGGAGGACTGATGGGGAGGAGGGGAGGAAGAAAAAATATGAAAGGGACTTTTTTTCCCCCTTCCCTCGTGACAAAAACTGTTCACAAATGGGTGGGGCCAGATGTAGCGATCTAACTAAAGAGTGAACTTGGGGGGGTGAAGTCAGTGGTCTATTCAGCAGCAGCTCAAGCAGGAGGAAGAGGAGGAGGAGGAAAGACATGAAACGCACCTCACTGAGTGGGACTCTCAGTGGACTGTGAAAGAATTAGTTCCACCGGCCCATACAGCACTTTCTGAGCTTATCGTGGGGCCACTAAGCCTCAACATCTGCAGAACCTTCATTATACAGGTGCAGTGAGGTGTAAACATGATGGATGTAGTCCTCAGCAGACTAACAAACACACTCACTTTATTAGGTCAACCATGCTAGTACACAAGTTGGACCCAGTTTTTTTCCCTCAAAACTGCCTTAATAATTGGTGTCATAGATTCATCAAGATGTCCTCAGAGATTTTGCTCCATATTGACATGACATCGCACAGTTGCTGCAGATTTGTCGGCTACATCCATGATGAGGTTCTACAGTTCCACCACATCCCAAAGCTGCTCTACTGGACTGAGATCTGGTGACTGTGGAGGCCGTTGGAGTACACTGAACTCATGGTCATGTTCAAGAAAGCAGTCGGAGATGATCTGCGCTTTAGAGCCATCAGAAAATGGACATGGTCAGCAACAAGACTCGGGTAGACCATGGTGTTTCAATAATGTTCAGTTTATACTAACCTGTGCCAAAAAAGACCCCTCCCCCTCCCTTCCTCCCTCCCCCTTCATCAGACCAGACAACATTTTTCTATCCTTCATTGTTCAGCTTTGGTGAGGCTGTGTTAATTATAGCCTCGATTTCCTGTTCTTAGCTGACAGCTCTTCTGCTGCTGGGACGGTATTCAACATTTCTTGGTTGGAACCAGCAAGTTCATTTTTTATCATCTTCAACCAGTCTGTTTATTCTACTCTAAACTCTGACATCGACAAGACATTTTGACAACTGCTGCTAACTGGATATTTTTTTCTTTTTCAGACCATTCTCTGTAAAACCAGGTAGATCAGATGTTTCTGAATTACTCAGACCAACAACCATGCCATGCATAAAGTGACTTAAATTCACTTTCTTCCTCATTCTGATGCTCAGTTTGAACTTTTGCAAGTTGTCTTGACCATGTCTACATACTGCTATGTGATTGGCTGATTAGCTATTAAACAGGTGTACCTAATAAAGTGACCTAAGTGTGGTGTGGATGGGGGGGGGGGGGGGGGGGGGGGGGGGGGGTTTGGGGTTTCCCCGGGGCAAGTCTGGGTGGGGACCCCTTTTCCCCG
>JBAMHW010000006.1:27180397-27192296 GCA_037177495.1 Rhadinocentrus ornatus
AGCTGCACTACCTGAGCCACTTGTGTGGGTTGTAGATTCCGTCTCATGCTACCACTAGAGTGAAAGCACCGCCAGCACTCAAAAGTGACCAAAACATCAGCAGTGCAGATTATATAGATTATAAGTCACTTAACCGTAAGACACATAATTAAGCATCCTGTCTTTCTTTCTGTTTGCACATGAGGGTTATGGTGAATAATTGTCATAATGTCTCCCTTATTTTTATGAATAATGTCATATGGAGCGCTTTGCTGCTGAAAATAATCATTAAAGAAATAATAAAAAAAAACCCTGATGGACACTTTCTTTAACAAAAGATAAAACTAAATAAATAAACCAATCAGGGTATTTTTGATGGAACACAGATTTAACTGTGTGGTTGCTGACTGTCTAACACTGTAATCTTTGCTTTGAATTAGGTTATAATAATGATAAGAAATACAGTAACACTGAACAGTAAATTCAATTCAATTCCTATTGTGTTTTTTTCAGCTTTCATATGCAAGTCAACACATACAGCACAGATAAACAGTAATTTAGATGCATACTTCCTTTTTCCAAATCTATAAGTCATTCATAGATTTAAGCCTTTTTTATAATTCATCCACTAGCTGGATTTTCACTCCCAACTTTAGTTTTGAATGGGTCTTAACACTCTCCCATTAATTACTTGCATACAGTGCAAAGACATTGTTAAACACAGATTGTTTACACCACAGCTAACAGACTGAGCAAAAGGACCGCACACAGATTCAGAAATAGATGCTTGGTATGTTGTCAACACCTGAAGGAAACTAGAATCTCATGCAGGGTTTTTCTGGTTGTGGCGTTTTAAAATCTAACCCAGTTCTTTAAAAAGCTCAAGGAGAACAACCCCTTGGAAGCATAAAACATCCCTTGAGCCAATTATCCTGTAGTGCCAGAATATCTGATCTCTTAATACTTGTTCTTTTCCTTAAATCACTTTAGCAACGTTTTCCAACCCTGCAGCTGCAGATTTAGTTACATAGCACCCTCAGTTAAAGGTGAGACCATTCATGATTATATATTGTATGGGGCTTTTATTATTATGATCGAACTATAGCTTGTTGTAGAGGATGAGTGCTTTAGCTGTGTTGTTCCACCGGTCAGGCTGTTCTCCCAATTTATCACTTCTGCGGCACTGATACTGAACACAAACGATGCTCTGAAGTCATTATCTTTTAATGTGGACGAAGACAACTTTAACAGTCAGAGGATACATATAAAATGTCAGCAAAGCTTTTGTGTATTTCAGTGCTTTACAACGTCTTCCAAACCTTAGCCAAATAACTTATTTTGTCTAACCCTATTAAGTAATTATAATGCATGATGTACATTAGTAATTGTCTGTCTGTCCTTTTAGTGATGCTTCTCCTCATGCCTTTGAACATGCCCCTTGGGGATAAATAAAGTGTTGAATTGAATTGAAATGGAAAAGGAAGTGAAAAATAGACTTAAATAGAGCATAAATCCCTCAATGAATCCTATGTGTTTAAAACAAATACAAAGGATTACCTGTCCAAGTGTCAGGATGTGAGCAGGAGGGAATAAGAGTGTCTTGTTTAGACTAAACTGACTTGTATTTGGGCCTAATAATTATATAATCTCCTTCTCACATGCTGATTTTGGTAAAAACCTATAAATTATTTTGCAAGAAGCAATAATTTATACAATATTTATAAAAGGGGTAATGTCAAAAGTGCATTTTTTAAAGTCTTTAATGAACACTTGATTTCCTAAACACTAGTTGCTTATATGGGAAGAACTTAGCACGGTTATAGCTTGTGTTGACAGGGTTTGAAAAAAATAAACCATTAACATGTCACAAACAGGGCCAAACAATTTATTGATAACAATAAACACTTTTTTAGAACTTGACTTTTCTCTCTTGGCTTCACTGCAGACTTATTACAACATTACAAGCAGGTGGGTGACTTCCTCAACAACCTCCAGCTGTTACTGTGCTGGGATCACCGTCAGCGGGGGGCCGATGGTGCTTCGCAAACCCTCGTGCATTCCTCATGCCATCCCACTGCCAAATGGCATTCAAACTGGACCTCAAAATAACTTTCAGCCTCTGATACAGAACCAAATGGCAGATGTTGGTCATCTAAATTAACTCTTCAAACACAGCAAGTGAGCCTGATCAACAAGGTGGCTAGGAGAGATCAGTTTGTGTGTAGCTGTATGTGGAAGCATTTTGGCTGGACACAAACACAGACCTCTGAGATACAGCAGAAATATAGTCTTTTTGCAGGATTCAGCATTCCCATAGCTGATGTTATTCAGCCAATAACATTGCTTCCATCTAAATAGCCTCCTGTTTTTAGGTTTGTTAGTTATAGCTTTAACATATGGAGCACTTCAGCAAGTGGGTGTTAAGTTCCTGTTAAATATTCTGGAGAGAAATCTGTTTTTATCTGCACTCTACGTCCATAAATCAATAACCGCTTTGCACCACATATACATAGGCCAAACAAAACAACTCAACTCAAGTTATGAGTGTTCAACTCTTAAAGATAGCATAGTCACCTCGTTTCTCCGAGCATTGCCTGTCTGGCTTATCATGATTTAAGTTAAGTCAGTTAGTTTTTGTTTTTTTATCTTTCTTTTAGAAGAATCATGCCATACAAACACTACATGATACTATATGAACCTCAGCAGAAGAGAAATAAAGACTTTTGGATTTACCAGGGAACAGAAAGTTTTGACTGAGCTGCAGTCCTCGTGGTAGTCAAAATCTACTTTGGTTTTGGTATTTATATATCAAATGTGTTCATCTACCTTATAAAGCCCAGCTAGATGGCAACTGTCTTATCATACATGAACAAAACAGAAGTTTTACAACCTGAAACAATACAAGTCAGTTGGGAATGCATAAACAGAGCAATCTCTGAAAACAGCCATTCATCTTCCATGATCGCAACCTGCTGGCACTAAAGGCATCACTAATACTGGACAACCATGGCTGTCTTTCAGTGCCATTCCCAAATTATGACTCAAAAACTTTAATGTTGATGAAGAGGCTTGAAACCTTTTATCTGTGATAGGTAAAGCCTTCACTCTTTACCCGGTGTATGTTTGCTGAGCTCTCTGACGAGTTCCTGATACTCCAGGTTCAGACCAAGGTGATCTGAGTTTAGCTGTACAACTTTTTAGTTTGGCTTACTTCTCTATCACTGCTACACATATGGAGATAAGGATATTGATATGCTAATTTCCATTGATGGGGAATGTTATGATGTGAGAGTCATCTCATCAACATGAGATTTATAAGCCAAAGGGTTGAATAACCTTTCTCCCACTGCAAAATGCATGTGGGGTGCCAGATTTCACTGCTGTCTACTGTTGCAACACACTAGAACTGTTACAGTGTAAAGGCTGTAGGTTGGCCTTGGCTTCAGATATCTTCTCCCCTGTCACACCACACTCAGCATGTAAAATGACCTTAGCTACAGTGTATGTAGTAACAAAAGCAATGACTCAATAAAAAAAACTTGGGAGAAAATTAGAAGCTGTTTAAAACTTGTTTTGCTAAAGGGAATGCTGCTTGCTTAAAGCATTCCCTCTACTGTACCTGATTGTTGCTCCTTATTGTCTGCTGTTATCACTATTTATTTCATTAACTGCTGTGGCTCCACTTAAGTCACTCGTTTGCTGTTTTGTACTTTTCGTGTTGTTTTTGTCTAAAATTAAACTAATAAAGTTTTGTATTTTTGTGCTTGGTATCTGTGACTGTGTTACACACAAGCTGTCACTTTGCTCATATCCTGACCTCCAGTCAATTACAGTGAAACAGCTTCACTGATAAGGACACGCAGACTCTTAAAGTCCACGCGCGACCAGAGCTCCGCGGCTGAACCTGCGCGCATCCACTTGTTGCATTCACGAACATCCCCAGAGTCTCTCTATTTAAAGAGGCAACTACCGGCAAACAACATGGCACACGGGCTTGCCAGACGAGAGTCAGTGGAAACGGAGATGCACAAGTCCGAAGACAAGGGGAAAACGTTCGTTTACACCAAGAAGAGGGGCTACGATGTCACTCGAAACCCCCACCTGAACAAGGTGAGTTTTTACAGACATTTGTGTCAGTTTTCCGTTTGTTTCATTGAACAGTTTTGACAAGAAAGCTGATGCCTTTGGGTGCTGTAGGAATTAATAAAACTCTAGTTAAAGCATAATGGACTTCTACAATTATCGATATTATCCTATTAAAAAAAAAGAGTATATCTTGTGATATTACTAGTCACGACCTTTAGGTAACTTTCAGAGGGTGTAAACTATTTCTAATGTTTAGGTACAAACTAAAATTACAACATTTACTCTTACACTGCTAATATAAACTTTCCAGCTAGCTAATATTTACAACGTGTGTAATAACTTGTTCCTTCTATCAGCAGCCACAACCAGACCCAGTTTTTAATCAAGTATTTACAGTATACATCACGTATTCATCGATTTGGTTCGTCGTTGTTTCATTGACGGAGTCTTGGGGAACAAGTGAACGTTACATTAGCCAGGACGTTTAGGTATCAGCTTTAGACGCGGTTATATTTAGAATTTAAAGAGACCCAACGCTGTTGCAACACGGATACAGAGATGGGCTTTTCTTTACACTGCTGTGTTATTGTCTTTCAGCGTCAGCAGCTGTGTTGTAGTTGTATACTGTAATGAAAAGCTAATGTATGAGTCTTCTGTTGTTATGTAAAGTATGTTTTGCTCTCTTCTCTTTCTAAAAGAGGAACAGAGTTATAGTAGCAGTTGCTTAATCATGCAATAAATAATGCTGAATAGCTTCCTTCTGAATCATGAGACTTTGTTATTGACAAAAAACATTTTTAGACAAAAACCTGCCAGTGTTCAGATTTCTACCCTGACTGTAATAATGAATATTTGCGGCTGCCTTTGCCTGGTGTATTTATTCCAGAGCCTTTCACAAGTCCAACACAACAACTGTCTGGTGGTTGTTGAATCTTTCCAGTATTTTCTCCTGGTTTAGTGGTGAAATGGGCCCCCAAACCAGAGGTCAGGCTGTGGCCACATCTCTATCCATGGTGCTGACTGACCCTCAAGTCAGCTGACTTAATTCAGGTTCACTCTTAGGTCAAGGGTGGCCTGAAACACTTAGTGCAGTGCTGCTGCTTATTGTCACAGTCAAGCTCATTTAAAACTCTAGTACAGTACAGCCTACCCTCACCCCCTCTCCCAGCCTCCCACCAGCTGTTTTCTGGCTCATCATTGGCTGCTGATGTTTATGTTTTTTTGTTGTTTTTTTTCTGTACAGGAAGCTACAGCACAAAATGATCAACTCTTTGGCCAGTCTTTCTCTGAGAATGCTCACAGCACATAATCAGAATGAAAGCTGGTCAGAGCTGATAAAGGTTATAGTCAGTTGTGTGCAGTTGAAGGAGCTGCCAGCCGGAGAGTTGATAAGTCAGATAGTGGAGTTCAAACAGGCCATTATCTGTGAAATGATGGGTGGTGAGCTGGAAATGAAACTAATCTCCACGTTGGAACATAAACCAGAGTATCACTGACAAGATTACTGTATTTCATTTTTATGCTTTGTCATGCTTAGTAAGATTTTTTTGGACTGGGCTTAGTGAGACTTTGCTCTTGCAACATAGCTGTAACGACATCTCGGCCAGTAGCATACCACGATTTCACTCTTTGCTCAACAATGACACATCCTGAAGAACCTGCAAAACCTGATAATTGTTTAACCAGCAAAAGTCATATGAATGCAGTGAAAGATAATATTAACATAGAGTTCTGAGTCTGTGTCTAGAGCAGGGATGTCAAACTCCAGTCCTCCAGAACCACTGTCCTGCAGGTAGGTTTTCCTGCTCCAACACACATGATTTATATTAAATGGATCCAACAGGTTGTTGTCAAGTTCTACATAATGACCCGATAACTTGAGTCAAGTGTTTTAAAGCAGGGAAACCTCTAAAACCTGCAGGACAGCGGCCCTGGACTGGAACTTTTTATTTTTATTTTTTTATCAAGCTTTTAAGTGTCAATCTCAGTCCTTTGTTGTCCTGGTCTTTCCAATCTGCTCCTCAAAGAATAAATTGTTCCTGTCAGTGTTAAAGTCCAGACTGCAGTGGAACAATTTAAAAGGGAATTCTTCCCAAATTTCAATGCACTTTCCTTGCTTACAAGTTTCCTTTGCCAAAATCTTCCAGGAATGTTGTTGTTTTTTTTGTTTGCAGCAGTGGTCTCCATTTCGGTTGCGTTTGGTTTACCATAAAGTTTTCTCTGATATCAGTTTAGCAGCTTTTAGTTGGATGTTTTGGGTCTGTTGTTCTTGAAAGTCCATAATGTGGGACATTTAGGAAGTTTTTACTGTGTATTTACTGTGTAGTAATGTGGTCCGGCCTCAACAGAAAAACTACTGCACTTCTGAACATTATCCTCTAGGACCACTGAAATTTTTTTCAAATAATTAATAATTTTTTAATGTTTTATATTTGTTTCTTTTTAAACTTATGTTTAGACTAAAAGGACAACAGTCTGGAGGCCTAAAGCTGCAGCACATAGAGACACCTCAGTAAACTGTTTGTTTATATCTCACTTTACACCTTGAGGCCTTAAATGGACCAAGCTTGCAACAGGAGTCTTACCGAGCGCTAGGTAGGTTAACCTAAACTCACATCTGAGGAGCTACTAAGAGGTGTTACACTAGATTTTAAGCCGTTTCCTCTGTAATCATAGATTGAAGCATTGCAGAAAGACCAAAATTTCTGTTTTTTAAACATTTTCGCTTACACACGGCTTTTTTTTGTTTTTGTTCCATTTTTCCTTTAGAGTGGCGTAAAAGAGTGAATGTTAAATGAGCCACAGTTCTTTGTTCTTTTACAAGGTGGCTTTTCATCTCACTTTAAAGCTGCTTGTCCTAAATGAGCTCACAGTTTGTGTTCTTACTTTGTTTTGGAATAAAATAGCAGTTTAATAAGGTTGATCATGCAAGTCCCAAAACTTTTATAAGGAAACAGAGGAGGAGCATGTCATGTCTGTTTCTGCTCAGTGCTGTTCAGTGAGTAGGTAGTAATGTGACAAAAGATAAAATTAAAAATAGAAATATATTAGTAAATTTTTGTTTAAAAGGACTCAAATTGTACTTAGGGGCTGGACCCAGTGAACTCAAACACTTTTATCGGTCAGCCTTCGTGACCCCAAACACAGGCTTCTTCAGACACACAGGTGAGAGTAATAGCAGGAAAAAAAGGTTTCTTATGCCAGGTGAACCCTTCACTGTCAGACCTAAACATGAACCAGGGGCAAGGAAATTGGAGGAGAAGGTAGGAAATGACTGCTAAGCGCGTTAGTGGCCAGGTACAGGCGGGCTGTTGTGGTGCAGGCAGTGGCACATTGTTGCCCTCCCCCTGATTTCAGCGAGCCCAGGGGGATGAAGTGTGTTTACCTCTCTCAGCTGGTCCACTTTACCCCTAACAGGGGCCAGTCACAGCACAGCCTGCTACTTGATGCTGAAGGACGCAGCGCTGAAAGCAGCCTGTCCTCACATCGACAGGCTTCGATTTCCCTCTAATCTCTCTCTGCGTGCACATGCGTCCATGTTGCAGACGTATGAACACACAGACTCACCTTACTCCCTCTCCTGGAACCGGACATTATAGGTGTGTTTTGTGTGTGCTCGCCATGCAATAAAGAGATGAAGTGGGGTAGGAGGTGTAGAAAGGGTTCTCTGTGGTGGTGAGCAGAGTGCTGGCTTTGCTCCACAGAAGTCCTCTATCTTCAGCTTGATCACATCTTAATGAGGCATCTGTGTGCATCTCAGCTCTCAGTACGTCTCTCTGACGCTTGGTTCCACCAAAAACAACAACAACAACAACCTCCTAAAAAAAAAAAAACCTCTTAGCTCCCAATCAGGGATGCAATTTCACCTTAAACACTGAACTGAGCTGCCGGTGTGTCGATGGCTAACAGATGCCTATTCACTGGATCTGCACTGGTGAAGCGGCTAGAACAAGTGCATGAGTCGCAATGGCCGAGGAGAACGAGAACTGCAGCTTCTGCATATTTTTTACTTCTTTTACTGCACAGTATCACATGAGAATTCTACTAAAATGAATAGCTCCTGTTCAGACAGCTCTGTAACCACGGACTCCACGCGATATAAGATGTAACATTAAAATTAAGAATCTTTGCTTTTGGCGAGCAGTGAGCTGCGGTCTATCCTGTCCGGCGTTAAGGATGTGCTGGTATGCCTAATGACGGCGATCCTGATAATCCTCTATAGCAACTGGAAGTTATTAGACACCCATGTTAGATTTACCCAGGTTTGTCTGCTTCAGTTAGTTTTTTTCCACATATTTAGCATTTTTCTGCTATTAGGTTTACGTCCACCTTTAACTGAGACTGACATAAGTACAAAAAATAAAAATAAAACAAGGCAAAAATTGTGTTGTTTTTATTTGGATTTGGAAATATTTATGTTCTGGTGAGATTCTTCCTTGTTTTTCTGACAACGGCAAAGTGAGGACAAAGTTTACTTTCTATACATTCATGACTTGTAAATCCAGTTATCACACTTGTTTGTGTTGGAGAAACATTGCAGCAATGTCTTGTTTGTACTGGAAGTCAAGGTCCTCTGAACACAAGTATTTTTTCGCATTATCACTCTTGAAGCTCCCTGAACCTTCTCTACTGTTCAGTCAACATGTCATATCCAAGGGGAAATCCTCTTTTTGTGTTGAAGGAGAACTGGTTTTAAAGTTAAGAATTTCTTAAGCGTATCTTTAGTTGACAAAAACAAGAACAAACACAGAGCGCTACCAGTTCTGATAATAACAAGTTGTATCCTGTGAATCCCAAAAGCCTCTCTGTTATATTTTCTCTAGCCCTATACTTTCTGTTCTTGATTTAGAACAATCCGATTTTGTCTAAGGGTCAGTTCAGTTTTTCCTGACTGATATTAATGAAAACTCACTCATTTACCTTTTCTAATGAGAATGATGTGAGAGGATTGACAACATATCCATGCATGATAAAGAACTGGAGGAATGTGAGGAATAGCTATGTAAGCTTAGGAAAGGACGACGTCTTTGGTCACTGTAAGTAACTTTTCTAGGTCAAGAAATGATTCCAGCCCAAAAAGCATCTATAAAATAGTTGGTTTAAATTTGGATTAGATGAGGTTCCTTATAAAGATAGGCAGGCCATTAAGTACTGGTGGATTAATCCTTTTGCCACACTATCAGTCATTTAGTCCGCAGTGAAATATATGAAAGTTTTTACATTCATTATTGTTCCTCATAGCATGAAACTTCCAAACTGGATGTATAATTGGACTCATATGTTTTTCATTAGATAATATTAAAGACTGAAAACTCATATTTTTCAGTTAATGTCAAAACATTAATGTGTTAATAGTTTGGTGGCATAGCTCAGCTAAATAAAATAGTTTTCGTACTACAAGTAAAACTTGAAGAAAATTTGTGAAAGTGCGGACAAACAACGAGGAATGAACAACAGACATTTCAATAACCAAAAAAAGAAAAAGACAAGAAAATACAACCAGACATCTCTTGCCCTGGTCTTGATCAGTACAATGGTGGGCAATAAAAAGAGGCCACACTGTGTTGTATGTGTCAAAATATTAGAATGGCAGCAAATATTAGCTGACAGTATGAAGCCAAACAAGTCTTAAATTGTAAATAGCAGAGTTTGTAAAAAGCTTAGCTAACCTCATATTAAGTTTCCTGATATAAAAACCCTTACACTATAGTAGAAGAAATAATACTTTCCTCTGCCACTGATGGTTTTTACTATAATTAGTAAAGTAGAAGTAAAAAAACTAATGACTATTTCTTTGCAAACTGTTTTAAAGTGCATCTTTGTATGTCTATCCAGTACAAGACTTCCTGTTTGTTTGGTGGACTTTGTTTGCATGCAGATGCTTTTAATAACACTTAAAAGCTTAACTATAGTGAGATGAAAGCTGCAGTTATAAGGAATGTATTTCTACCTGTGATAAGTTTTGATTGCTTTGCTCTCCTCCTGGGGTGTTTATTTAAACAATAGTTGTCACAGTAGCGGTGGCAAGCAAGAATGCAAATATCTGGAGCATTTGCTCTGTACTCACGGTGGAAATCGTCCACTCAGCCTCCAAATAACACAAGGATTGGTTGGTGAGACTGTACAGTATGTGCAGGTGAGTGAGCATGCTGGTAAGAACAGCTTCTTCATTCATTCTTTTTCTGCTTATGTATGCCTTTTTCTCTACCTCTTTCTAATCTTGTGGATATGTTGGACTAATAATAATTGATAAAAGATTCTATGTGTAGTAAATAAAACACTGTATTTCTGACAGCACATCTTTACTACAAAAAGCTCCTACTGCGAGGTACATATGTGAACAGCAACTGCAGAGGAAACCAAATTGTCTGCACGTTGTCTCGAAAACTCTGGTTGTCATGTATGAAAAAAACCCCACTGGAACCAGAATCAGTGGTTAGGACCATTTTGATTAAAGTTTTCGGCCAATTGATTTCTGTATATTGAGGTTATATACTAACAAACAAAACTATAATGGTAGTTATGCAAACTAGGAATGTGAATACCCACCACAGACCGATTCGATACACATCTCGATACGCTGCCAGTGATACGATACACTAACGGTACAGCGAAGCCCCTGCCGAAACGATGTGATTCATTAATGATTTGACAACAATTTGACTTTATACAATTCATATAATTCACCTAAAAAACACTGGTACAGAGGAGATAAACTATGTAATAATCAATGTGACCATGGGTTTTATAGATGCAGACATGCTAGAAAAGATATATTGCACATTTAGCTGGCAGCTGTATCCGATGCACACTAAGCTACCGGTGCAGTCGCATTGGAAATGTCTGTTTCGGACCACAGTTTAAAATCGATGAATCTCTCCATCCCTAATGCAAACCAGTGTTAGTGTTTAGCTTAATTATGTTAGAGTTGGTCAGAATTATGCTAAGCTAGGCTAATTTTCTGTTGGACAGGTTTGTGTAGAATACTGACAGCAGAGAAGCAACAATGGCAAATGAGAAAAGAGGCACACATTTCTTCATTTCTTTGTTTTCTTGTAGACAGCAATTTCAACAACTCAACAAAGACTTTCAAATAGCAAATAAATGGTATTTTATACGTACAAACATTAGCAACGTTGCTACTTAATTATAATATTTTAATCTTTTATGATCTGTGTGTGTGTGAATAAACTTTCCAAAGTGTTGCACATGAGATTCTGAGATTGGCTTGCAGGTTTTCTGGGCTAGGAACATATTGTGGTGAAACTGTGTATTTCTGTGTGCGCATGTATTACAGGCTCTCTAGAGGTGACTTCAGTTTTTAGGTGAGATTAAACACAATGAAGTCAGTCAGATCACAAGCTTTTGTTTAACTGGGTGGTGAAAATAGGACAAGCTTTTCTCTGTCCATGCTTAATGGAGAACATCTGCACTCATAGTATCAATCTACTGCACTAGGAGGACCACAGAGCTCGATCCATGTGTCCATCACAGATATGTCTGGGCGTTGCCAGGTATGGCCAGGTGTTTCAGGTTGACCACACACATTACTGTTGACCAGACATTCCTCTGATGGATTGGAGTGGATCGACCAGACAGATAGAAAATGCACCCTCGTTCCTCTCCGGCGATCAGCCTCCCAAACTAGCTGTACACACACTCACACACACATGCATTTTTTTTTTTTGTTAACCTGCAGTCATGTCGGTGATTTTATTAGTGTTCTTTTATGGGTGGAATTTGATCACACTGTCAGCTTTTGCCTCCTGCCTGCTACTGCCTGCATTTGGGTCCTCACCACCACCCGCCACACATGACAGAAGGATCTGACCAA
>JBAMHW010000006.1:27194843-27220066 GCA_037177495.1 Rhadinocentrus ornatus
GAGTGTACCTTGGTTTTCAGCACCTTTTAAAGAAATTTCAAAGATAAGTCACAAAAACATCAGCCATGCCTGTCCTGGCCCGTACTGTCCTGAATATGGTCAGTGAATGTCAAAGCACCACCAGCCAAGCGTGCGTATTTGAATCCAGTGCTTCTGAGATTGCTGATTGCCTTGAACATTTTCCCAGCAACACTCAGGCTCCTAAGGGACCTGGACTGTGCAGCATGAAAAGGGCTGTCTCAAGGGAATGGCTGCCTCCACCCACTTTAAGGCTGCCCTCCTTAAGTCAACAGCAGCTCGGTTTTCAAGGCTACTTGACCAACAAGCGTGTCTGTGCATTCACAAGTTGACACCTCTTGATTTAAGGAGTCCCGCTTTGGGATATTTGCTTGAGATGAGGAATTTAAGAAGATCCATTGGTTAGTCTTAGAAGTCAGTGTTGTTAGGTGGAGGTCATGACTTATGAAGTAAGGAGTGAATCAGAGGGAGAGTTTGCCTGCTAACTATATAAGAGGAGATTTGGTCAAGTGACCTGTTGCTGGAGTGAAGCATCTCCTTTAAATTTTTAAAAACGATACAACTGTTAGACTTATTAGAGCCCTTCTTAAAATGGATATTTTTTTCTTTCTTTTTCTATTAACAGCACAAAAACAAAACCAGCACATTTTTTCCACTCTTTTCTTTCTTAAAAAACACTTGTCGTTAGCTATTTCTGTGACTGTAAAGCTCTTCTTTTGAGACGTAATGTCAATGGCTTCATCAGTTGAAGCAATGCCACTCAGTCATCTGCACACTTTTGTGTTGAATATTTCACACACTTCTTCAAGACATGCCTGTGAAAGTGATGGAGAGAGCCGCGTAGTGTGTGGGATGTTTGATGTTTGCATGAGATCAGACAGTATATTAAATGTTGTGTAATACTTGTAGAGTCACAGTTTTCTGACACGTCTTGTCAGCATAATAATTCACATAAGTTTGCCATGAGTGCAGTGGTTCAGTAGAACATGGCGAACGAGGATGGAAGCATGGTGAAATGTCTCTTCTACCTGTTTAGGCTAATGTCAGGGTTTTACTCATGATAATTTAACACGGGTTAAACAAGATTTAACAGTAAAAGGGTAGTTTGGGTCACCGTTGCTACTACTTGTGCAACAGTTCCTCATGTAATTGTTCCTGCATGGGGAAATGTTCTAAAGCTGCATATTGCCAGTACTTCTATGGTAAGTGAACAACAAACAAATCTATAGTGCATATAGTGCAGGAAGATTGAAAGAGGGGAGCAGATTAGATGCATGACTGACACGGCTCCAAAGCAGATGACTCATGTTGGAATCCAACCATAACAATGGTTGCCTTTTTCCCTCAGAACTGCCTTAATTCTTGTGGCCATAGATTTAACAAGGTGTTGGAAACATTCCTCAGAGGTTTTGTTCCATATTGACATGATAGCGTCACACAGTTAAAGCAGATTTGTTGGAAATGATTTGAGCTTTGTGACATGGTGCATTATCCTGCTGGAAGTCGCCATCAGAAGATGCTACACTGTGGTCATGAAGGGATGGACGTGGTCAGCAACAATATTCAGGTAGTGTTTAAATGATGCTCAGCTGGTATTGAGGAGCTTAATAGCTGACAAGAAAATCATTACACCACTGACAGCAGCCTTAACTATTGATACCAGGCAGTATGGATCCATGTTTTCATGTTGTTTTTACCAAATTCTGACCCTAACATCTTAATGTGGAGCTGAAATAGAGACTCATCAGACCAGGAAACATTTTTTCATCTTATATTGTCCAGTTTTATTGAGGCTGGGTTAATTGTAGCCTCAGTTTTCTGTTTTTAGCTGACAATGAGTGGCACAGTCCATCTGCTTCGAGGTTCGAAGTGTTGTGTGGTCAGAGATGGTATTCTCCATAACTTAGTTGTAACCAATGGTTATTTGAGTTACTGTTGCCTTATATCATGTCCAACCACTCTCTTTATGAGGTCATATCTGAGTCACTTCATCACTCCTTATTTTGCTGTCAGCGTGCTTTTTCTCATCATGTTCATCTGACAGAATTATAAGCCATTCAGCGTAGAAATGTTTCTAAAGAAAATACCAGTTATCTAACTGACTGATGTATTTGACCCTCTGGAAGACCTTACATGGCACATTTGTTGGAAGGTTTTCATTTGGGAAGAGACGAATGGGAGCTGATGTATGCTCTTTCTCTTCCTTGGTTGGATTTAAAAGGCTTTATTACCAGGACAATCCTCTTTAACCCTTCTATGGCTACCATTCTAGCAGGAAACAGAGAGGGGGGAGGGGGGGCATCTGGCCTTTTCTGAGAAAATCTACAGGCTTTGGACACAATACAGAGACCTGCTGCGGTGGCTGGCTTGGCAATGAAAACTAACATATTCAAAAAAGATAGCTTACACGAACACAAAGTGACACTGAAATCATACCTTATTATATATAATTTACTTTCAAACACTGATGTGGCTTCATGACGAAAGTTATCTTTTCTATCGAATTAAATGTAGTTAAATGTAGATTTTGTGAGATATCTGCCGTTAAAACCATCTTCTTTGGTTTTGACATTGACACATTGATGCTAATCCGATGCTAGTCTTTTTGCGCGCCTTATTAGAGCTCCATGACCTACACATTCCTGAGGCCTTTCTCCTACTTTTTATGGAGCATGGACAACCTGCAAATATAAAGATTAGAAACGGGTCATAAATTCTCATCATCCTGTAGCAAACTCCTTATAATACCAGCTGTGAGGGTCAGAGCACTCACTGATGATCTGCTGTATAATAGATCTATTTAAATACCATTCTACATTTATCTAAATAAGTTTCAGGTCTACATTTAAGTTAAAAAAAAAAAGGCTGACATCGAACAAAATCTTCAGTTGTTTTTGTCTCACATCTTGTGTTGGCTGACCCATATGTTTGGTGCTTTGTACAGGTGGTCTGGTGGTCTTCTGTGGCAGTTTTATTGGGCTCAGTGTGCTGTGCAGTTAGTTTGTGACCACCGATGGTATGCCAAAGGCCCGATGATGCTTTGAAGTGAGCATATTGCAAATCATAGAGAAAATTAGATGTGATGACTGCATTTGTAGCCTTTATTTTTTTTTAAGAAGTGGTTTAAGACGATTATGAATTGCACATATTTTGCTATAGTCTTATATTTATTTAATTTACTTTTTTATGTAGTGCTTCCACAGCCAACACTTACAAAAGCTGCAATTCCTGCTGTTGTGTTGCCATTTTTATTCCTGAATCACACATGCAAATGATCAAAGTAGCAGGTCAACAGTATCCTGTTTTGGAAAAAATATTTTCTGTCTGCTGTTAAAAATCAAGAGATAAGAAGGTGTGTTTGATTGTCTGTCTGTTCTGTAAGCTTCTACATGACTTAATGTGTCTCATTGTAATGGAATTTCACTTAAAAGGAAAACTCCAGCCTTTAACATATCAGCCTGCAGGCAGCTCCTCAGTATGCCAAGTGGACACACGTGCTTCCTCTCTTTTTCTCTCTCATGCACACGTTAATGCATTCACGTGCATTCATGCAAACAAGTATGCACATAAAGACAAATTTACACCAGGTTGTGCAAACTTTTCCTTTCTTAAGTGCTACACCTGTTAGCACAAGACAGAGCCAATATAAAACCCCTCCCACTTACTCTAGTACAATTAGGTTTTTTATTTATTGTCAGGGTTTGTGCTTTTTACCTCAAGTTGAAATAAAGGACCCACATCTCAAACTTTAGCTGTCACATTGCTACCTTGAACTTTCCAACGACCTCCTGTCTTCTTTCTGTTGTGATTACCTGTTTAACGTATATGTTCCCTTTTGCCTTGATTAAATATATGAAAACATATGTCCAACACAACAGACTTTTGACAAACTGTGTACATTCTTCAAAATTTACAACCGTTTGGGTATCCATTTGTTACTCTGTCTGGCCTCCAGTGAACATGTGCTTACCGTGTGTCAGTTTAATTGCCTGCTAAATAATCTGCTATTTTCTCCCAACTCCACTTTTGGAGGAATCTCAGGACATTTGTTTTTTCCTCAGGGGAAAACCAGACAGATTAATATCGTTTTCAAATTTGTCCCTGAAAGTAAAAGCCCAGCTAGGACTGTAACAGAAGGATGTTTATTTGTGGAGAGTGGGTCACCGATTGCTAAACACAGCTGAATGGGGAAATGATGAGCAAGGCATGGTATATCATCAGGGGAATTGTATGGTTGGCTAAGGTCAGGCTCCAGCTGAGGGGTTCAAATCGTTGTTGTGCTAAAGAAATCCCAGGAAATTACTTAACCTCTGCTAACTCAACTGGTAGTGTGGCCTTGGTGGACACAAAATTTTCCTCTGCAGAAGTAAGGCTTTTACAAGTGTGGTAGATGGTAAAATGCAATGTTATTGTAAATCAATAAAACAATCTGGAAATTAATGGTATTATTTGTTCTGTATCTATAGAACGCACACGCTGTGGTAGCCTTTAAGGTTAATGAATCATCGAGTCCACTAAGGGCTGGCTAAGACAGTTTTTACAATTGATGCTAATCGGTTTGAAAACTTGTGCAACTGTTTACAAAAACTGCAGCATTTTGACAGAGGAAACATCCACCTAGAAAGTTCGCTACCTAGCTTTTAGGAGGTGATTTTATATGTTTTGGATTTAACATTTTACAAATACCATCGTATTTATTGTTTTCCTTTCAGTTTGAAGCCCCCAACTGAACTTTGTCAGATTTTCTCACTGAGGTTCCCCCTAATTAGTCCAGTCAGCATGTCCATGTGGGACCCATAAGGATCAAATTTGGGCGGCAGATAAGGGACCCAAGTAGGTTTGTTTGCTGTTTTCACAGTGGCCTCATCTGTGATTGCCCATATGGGTTTCAAGTTGGTTCTAATTGTGTTTCAGGTGGGGCCAAACTTGGTGAGGGCCAAAATAAGGCCCATACGAATGGGCCTGTTTAAATGTGGCCCGTTTATACCCATGCCCACTTAGTCCACTGACATCCCTTATGGGACTCATACAGCCGCCACATGGGCTTCTCATAGAGGGCTCATGTAACTGAAACCACATGGGACCTGCAACATTTGCCTAGTTTAAGCCCATGCCCACTCTGCACCCACATAGCCATTATTTTACTCTTAAGCGCCCCACATGGACATGCTGGCTGGAAACCAAGGCTAATTCACACGTCTTTCATCCTGTCTTTTCTCTCAACTTTCTCCAATGAGTTAAAGTCAGTCGGATGTTAACTCTTGTCTTGTATTTTGCTCTGCCTTTTTCTTTTTTCTTTTCCTCTCTTCCTCAGAATAATGTCCTCCTGGATTTCTTTAGTAAATCAGCCCTTTACTTTTTAACTTTTCAAAGTTGAAAAGTTAGGGAGTTGAAAAGTTAGGGAGTGCTACTTCAAAGCCTACTATCACAAATTTGCAAAATAAAAGAACACTTAGTTGTTTTTTAAATTTTTTTTGTTATTTTTATTTTATTGCCTTAATTAATTATTTAATTTGGATTTATTTGCTATTATTTTTGTATTTTTATGTTATTCATTTATTGTTATTCATTTATTTGGCATTTAATTGCAATTTATGTAGATTTATTTATTTTTTTCCTTAGATGTTTTTTTTTATTTGCATTTATTTTGCTTTTTATACAGTTGTAAATAAATCAAGGCATTAAGGGGTTAGGGAAAGCAGAGAAGAATTTTATTCCTGTGCACACAGCAAATTGTATAAATCTGGGTCTTTTTGCCCTCCAAGTGAGAATCACACCATTATCCAGTAACCCTGATTAAGGTTTTACAAAATCATGTGTGACTGGTTACCATGGAACCAACATAATGTAGACAATAGGCCCCAATGGAAATGATGTCACTTATTGCTTGTTTGGGCTAATTAAATGTTTAGATTTAAATACAGTTAACAGAACAAAGCTATCACAATATACAATTTTATGTTGATTTAACCAAGGATAGTTTTAGCATGATTTCCTGATGACTTTTTCAGTTTCTGCTAGAGATGACAGAGACATCCACCACTGCTTGCAGTTAAAAGATGTATAATCTGGGCCGGTCCATGATTTGAATATAGGACTTCTCACAGCCAATACATGAATCACAAATGTAGTGCAACAAGCTATGTACAGGCCGACCTGGTTAAAGTCAGTACAGAAATAAAGGAAGTGGGATGAAAAAGCGCTGTTTGTCAAAAATAGCAGGTCGGGGTCTTTATTGGTTTACATAATTGTATCATTGAGCTCATGTGTTGCATGCAGATGGAGGAAATGAAGACAAGTTCTTTAAAAAATAAAGCATCAATGGGGAAATGTAAAACTGAAAACCCTCTCAGTGAACTTGTTGAGATATTAGACCAGGAAGCACCACAGGAACTCCACATATATAAACTTAGATATTTTTGTGTTCTTATGTATACACATTGACTTCTGTATAAAACTGCGGTTTTAATTTTGGTTCCAAGCTTGTGCTTTAAATACTTATGACAGCCAAATATGTATTTACTCACATTTTAAAAACAGAGATGCAAATACAAACCAGTATAAAAACAATGCCAGCCTTATCCTCAAAGCACTTATAGTGACACTTTTTAGATAGATACTCTATACTGTTATAAAAATTAAGAAAGAAAATCATTCATGTGGGATTTTTAGAGAACACCTTAGACTAAATTCTGGTTTAAGTCGCGATGTGGAATGATACCGAGATGCAACACAGCTCATATTTCTCTGAGGATTTACAGGAGCTGCTCAGTGGACACAGCAGGACATGTGTGTGTCAGGATAAATGGCTTTCTAAAATTGCTGCTGTTTCCACTTGATTGATGATGCCTATGGAATTTATATAGTGTAGGATGTCTGCTTTGGCCATCTGGATCAATGTGTGCAGTGATGCCATCAGACGTGCTTCCTCAAAAAGTGTATGTCCAACATGTCGCAGGTTTAAGTTTACAACAAAACCCGCAGAATTCATCTTTTTTGAAACTCAACAACATTCAAGGCAGATTGCATAGTTTTAAATGACTCCCTGAGATCTGCCTTCGCCTGAGTTAGATGCCATCATTTAGTGCAACAGTTCAAAGCATTCAAACTTTTGAAGCTTTTCCTGTAGAAATAAGAGAGATTAACAGTTGGAGAGAATTTTTCAGTGAAGCGGACCAAACTTTCTGGGGAGCCTGGAGAGAGTTGAAAGAGGACAGACCATTAGTCTCAGCATTAGAGTCATTATTTGTGTTGGACGAGAACGAGACCGGTGCTCACCACCATATGGATTCATGGCTGCAAAGTTCTGCAGTTCAAACAGAGGACTAGTGTGAACGCTCACTGGCACACACACCAGCCTGGAAGAATGAATGCATTCACTCCCTCTTTCTCTCTTTCTTCTTTTATCACTCATCTGACACTTAACCACTTATTCTCATGTAATATATGGAAGAGCACCTGCAAACACATCATACGCCATCGAGCCGTCCTGTTCAGCTGTGCCTGCTGGGTAACTACTGCTCTACAGAGGCTTAACACCTGTTTATATCCAATTTCTTTCCATTTCAGTAAGAGTGTGACCAGAATATGTCTTTGAGGGTCAAAACCAATATTTAGTTTAAAGCTGCTAATAATTAATACTTTTAAGAAAAAAATAAAATAAAAGACATTAATCTTATGAAAATACACACAATGCTGATTCAAACAGACATCATGGAATAGAAATTCAGAATGTGGGGACTCTGAGTGCTGCTTTTACAACATCTAGGGCTACAAGGAGCCACTATGGAGCAGTTAAATAAATGTGAAGTTATATTAATAAAAATATAAAAGATAACTGGCATTTTGAGTAATTTAATCTGTACGATCTATGGTCACTTTATACCAGTTCAACTGCTCGTAAACACAAACAGCTACTTGGCTAATCACGTGAACAACTGAATGCATTTAGGCATGTAGACATCATCAAGATGACTCTAACAGAGCATCATGATAAGAAAGAAAAGGACTTAGCATGGTTGTTGGTGCCAGACGGGTTGGACTGAGTATTTCAGAAACTGCTGATCTACTGGGATTATCCACACACAACCATCTCTAGGGTTTACAGAGAATGGTCTGAAAAAAGAAAAAATCAAGTGAGCAGCAGTTGTCTGATGTCTTGTTGATGTCAGAGGTCAGAGGAGAATGGGCAGACTGGTTGGAGATGGTAAAAATGCAACAGTAAGTCAACTAACCAGTGGTTAACGCACACAGGCTACCTGAGTACTGTTGCTGACCATCTCCATCCCTTTATGACCTTCAGGCAGGATGTCACAAACCCCAATTCACCTTCAACTGCTTTCTTGAACATGACAATGGGTTAATTGGACTCCAACGGCCTCCACAGTCACCAGATCTCAATCCAACAGAGCAGCTTTGGGATGTGGTGGAACGGGAGATTCTCATCATGGATGTGCAGCCGACAAATCTGCAGCAAATGAGAGATGGGTATTAGCATGGAATAGCTGTTAAAGGGCACAGTAAATGGTCACACATTAAGCCCGCTGTAATCCCTGAATTTCTCAGGTTGTCAGTTATTGTGCATTAACACCAAATGAAGCAGAGCGAACCACACTGCCTCACTATGCAGTGACACCTGCTCAATGGTCACCTACGTGGAAAAACCATCATATAAAAATCATGTTTTGCTTCCTCATCACAAATGTAAATCTGGTTGTTTGCAAATGCAAATCTAAATGAGCATTTTGGAAACAAGTCCTGGGAAATCATGATGTTAACAACTTTTGTCACATCCCTGAAGGTATGTGTGAAGTAAAATGATGTAGAATTTGATGAAAAGTGTTAAGATGTTGTTTACTAACGTATTTCACTCTTACAGGCAATGAATGGAATTAATTAAATAAAGAAGATGGCTGTTACTACAAGGAAATAATCCCAAACACACTTGAAAATCTAAAGTCTAACTGATCATATTGTACTCTCATAGATCTTCTCAACAGCAGAAATTATGACCAAACGTCCACAGTGTTGAGTAAAATCTGTTCAAATGACCACAATTGAAAAATGATCTGTTAATGAGAGAGTACATTTATTTGTAGGACATTAGGTGTGTCTCTACAGAAAACTGAAAATAACTGGTGTGCATGTAACCACAAGGTCCATACTTACAGACCTGAGTCACAGTGAAAGCTGTCTTCCTCTTTTAATACACCAAACGCTGCTTTTCTCTACTCCTCCTCCTTTAAAATTTCCCTCCCTCTCTTTTACAACCTCTCCACATGTCTCATCTAAGTCTTTATCAGTCCTTTCACGCACTTGCTAAATCACACCACTGCCTCCTTGCTCTAATACCTCTCACCTCTACAAAATTTGACTTACCGGAAGCAAAAATGACATGTTTTGCAGTAATTTGTAAGGGGGATGTCCAAACCCTCTGTATAAACACAGATATGAGCAGATGTGAGTGTGGTAGGAACACCTCTGAGGAGCTGATGGGAGTTGAAGTGTCAATCCCACAGTTCCTAATTCAATTATCAAGATAATGTGAATGTATCAGAACATGACGGAGTAGCAAATTGCTGCATGTCAGCTGCAAAAATCCAGTTGTATATGAAGATAAGTCATATGGAAAATATCACAGTCCGCTGATAACTTGGATATATTCTATGTCTAATCAGACCTGATTTTCACGGATGACGCCAGTGCAGTACGTAAGATCTTTCCCTTTTCACTACGTGGCAGCCCCAGAGAGAGTCTGAGCTCAGTGTAGTGGTGGTGAGTGGTTTGGGAGTTTTCCTGTTATATAACAACACTGGTCAGCTGGCTGATTGAGGACCTAAGGAGCTGTGAGTATTGGCCATGTCTGGGATACCCATCACATCCACTCAGCCAGTCATCACACTGCCCAGACGCCAGCGGTCTGATCAGTTTGTCTCTGACCTGAAAGAAGTGCTTTTCCTGCTTATTTCTTCCTAATGCAATACCTCTCTGCACCATTTCTCTCATCTTTTGGATCCAGCCCTATCCTCTAATCCCAGCTATGATAACTGAGGGATGAATCTGTCATTCCACTGGAATATTCTCTCTCTTACCCACACTATCTGTTTTTATAGTGTCTAGACACACATGCTGCTACTGATAAAACAAGAAGATGGCACGGTGCGTTGCTGCACAATGAGGACATGATGGGGTGTGGTTCTTCTCTTGCTGCAGGATAAATACTCACCACTTTTTTTGTTTTTCTCTCTGAATCAGTGTTTAGGACAACTTGCATTTATGAAGCTTCAGAAAGTGTACCTGTAGATACGTCATCTCTCTGGATAAGTATATGTGCGTGTGCAAGAATCTTAACTTTTATCACTGTTAACATCTCTGTTTTTGCACTGTGTGTGCAAGTATTTATAAAAACTGCAGAAGTCATGGAGGCAAAGACGCATATGACTCAGTCTTTCCTCCAGCTGTTAACCAGAGCCTCCCCCAGTGCAGGTCACCCTCAGCCAAACCAGAGATCTCATCAGGAAGTTTCCTGTGATAGCAAGTTTCTAATTTAGTTTCTGTTGACTCTATGGTAAGTCTCCTGCATAAGCTTCGGTTTCCCCAATGGGCTTACTCTGCATATCTGGGGCACATATCGTGTTCAGGGTTAAGTATATGTGGGCATGTCTGAACCCTGAATGCACCAATCTTCTTTGTTTTCAAGTCAAGTCCAAATTTCTGTCTTCATGTTTGCTTCTTTCCTTGGGTTTAAACACTGTTCAGTCTAACTGCTTATCTGGACTGATATGATTTACTAAGGTGTTCCCGTATCTGCTGCATATCTTACCATAACAGTGTGGAGACCTGGTGCAGTGTGTGAGGCAAACATGTGGCAGTAATAGCGGGGTATAGTTGATGGCGGTGTTTATGGGAAGAACCTCAGCAGTCCGTTGTTCCCTGTTTGGTCAGCTGGAGAGGAGCGCTGACATCACCAGACGAAATAAATCCAGATACGTGGGTCCAGTGTAACAACACTGTAGGGGAACTTAATCACAGTAAAGGACCTTCTCACAGCGGTGCTAAATGCCACTTGAATGTTAGCCCTCCTCAGATGAATTTCAGGTTTTCTAAAAGTTCTTGTTTGTTTGGGGAAAATAATGAAAAAAAGCTTCATTTTTTTTAGTTTTCTGCTATTTTCCTTTCAAGTTGTGACATTGTACATAATATAGCATGGTTTCATTCCCATTTACTGTTACAGAGTTCAGGCATGCAAACCAAATTAATGTACAAAGTGGATATTAGATGGGAAAAATTAGGCTTTTTTTAATTTTTGTTATCCAAAAAGTTTTCTCAGGAGTATTTGTCAAATTATTTTTCTAACTTATATTAATTTCCTATTACTGTTTTCCAGTTCTAAATCATATAAAGCTTAAATGGTTACTGGGGTTACTTATTTTGTGAAAAGCTTGCATGAACTTTCACGAGACAAAGTTGTGGTATGAGCAAAGAGTCAGAACAAGCTCTATGTTTAATTTTTTTTTTTAAATTAGTTTTCAAACAAATATTTTAAGATACTTAGAAGACAGTGGATACATGAAAAGACAAGGTGATGATTTCATTTTTGTGCTGGAAATGTTCAAGATTTATACCTCTTTGTTGTTGCTATTGTCATTGATATCTATATCAGGGTTCAGTTTTGGGCCTTTTGTTTTTTTAACTCCTCACCAGCTTGTAAAAGAACTTATAATCTTTGTACCTCATGTCTTATAGGTTACAAGCTCTGAAATTGAGACAGTGGTGGGACAAGTTTGAAATTAAAATCAGTACCAGCAAGATGTCCAAAGTAACTGAGAGTAATATAATGTCTGGAATTACTTAATCTATTAAGAAAAGCCACTAGTATTTCTGACAAGTTTATCAAATGGTCTAAAAACAATAACAGCTTAACTATCTTTCAATGGTGGCCTGCATGTTCACCAATTTCTGGACAGTATCTAGTGAAACCTGGAAGCCAACAAATTTTGATTGAAGATCTACATTACAACCTTCAAATACTTTACTAGTATTTTATTGTAAGTGATGGGGTTTTTTATCCTAACTTTGACTCTGTCTCTGTTTTTTATTGTACTTCCCTTAAAAAAATGCTGAGTTCAAAAATGTGAATAAAGCTTTTAAATGAAAGGTGCATTATGTGTATACACACACAAATGAGGATAAACTGGATTCAGGTAGCTATCACTATACATCGCTGTTGCCCATTAGTTTAACTGGAACTTGTTATACAAGAAGGCCGTATTGTGCACTGCTTCTGTTGTGTCTCTTTTTGAAAAGAAAGCCTTGTCCCGCTCATACAGCTTTGAAAAGAAAAGTTCTCTGTGGCCACACACGTCTCTGCCAGGCTGTATCTCAGTGCCAAGCATTTGAGTCCTGTCCCTGTTAATGATCCGCAGGCTTTTGTCTTCACGTCTGGTTTGAAACTGCAGACGAGAGAGGCGTAATGGAAACAGGCTTTTCTACCACGTTAGGCTCGGGTCACTCTCAAGCGGTGATGTTAATTCTCGACCAAAGGGCATTTACATTCACAAGCTCAGAGAACGCTCATAAAAATAGGTGGATTGAGAGACCATCCATTAAAATTGACAATGGTTTCTTAGGAAATGGAATTTGTATTTGGAAGCTAAGTGGCTGCAGGATTAAGAATTCTGGTAATCTCAGAAACTTAATCAGACATGGTTTTGTTTTTTCAGAAAACTGTAAAAGTTTTGAAAGTTTAAATTTAGGTATCAGCACATAACTGTTGAGCGAAGAGTGTAGACATCTTTTATTGCAAGTATTGTCTACTGTCCCATGTGACGTGTCCTAGATTTTTCCCTTAGATAATTGTAAAACTTGAAGCAAATTCAATAATTCTTGACTTATTCAACTCCTGATAATCTACAGTTGTGTAAGAGACCAAACATGTCTGTGAAGTTAGAAAAAAAGCTGGGATGCTCACATAAAAAATCACATAAAATAATATTTTATTTCCAAGAGAACATATTAGACATGGCATATAAGACATTTTACTATTTCATAGAAAGTATTAGCTCCATATTAGAGAAGAGGTAAACTGTGGTCAACTGTATCGCCTTTTCTTTTAAAGATGCACTACAAAACTTGTGACTCTTGCTTATCAACGACTAATTCAGCATCCATCTTGCATTTAAGGTTAGAATGTTATGCAATATGTCTTTTCTAACTGTGTGAATTCACAGTGAACTATGTTGACAGACTGATTTCTGGAATTGTTTCTGAGCTCATGCAGTGATTTCCAGTAAGAAATCATGTGCGTTAAAAAAAAAAAAGATTTCCATTAACTTTTCGGCCTTTAAACTCCACGTTCCGGACTTGTTTGATGGCACAGTGACATCTATTATGTTGTTTCTGAAGCCATTGCAGCCCAGCAGCGTCCAGCGGCTGAGAAACTTTGCACGATGCAACTTTTTGATCCGAGATGCTGCGTGACGATGATGTAAACAAACTGGCTTTCTTGAACGCTAATCCAGCAAAGAATAATTAGAAGACATTATCGGAGGAAGAAAGAAATCAAAAGAGAGCGCGAGTAAGTGAGTGAGCGAGTAAGCTTTTTACTGTCTGGAGAGAGCTCGCAGTACAGGTAGGATGCAAGATGGATGCAGAACTAGCTGTCGATAGGGGGCACAGAGAAATGGACAAAGTTGAGCAGTGCATCTTTAATGCAGCTGAGGATTTGAAGATCACAACCATCCAGTTTTGACCTTTGGCCTTGTCCAATGCATACAGAGATTCCTCCTGATTATCTGAATCTTTTCACAATATTATAAACTCTAGTTGCTAGGATCTTTAAAGTCTTTGAAACTTAACATTGAAGAACATTTTTCAGAAATTTTTAGACAGTTTGTGACAGAGCGGTGAACTTCAGCCCACCTGTACATCTGAGAGGTTCTGCCTCTCTGAAATGGTCCTTTTTAGACCCATCATGTTATTGACATGTTGTCAAATGATCTTCCAGTTGTTTTTGACTTGTGCCAATTACTTGTCCCACAACTTGTTGCCCCTGTTCCATTTTTTTTTTTAGAATTGTTGCTGCCATCAAATTCCAAAAAAAGCTAATATGCTTAATGAAATAATGAAATGTCGCAGTTTCAGTATCTTTTTTTATGTTTTTTTTCTATTGGGAATTAAACATAGGTTTATAAAGCATTGCATTCTGTTTTTATTCATATTTTACACAGCATCCAAACTTGATTGGAATTAGGGTTGTACATTTGTTCTGCAGGTGAGGATCTAGGTGAAGTCCTGCACCACCTCTATCCTATTACCCACTATAGAAGAGGTATTTGCTTATTTTTAGTGCTCTAAAGTGTTATCTCCCTCCTTTGTGTCACTCAGATTTAAGATGAGGTGATTGTCACAAAGCAGCATTTTTGGGGTTTGTTATTATCTCCTGCATTTTATGCTATTCTAGGCTGATTTTTCATTGCTTGTTTTCCTCAACAAATCACATACTAATTTAATGCCAAATTAGCATGACAAAGGTAAAAACTTTGAAGCTTTTAGGTCAGCTTTATTCATTATTCATCATCTAGCACATTAACAGCTTCACCAGAGCCCCCAAGGGACACATCTGTTTTCATAAGCCAGCAAGGGCTCTGACCTGTGTGGCCTTTGACTGCAGGACTGCTGAATGCAACCTCTTATTTCAGTGAGAGTTTTCACTCATGTTTGTAATTTGTCACTGCATGTTGTTGGAAATACCATCAGATACACTTCAAACTTTTCACACAGTAAGTGAAATATGCTATATCATGAGAAGAAAGATTGAAGGACAGTGTTATATAGGTAAGAAGAGGCCCTTTTCTCTGGTGGCATTAAGGAATTTCTGTAAAGAAGGGAGAGGCCTAACTGTCAACCTCTTAAAAAGCTTGCTGTTGGTTGTGTGGCTGTGGCCGGGAAAATTAAAAGGCTGGGGTAACAGAATGTTTAAGTTTTCTAAATCTTCACGCTGAAAAGCTGCTGCAAACCCACCCTTTGAACTCAGAACAGAAAGCATTTTATCAGTTTCAGAGAGCTTGCTCTTTGATCTGTCTTGTGTGGCCATGTGGTAAACTAATTAGCTGTTTCCTCTCTCTGCAGACTGGTTTGGGGTGGGCATGGCAGCAGTTCGAGGTTAAGGGCTGGCACTGCCCAGTGGGTAGATGACAGGTTTAGGTGCCTACACTGACTTCTGGAACATGAAGCTGCGGGCATCACGTGTTGGCACAGGGTGAGGGCACTTCAGATGTGGTCAGGGCCATGTGGAACCTTTCTGGGGTTTATCCTACCCAGCCCAGTTTAGGTCTCTTCATGGGAAAGAGCAGAATTACAGCAGTCAAACATTCTGAAACCTGTATTCAGACAAACAAACAGAAGGATGGTTTATAGGTATACTTGACTGTGTGAGGTTTAGGTTTTGGATGTTTGGTAGAGATGTATGTTTGCCACCATAATTTAGTTTTAAAGAACATAAACCACAAAACACATGTTGATTTTTTTCTCTTTACGATCTCTGTTGCATTTTCACCCCATTTACGTTCTTACTTCTCATTTGCAGCCAATCAAAGACTTTTGGCAGAATTAACAACCTGACAGAGCTATGAAAAAATCAGAGAATCAGGTTGGATGCAATGTTTTAAATTAGTTATTAGTTATATAAATCTGTTTGGTTTTAACTAATCAGTGGTAAGATTGAGGCTTTCCCTGTTAGAACTCTATGTAGTTGTTGCAGAGGAAGTTTAAAGGTTGAATGTTTTATTTTCTAAATCTTGATTCCAGACTTTTTGGTATTTACGCTGGCTTGCGAAGAAACAAATTTCCTCTGTGCTTTGGGGGATGACTGACTGACATGTTGACTGAAAGACAAATTGACCTTGGAGTTAAAGAGATTGGCCATTCTATTTAAACGCTGAGAACAGGAGCATTGCAAAGCCAATATTCAAGTTAAACGTCAATGAAATGTTAAAAAGATGTCAACAGTTCCCACGCTTTCCCGGGCGAACTCTCTGAACCGTGCAATGCTAATCTCCCTTGTTATAAAACTCCCTTACCCTCCCAAACCAACCCAATCAGGCCCTGTCCCTTTCTTCCTCAATGACCGCTGTCCAGCCCTGATCTCAGTAACCATATCCTTAATCAGAAAGTCACTCTAAAGTGCAGGATTTCCTCTGCTGGACAGCCAAGCTCTTTGTAAGGAATGTTAATTGGTTATTTTGGGCCAGACTGTATAGATGGTATCTGTTTTATATATGTGACACTGTCAGCCTTTGAGCTGTGTTGGTAGTTATTCTTAATGAAGCATGGCACGTTTTCATGCCTGCTTTCATTTACATTAGAGGACCGTGATAAATTGTGCAGCATATATTTTCAGTTTCTACACTGGTCTACACTGCTGGACTACTCGTGAATTTTCATGTCTTCTGTGGATCCTGGCTGAAGGACATATGTTTTTTATGTTAGGATTAGATTAACATTAGTATAAACTTGATATCAAAGATCAAATAATAAATGTTGTCAGAAATGTTTATACTAATGAAAGGGACTTCTTTGAGCTCACTTTACACATAAAAACATAGTACAGTTTATCACAAACGTATGCAGCTATGCATCTTCTGTCATATTAACTACACATGTTGTTCTGTTATGGTTCCATTTCAGTTTCTTAAGATATTTAGACACATAACAAAAGTTGCACTGACTAACCGTGCTTGTTCTACACACTGTAATGCAGTCATTTTAAAAAGGCAAAACCAAAAAAAGTGTAATTAAATTGTTGTAAACATTAACACAATTAGGAACAGTAATCAAATTACAATTCAAAAATTACTGTTACTGTACTGTTCATCTTCATTTCTACAGTTAGCCATGACAAACAATAAAATTTAGCTCCCATAAGAATTAAAATTAAGTAAACTAAAAATTAAATGTTAGATATTACATTTATTATTAATATGTATTACACAATGCAATATGGAAGAAAATTATACAATCTAATGCAATGTGATACCATGCGATGAGATGCAAAATGGTCCGTATTTATATAGCGCTTTTATCCAAAGCGCTGTACATTTTACGTCACAGTCACCAAGCAACTAGGGGTTCGGTATCTTGCCCAAGGACACCTCGACATGAACTCGTTTTGGCCGAGGATTGAACCGGCAACCCTAGGGTTACAAGACGACCGCTCTACCTTGCCAAGCCACGCAGCCCAACGGTAAAACGATACAATGCAATGTGATGCGATGCGATGTGATGTGATACGATATAATACAATCCATCTATACAATATTGCACTATTAGTAAAACCTAACAAAATAAATCACAGTCTCTTCAGCTTCACACAAGTTCTATTTATATATTGATGGAGTTTAATATAGATAGATATAAGAAGGTTTTTTGTGTTTTTTTCTTTTGTATTTTTTTTTTTTCTGGGCATCATCTGCCAGAGGGCAAAATCCTGCAGTCTGCAAGCACCTGCGATGGGTGAGTCAATATCCCCCCGAGTCTGTCTGAGAACTCATAAATTGACTGCGGTGGCTGGTGTTCACTCCTCCCTATCACCAGAAAAGCAAGCTAAGCTTTTTGCTGCACAATGAGAATGTCAAAATCTGCCAAAATTTCATATCTGACTAACCCAGATACAGCTGAGTAAAATAAAAACCTAATCCTTTGACTTGGAACATGCAGTCCTACAGCCTGAGTTTGAGTAAAAACCAGGCATTCTCTATTGTACGTGAGAAAACATTTAGTAAAAACTTTTCAGCTAAAAAAGTAAAAAAAACTTCTTTTCTCTGCTCTTGGAGACATTTCAATTCCTAACCCAGAGGTTTCTTCAGTAACACTTTCCATTAAACAGGCCTCAAAAACAGAAGGACAAAATGATCAACCTGTGGACCAAGAGTTTCTTCAAACTCTGAAATACCTGAGTCAGAGGAGGAAGAATTGCCCGTTTAGTCACATGTTGCAGACTTACTTTTCTTCCATTCATTTTATCAGTTTTTAATCACAAGAGTCAGTTGTGGCATGAAGGACATCCGCAGCTGCTCCACTTTACTTTGCTAGATTGTACAGCTTTGAGGACAGACAGTATGTTTGATAGTAACTTTCATGTGTTTTTTTTGTAATGAAAAGAAACAGCCCTGTTAATACAAGATAAAACCTATGGCAAGTACTGATCATATGTAGTTTTAAGTCACTTGATTAAGTGGTCTGAATAGCTGAAACAAAGCTGTGCCATTCTTCTGTGAAGTCAGATGGATTTTTACTAAATACAGAATCCTTCTGTTTTCAAGCTCACAAACGTGTGTGTGTTCAGTTAAAGTCATTTAGCGTGCTTAAACTAGTGATTAACTAAGATAAATGCACGCTTTTTTGTAACTCCTCTCGAGTGTTAAATCTGCTGCCAGGAATGAAAATCAATTCTGAAAAGCCTGAGAGCAGGAAAAACATAGAATTGTGTGGGCCAATTATAGCGATGCTTGTGTGCAAATCTGTGCAGCTAATAGGTGAAATAAGGGAACCGTTTGTCTCAGAGGAAGTAAAGGCAACACGAGTAAAGAATGTTTTTTTTTAGAAAGTTCCTGAGTTTTGTGCTTCTAAGAAAAAAATCCATGTCCAGTGTTGGTTTGTATAACAAATAACTTGCTGTAAGCCGACACAGCTCGCAGCGTTTCTGAGTGGGTCTCGGTTAATGAAAGAGCATCGAGAGTCTGCGTTTAGAGCCTCAGATTAAGCTCAGTTTGTCTCGTGTATTTTAAGACTCCTTTCTTACATCCCTCACGGTCAGCTGCTGTGGACTGCAGAGCAGCGGTGGGCCAGCTGCTGTTCCAAACGCACATGTCTGATGTGAACGTTTGGCTTTCTGGAAAATAAAAAAATATTTTTTGACAATTGGGGAAGATTGTAATTAAGCGCTGCTTCTGTCTTTTTGAGGTTCGTTAAGTACAGACTGCATCAAGTCTTGTCTAACAACAGATGTGGACTCGTGTTTGATTGATGTCCTTTTTTTTTTTTTTTTAAATTCATAAATTACTAACATTGGTTATGTCCACTGTAGTTTGACATGGGGTTAGCTTCGACAATTACACAGCTTACAGTGCTTCCTGCTAGCTTGTTCTGCAGACTGTAAATGGAAACACGAAACACATTTTTCAGATGTGCTGCCAAAGGAGAAAATGCATGTTTTAGTTTTCTTTCCCTCATTTCCCATAAATAATTATTGATATTAAATCTAAAATGAGCACCCTAAAAGCTGTCTGCTCAATCATTTTATTAAAAAAAAAGAAAAGAAAAAGAATGCAAGCATAAGTGTGGTCCAAGCTATTTTTCCTTTTACAAGACTCACAAAAACTAGCAGTGACGTAAGGAGTCTGGGACACTGTATCCTTATATGATCCTTATATGTGAACCAAAACAGGTACCAAATTTAGTTTCTGTCACAGTATTCAGCAGCAGTAGCTGGCATGGAAAGGCTGAGGGTTGCTGATGTTTTATGGATAAAGAAAAGGCTGGACTTGCCTCAGTTACAGACAATAGTAGAGAAAGCTCTTCCAGTTTCTAGAAAGACTTTTTAGATTTTGCACAATCACGATTTTTGTGCCCAAAACTTTTGTGCTGATGTATTGATTATTTTTTTGGTTTATGACAACACCTTTAGTCTTTGTCCTCAGAGTTTTTTTTCCCAGCAGAAGTAGATATTTCCTGAAGAGTAAAGGGTCCTTTCATAACGTTGCTCTGCTTGCTGTACATCTTCTATTAATCTGCAGCCTCACTATTATTGTGTCACATGGGAAGTGGGAAGACCCCTGCAAAGTTTAAGACTCTCAGTCTCTCTGCCACCAACCTCTGGTTTAATTTTTAAGTGTGTTTCCTGTCCTCAGTGAGATTATTGTCTCCTATTAGGGAAAACATCCTCTGCCAAAGGTGATTGCTTGGGGTTACAACCTCAGGGTTACACATGTGCATGCTTTTCAGTATTCCTCTTTCGAGATCAGGGGTGAGCAAGATAAAAGCCCAAGTAGAGGTCAAAGTGTATTACTCCGGGCTGTGTTGAGTATATGGGTTTGTGAAGCAGACATCACACCAGATTGTGAACCCTCTGAACACTAAGGGAGCTCTGGGAGAAAACATCAGAAGATGTTCAACAGCCAACTTTTAGGAATGTTCAAACATAAAGGATGAATGAATTTTTCCTTTATTTTTCACTGGTTCAAAGTATAAATTAAATAGCGATATTGCAGCACCATTAATGGCTGGTGGGACTGATTTATTAGCAGGAAATCTCTCTTTTTTTTTCTATCACAAATACATAATGTTCCCTGTCTCTTAACTGCCTGCTCATTGCAAATTGGACCTTCCAGTTGTCAGACTATGAGTTTCATTGCTGTTTATCTACTCAAATGAAAAGAAAGAAGAAATATTTAGAAAGAAATGTAAGTAGATTTAAATTCCAGATTAATCTGCTCTGAGACCTCTAAGAAGATTCATTAAGAAATTTTCATATTATGAGTCATATCAACCTCTCGGACCTGCAGAGAGCCAAGTTAATGCATGCCTCTATGGGCGTGTTTACATGCCTGAGAGAATGCCTGATATGAGGCTTATTCTTGTGTTGAACATACAGTACATACCAGAGGTTTTCAGACCACTTGAAAAATGTTGCACATGTTTTTATTTGTTAGACTCAATGTGAAGTTGCACAACCCTCAGGCAGTTCTCCACAATGACTAAGTTAAAACAAGTACATTTTTTAGAAATAGACTGAAACATAGTGTATATCCATGTATATTAGAACTTCTTATACTTGAAATTGAGCTCTACTGCTTCCTGCTTTTATCAGAAAAAAGTCTTTAATCAGAGTTTATGGTGTGTATTAGAAGAGTCATGAGATGAAGAGACTTTCAGTAGAGTTAAACTAGAATGGCAGCTATTCCTACTAGAGGAACCGTGAGTGGTTATTTTGACCACTGCATTTAAATCTCAGTTAACCTTAGCCTCATTTATCACAGAAATAACCAAAATCTAAAAATCAGTTTGCTTAGCCCTAAAACTTGTTATTAGAAATTAAATGGGGTGGAACAAAGTGATAGAGAAAACACAAACAGCATGAAAAACTTGGTAATCCGGGTTTGGTGCCTTTCTCTATCCGATAACTTCTTTGCCAACAACAGTTGTTTTTTTCAAGGTAATATCGGATCCTGGTTGTGTTCTGGTGAACATTTCGTTCCGCTTTCTGTCATTTCATTTGGAAAATACGTACCGCCATTGCCTGTTGGCCGAACCCTTTTATAGGTAGAGAGGGCCGCGGGCTTTGAGAGGAGAGAGGAGTGATGAATGTGCAGCCAGACCGGCTGGTTATCATGGAGCTGGAGATCAACACAGAGACGGTGTGTGACGTCATGATACACTCCAGATGAAATTACACCTCTAGTTCTGCACATAGTTATTTTTTTATTCTTTTATTCTAGAAATTATTCATTTCCACTTATTGCCCATTTAAGGAGTCTGCTGTGCTGCTGTCCACCTTGTTCCACCTGCTTTACTGGTTTCCTTCCATAAACTCCCCTTGAAGTTCTCCTGCCAGCTGCTGCAAAAAATTCCTTCGAGCTATTTAGGTGCCAGTGCACTCCTCGAGGATGATGTAGGCATATATTGTGAAACAGAGCAATGGGCCATCTCCGTTTATCACCTTTTTCTGAGTACTTCCATGCCATCCGATCCAGAAAGTCAGGAAACTAATAATAGAACACTGTAAAATCCTGTAGGGTCAAAGGTCAGTGTAAGGAAAAGCCACGAACAGGCAAGGATTTCAGATTTTTTTTTTTTTATTAATAATTAATTTTTTTAATTTTTATTTATCTTTATTTAACCAGGAAAGTCCCATTGAGATCAAAAGCCTCTTATGCAAGGGAGTCCTGGCCAAGAGGCAGCAAAAAGAATCAATTACAACAATTGAAATTACTTTCGAATTCTGATTACTTATGAAATCAGAAAAACAGTTAGAGGTTAGGGACGCTGTCTCAAGTGCTCTCAGTCTGGATTTAAAGTCACTCAATGAAATAAGTTCTGTTAATTTCCAGTCCTTTTGCATTATGTTCCATGTGTGAGAGGACAAAGGCCCTTCTTCCCAGTTCAGTGCAGGCAAATGGTACAGAGAGCAACAAATGATTATTTGATCACAAACCATACAAATCAGCATTTCTCTGTGTAAATAAGTTATAAATATAGAAAGGCAGTAGTCCAAGCATGGCCTTGTAGGTGACAGTGTACCAATGTCCCGACCTCCTGGTAGACAAAGAAGGCCAAGCCACTCGAGAACACAGTTCACAGTGATGGGCCGGGGCTCTAGAATGTGTAATAAACCTCAAAGAAGCATGAAGCAGTGTCAAGCTTTCTCAGACATTGAGCTGAAGCATTCATATACAACAGATATTCATAATCTAAAATGGATAAAAAGGTTGCAATGACAAGCTGCTTTTTCATCTTAAAAGAAAAACAAAATTTATTTAGTAAGAAAAGCCAATTACAGTTTGAGTTTCTTCACAAGATTATCAATATGGGGGTTTAAAGTGAGAGCTTCATCAAGCAGGTTATGTCTACAACTTGCAGAACCTGCTTTAAGTTACCCAGCCATATTCTGGACGTGGAGCCAGTGAAGCATTTCTAATGAGACCTGAAAATGGTAGTGAACTGATAATCTTCACTCATCCTAGTTTATCTGAGACGGTTCTATCAAATATAATGGGAAAACTTCCACAAAGAACTTGTACAGTGCAAGGCTTATATGATCATTAACAAGCAGGCAGGAGACTATCTTTGCTAAAAAAAAAAAAAAAAAAAAAGTTACTTAGACTAAATACTTAAACTGATTTTTTTTTGCTTTGCCTGTGAGAATAATAGTCGTTATCCTCACATTAATTTTTTATATCCCTGTCCCAGCAATAGTAGGCAGGGTACACCCTGGACAAGTTGCCATATTGCAGGGCCAACACAGACAGAAACAACCGCTCATGCTTTTACTCACTCTGAGGGAGAATATGTAGTAAGCAGTTAACCTGCATGTCTTTGAAAGGTGGGAGAAAGCTACTGCCTGCAGAGAATTCATACATACAGAGGGAGAAGATGCAAACTTCACACAGAAGGCAACAATTTTTAACCTGGAAAGCTTGTAAATGTATCAGTATCCCACTTTTCTCACAAGCCAGTACACTGGAGTTTAAGCTTACTCGGACCATCTTGATTTCCATATAAACACTTTCATTGATTTTAGACTTTGACACAAAAATAAGTAAGAAAACATCAGAAGCAGTCAAAAGAAAAAAAATCTAAAAAAAATGTTAATAGTCTGAGTCTGATGCTATCTTAAGCAAAACATGTTTCACTCAGGACATCCATACATGTTTGGTTTTGGTGGTTCATGACGGAAATTTACAGTGATTAGTGTGTCTGCTTGTAGGGGATGGCTTTCTCCCTGGAGGAGCGTCTCCAGCTGGGGATCCACGGCCTGCTTCCTCCCTGCTTTATCAGTCAGGATGTCCAACTGCTCCGAGTGCTCAAGAACTATGACATGAAGAAAGATGACCTGGACAGGTGAGACTCACTTACAGAGCCAGCCAGAAGTTTCCTCATAGTGTATCTACAGTGACTTAATACTTTATCATCTATCAGAGGTAAATTTCAACTCTTTCCGTGCTTGGAAAGAGATCCCACATCTGGAAGCTTTCAAAACACTGGAGGCAGATTAGCTATCAACCCTTTAAGATCTGCGTCCATCTCCTAACACCACAGATTTTACTTTACAAATCTGCTCACTGCTCCTTATTTCCATTTTTCCATTTCCTCTCTTTTTTCTTTGTGTTTATTATGTCCCCAGCAGCCAAATAAAAGCTTCACTTCAGATTTGCATGGCTAACTTGTAGCTGCTAGCATTACACAATGAATGTAGAACATGCTAACCTAACACATTAACCTATTTCGGCCTCCATCTCTCTGTTAGTCAAACATGACAGATGAGCAAGTTTTGCCAAAAAGAAGGAGTTTAAAGTCAATACCAGCCATAACAGCAAGAACATGCGTTTATGATCTATGCTGATAGAGGACTTTAAGTACCTGCTGTGACCATGACATTAACAGAGAAAGTGAATGTTCGAAGGCTTTGCCAACTAAAATACTGCAGCATATAAAACTAAAAGAAAAATTCATATCCAATACATTTGTTAGGAAACAGAAACATGCTTAAAAATCAGCCTGACAGAGACAGAGTTGGTGGGCCACAAAGATCAAAGATCATTTGAGAAAGAGATAAATGACATTCTGGTGGACCACCTCTCACTTGGTGGACAATAAGAAAACTGTCCACAGCTTTAAAGTCAAGAATAAATACAGAAATCTTCTTTAATTTTTAGAAGTATGAAATCTTGATTATAGTTGTGTTTTGTGACTAAGATAACGTCCCCTGCACATAAATAAATAAATAAATTTCAACATTAAAACACATCTCTATTACCAGTATAGTTACTCATGAAAATTGATTACCCATGACTCCATAAAATAAAATATAGTTGACTGTATTTGGAAATACAATTATTTATTCAATAAATTAATTAAAGAATAAAAGGAATTGAATTTAGCAGAGGATCAGATTCTGACCTGTTAATTAGCAGGTCTTGTGCTTGGCAATATGAGTCAGTAAATTCCATCAACTTTCTCTATTTTCTTTCTCCAGCTCTTCCCATCTCTACTAAATTTAGCCAAATATTATGACTAGGCAACAATACATAGTTGTAAAAAGAGAAAAGGTATTCCTTACAGCAGTGCTTCCCAACCTATTTTTGCTGAGGATTCCCTTCATGCAACTACCGACATGATGTTCTGACTCATTTCCTTTGAGTGAAGGTAATTACCAACATATAGCCAAATATATTTTAATTTTTTTTAAATAAGGACAAATCTGTGTCGTTTCTCAGACATGTCTCATTAATTAAATAGTGCAGTTAGTGTTTTCAGGCTCCCAAAATACTGGTTCCATGTGAATGAAACACCCAATTGATTAAAGAACCTTAGCGAATACGTCTTAGCGTGTCTGTGTGGACATGGCCTTAATTTAAATCAAATCAAGTTTATTTGTATAGCCCTATATCACAACAAAGTTGTCTCAGAGGACTTTACAGAAAGAGGTG
>JBAMHW010000006.1:27221599-27232013 GCA_037177495.1 Rhadinocentrus ornatus
AGACTTTGGTAAAATACGTATTTATAAAAGCAATTCTTGATTTTTGCTAACAAAAAAACAAAAAAGCTACACACTGTACCTTTAAAGAGGGAAATGCATTGTAATCAGCTGCTGATAAGGCTGACATATGGTGACGTTCCTTGAAGTAGTTGAAAGAAACTAAAAAAGATTTGACTTGTTCTTAAACTCAAGGTCAGGCTGGTTTTTCTGTAACTCTTTATTCCTTCTCAGCACTTTGAGTTTGTAACTTGCAGATACAGTTTGATCATATTGCCTCAGTCTATGATAACAGAGAAGTTACTTATGAAGTTTGTCATTTAGTTCAGACATAAAACCAAGCAGTAAGTAGACCTTAAACTATCAGTTAAGAGCCTCAGCATATTTGGGCAAATAATGAATATGAGGCTTTTTTTACCTTAATATCATGCTGCACACTCAAACTGCCTCTCTGATATATTGCATGTGGCAGAAGCTAATTTGGTTGGCCAATATGAAAATAGTCCTGAAGAGCACCTGTCACCACCATGTATTTTGCAGCTGCTGTGGCCTAACCTATAGCAGACAGGACGTGCATGCTTTTTATTACAAGAGGCACCTTGTGCTCTTGGTTTTATGGAAACCTCTCTGATTAGGAATGAAGCACATTTTGGCATGCACTGCTTAATTTGGGTCATATGCAAACTTTCAGCGGCCACTCAGCCTTCAGGAGAAAGGGTTTGCGTCGGCTATTTGATGACTGACTTTTATCCTGTGAATTATTTTCAGTCATTTGGAACAAAAGCAAAAAAGTCTTTGCAAATAATTGCTGTGTAGCAGAAGTGAAGGGTTAGGGTTACTTTTTATTCTCATAGTTTAGTTACGCTGCACCCATATGGACATACTCTCATACTCAGAATCTTAACTATATCTTCTCAGCTTTTCCATCTTTGTGATGCTCAGTGTCTCTGACATTCAGGATTTACCATCTGACTTCAAAAGCAGCTACTATCCAGAATATCCTCAAGACATTAAACATGAGCATGTTGTGTTTGGTCATTTCCAGATACGTGTTCTTGATGGGACTCCAGGATCGTAACGAGAAGCTCTTCTATCGGATGATAACCTCAGATGTGGAGAGGTTTATGCCCATTATTTATACCCCCACTGTAGGCTTGGCCTGTCAGCAGTATGGCCTTATATTTAGAAGACCAAGGTGAGTAATTCTGCTAACTTTCTTCTCCTAAATTGGCATTTATTGGCACTTTGTTTAGAAAAGAAAACAAATTCAAAGCTATTTTCTGCTTCATTTCCTGCTCCTCAATGAGGTCTTCTTCCACTTAGTTACTACAAGTTATTAAGTGTTTTATGGAATTACTTATGAGTTGCCGTCATATTTGTACTGCTTGCTGTATGGCATCATTATTACACTGCTTCCAGCAGCCTTTCCTCATGTGGAGTCCACTAAGAGGAAGTGGCTTATTAAAGCTGGTTACAGTGACAAAACGTACCACAAAGCCCCCAAGTCACAATAAAGCAAACAGTTTCTTATGTTTCTGGACAGGTGGAAATTTGATATTGAAAAGCAAAGTTCAGTGGAAACCATGATGTTTTTGATGCATAAGACTTAAACATCCATTAGGGAGATGAAACAATAAAAAATGAGGGAGCCCACGAGAAGAATATAATGTTCTTTCTCACACAGCTTTCATCTCTTTTGTGTGATTTCCAATAAATTTTAGTTGTGTCTTCTTTTTTTTGCAGTGGTCCGATTTTACAAAAATAGAGAATTAGCTCCACCTACACTCTATTAACCAAGTTATTTGCACTACAGTAGGAGTTCATTGTCATTTTCTTTTCATAGATTTTTTCAAAAGTTGGTCAAATTTGATTTACTTCTGACTTCTACTTGACCACTGTCGTGTACTTTATGAAAATATAATTTTACTGCTTTTTGCCAGTAAATATTTCCAGTATATCAGTCATAAAACAATAAAACTTAGTTTTTTAAAAGCCATTACAGCTTTATGACTTTGAAACATGTTAAATCATGTGGGTTTTTTCTGCTCACAACTCAAGAAACCATGGTTTGTAAGGTTGTTTATAGTATTGAATTACTTTACAGAACAGTCACCCAGACTCTGGGTTCTTTTCTCCCCTTAGAGCTTTTGCAGTTGTTTCTAAATTTGGTTTTTGAGACTGAAAATCAACATTTACATGACAGCTGACTTCATCTGTCATAGGGGCTATTAATCTACTCACTGCCAATATATTGCCACTATGCCAATAACTGAGTTCAGCCTTATTCTACAGTAATGATATATATATATCAAGTGTTAAATTTATCTACAGAGCATACAGCTTGGCAGGTAGGCTTGGTGACTTGTTCTGGCGAAACTTAAAGGCAACAAAACGAAAAAACTCCAGAACTGTTGAAATATGTGTTATGTTGTAGCCAGTTATTTTGATTTGATAACATCTAAAACTAACCCTTGAGCAGCTACCAGTAAATACATATGATAGTGCTGTCATTCCCAGTGCTGCATTCAGGGCCACATTCGGTTGTACTTGGGTTCTAACCTTACTCAATGTTGGGTTTGTTTTAGTATAATTACCTTCTCACTTAAATGAGTTATAGGATGCATATTGTTGACTAACATGCTCAGTATAAGTGAAAATCCTTGTTAGCCAGCAAAAACATGCTATTGTGAAATGAACTTTGGCAGTTAGCACGCTATGCTAAAGTATGACTAAATTCTTAGAAAGTAGTGAATGTTTTATACAGATGGTACCAGTTAATAAAGTTATGGGTATTTTATTTATCATGAGTGGATTGCGTTGCTTTATTTGAATATAGTCTTAGTAATACTATCTACTTAGGTGTTTTTGATTAGCTAAAAAATCATGTTTTTCTTGATTAAGTCCTAGTAGTTTTATTATAAATGCTTTCCGTGGGTACATTAGGATGCTTGGCAACCCAAACTCTCCCATGCACATAACTTTGTTACCAAATTTCTCCCTGTTTCCCCCATCCCTGTGGAACTAAGTGGAAAATATTCCTAGCATGCTTCCCTTCTTCTGAAACCAAGCAGGCTGGAGGAGTCATTTTATACACTCCCTCAGTCTCTCAGTGAAGTGGGCCAGGTACTTCTGCCAGGGTCCACAGCTTCTAGGAAATGTGTATCTGGGGGTCAGTTAGCAGAAAGCAGCAGGGATAAAGCTGACTCGCATCAAGAGGTTCTTTAGGTGTTTCTAGTCTGCATCTGTCCTTCTCAGCATCGAGTCAACATTACACGCACACATGACAATGACATTATGTCCAGGTTAACAGAGGAATAACGGGTTAGTAGACAAAGAGGATTGCTGCAATCAGAAACTGTATCAAGCATCTTGCTGCTTCACTTTTTTGGCTGCTTGTGTTTAGACTGTAAAGTGAGATTGATATGATTTATTGGCAATTTAACAAATAAACTCCAATATCCATTCTTTTTCATGACGGAATTATAAACTGCTACAGTTTATTATTCAGCGGATGTTGGGTTAATTATGCAAAAAATACATGATGCTGGCTTCTCTTGAGGATCTTTAGGCTCAAACAGGATAATTTAATCTTTAAGTCGACTCTTTTGTGATCTTGAAGGATCACCTTGTGTCTCCTTCTTCTGCTTTTGGAGTTTGAAATACTGTCTTGTTTCTACGAGCTTGCCTTCAGAAATCCTCTTAATGGATTACTGATGCCACCCTGTGTATATGTTTGCTTGAGTGTGTGTGTGTACTTGTCTCTGGACCACCATAGCAGCAGATTATAGGTCTCTAATCGCCGGCTCTCAGGTATAAAGAGTTTCTGTGTGGAAGCATCAGCCTTTCCTTGTCTTGCCTGAAGTGACCAACTAATCTTCTTCTTGGAGACTAAACAGTCCAACACCGAGCTCTGTATGAGGGGCCAAAGGCCAAGTGCCATTAAGTGTCAAAACACTCCTGATTCACTGATCTTCAGATTTGGCAAAGGCAGCAAGGTAGAGCCAGAGAAAGGAGCACATTCACATCATAAGAAGATTAGTGGACATGCTCACTTTTATTGGTTTGTTTCCCCTTAAGCAGACACCAGACTTTAGTAGAGAAAGTTGGTCTGTTATCATCAGTTTGTGTCTGTTTTTACCCTAAACATAAGAATTGTACCTTTGTATGACAGTTGAAAGTACTCACCAGTGATGAATGACAATATTTAGCAGGATAAGTTATCACGAAACCTTAGTAATACATATAGTGTCTCAATAAACTAATAATACTCCCTCTTAAAGTAGAAATCTGCTCGTTCAAGGGGCTCTCTGGGTAAGTGAAATGCACCGATCCATCTTGCTGATGGAGATTTATGATCTTCGGTATCCCATAAGTGGATTCCTGGTGGAGTGTAAAGTCTCCTCCAGCTGTCTGTCAGGACCTGGAAAATAAGACACGGGCATCCTGAAAATCCCCAGAGACGGCTCATGGGTGAGGATAAGGTGCTTTCTTCTGTCAGACCTCTTCACAATAATAATATTTAATACTTCATGTTTTTAAGAATTTTTAAGAGTTTTATTTCTCTATAGAATTTTTGTTTTTGTTTTTTTGAGCATGTTGTAGAAAACCAGCTTGATCTCAGAGCGAAACATAAAAATTTGTTTTTGTGCTGATGGTTACTTATAAAAAAAAAAAAAAAATCAACAGGCTCATCAGCCGGTAATCCAGGAAAAGGATCATTTGATTGGCTACCTAAAAACAGTGCCTGTGTTCACAAAGCCATAATGTTTTTCTCATTTTTATTAACACCTTACCCCTACTGTGTTTAATACACATCCTTGATCATGCTATTTTTATATGCTCAATCTTATTCATGCGGTTTTTAATATTCAAGATACCTAAGCTTAAGAAAACAGATGTGTAAAACATTCATGAAATGGTGAGTAAAAGGGAAAGAAAGCAACAGCTGAAACAAACATTTTTACAGATCTCCAAAAAAATCTATGCAGATTTTACAGCAAGCTGCCATAAGTAACATTACTTGCTTACAGCCACAGGCAGGTCTTGAGGGCCTGTTCTTTAATTAAACATGAGAGTGAGATGCAGGAAGTTTAAGGGCCTAATGAAAGGCATCGCACCACGGCCTCCTCTAAAGGGACACATGTAGTCTTCCCACTTTGCAGATTAGGGTTTTTATGCTGTGATATACCTCTTTTCAGGCCCACACACAGTGTAAAGCTACAGATGAGAGAGAAACCATTTGGATTGAAGAATAAGACAAGTAGAAAACACTTTCTCCTTCTATTTATAACCATGAAACAACCACTTAGATAGTAAAACTTGCGTTGAAACCTTTTTTTCCTAATGAAGACATTTGCTGGTTTGTTTGCTGTATTTCTAATCTTCTGAGAAGCTCAGAATATGCTTTTACTGAGATGTAATGAAGATGCAGAGAAGAGAGTAATAGTTTGGAATGAGACTGACTGCATGAGAACGTGGCGAACATTTGAAAGCAATTTCACTCTGGACTTTGTCTAGTGATATAGAGCTCATGTCCGAGAAAGTTTTTGAGCCATTGAAAACAAGACACTTTAGCGCACAGCAAACCAAACTCCTGCTTTCCTGCAGGATCTCTTAGCATAATAAATACTGGATTATTTAATGCTCTGCGCAAATCCACAGCAGTGCTACAATTCACTGTCTAAACATGGAAGGTAATCAAACTAAATATATGTTTTCATGAGCTGTCTACTTGACTAAGACTACGTGGCTGAATTGTCTGTGACCCACAGTTTTAGGGGCCATTGCAAATTCATATTGCTGTATCTTTCTATGAGTTTATAGCCTGCCAAGGCATCCAGGTGGTTGAATTTAGCCATAAAGGAGAAAATCCACTTTGCTCTGTTGCGTCTCTAAGAAACAACCATGACATTCCTGCAAACCTTTTCATTTAGGGGATTTTTTTCCTTTTGGGATTAGTAAGCTTAAAAGCCTTCCTGGCAGCTTTTGTACACATCATGGCATAATTAACACAAACACGATGCAGCAGGTGAATGAAATGCAGAGTTATACCAAAGCATCACGAGGTAAAAGGTACAATAAGAACTTCAACCCTGAAGCAGTATAAACTGTATGTATGCTCAACTTGTTATGTACTTGTTGTCTTAAGAGCACTTGCTATTTCAACATTTCTCCTTGCACTTACTTCAGAGCAGCCAATCAAATTGATTCTGAAACCATTTGCATTAAGATGTTTTTTTACTGTTCTTTTATGGGTAAATGGCCAACAACAACTTTCTTCAAGGCACACAACTTAAGCTGCAGGTGAATAAGATCAAATGGATAAATATATATTATTTAAATAAATGTTAAAAATAAAATAAATAGATAAATACTCACTGTTTTCCTTGGCATCAGTTATCTTCAGTGAGGTTCATGGCCGGTGAGGCACTGACACCTTAGGAGTCAGTTTTACAATTGTAAAAACGCAAAGTCTGTTAAACTGACAGCATATTGTCCACTGGAAATGTTTCACATCTCATCAGCGTATCTGGCCTAGAAAGAACCTTTCCTTAATAGCAACAGGACGATGTATAGAGCAAATTTGCTCCCTTCTTGTGTTCTAAACTTTTCATATTCATTCTAAATAAATTAAAGTATAGAGATGTGAACAGGAATTCAATTGATCCTCAGTTAAATTCTTAGTTGTTTTTAAAACTTGAAATTCTGGGGATTTGATCAATTTTAATACAGGTTGGTTATAGTGTTGCCAACTTTATCTCAGCCAAAAACAGGGACTTTTTGTTATTTTGAAAAAGGCTAATGCAAAAAAAAAAAACAACAACCCCAAAAACCCCTGATTAAAACAACCTTAAAGGGATATAATCTCAGAGTTTTAATCTAAATATGCAGCTCAATAAATATATTGTAATGTATCCTCCCACTCATGTAACTTCACGTTTGAAAAAACCTCAAAATAAATGATCACAGTTTGGACATTTATAGCAGTTAACAGGTGGATTGCAAATGCAAAAGCCATTAGATATCATGGCTCACCATGTCTAATTTTTCCATTGATACTTTCTGGATACACCTCACACCTTACCCAGGAGTCGTCAGCTTTCCACACTCATAGAGATTTTGATCAGAAATATTGGACATGTTTTTACTTGCGATTGTCGGCCACGACCCATTTCGGAGCCAATTGTCGGAACAAATTCGCTCTTATCATAACTCAGACCAGAGGATAATCTTGTAGGATAATCTTATAAGATAATCCTATCTGGCGTTTGCTGCTGTTGGTCGGAAGTGGGAAAATCGGGACAAAAACAGTCCCTTCTGTATGTATGTACTCAGCTTTAGTTGTGTTACTACTACCAGGCTTTACCTACGTCTTTTTTGTCTCCCACTGTTAACTATAGCAACACAGTATTTTATGTTTCACAGGTTTATCCATTTTCCCATTTCCAAATCCACTCTGCAAACCAACTTCACTCAAAGTTTTGATTTGATTTCACTAGTTGATGTGATTGGATTGACACCTGTCAGTCACCTGACATGAAATCTGTTATCTGTGGAGTCTGACTGCAAACTAGTGGTAGATTTGTGTAACAGCAGTGTAACATCCTGCCAGAGGAAAAACACAACAAGCAGCACTCAAAATAAGGGACGAGAGACATCACGTACGAGACAATCCAATTTAGATAAATATACAGGATGTTCCCTATAATACAGCATCTAATACGGGACAGGTGGCAACCCTAGTTGCTCATCAAGATGATAAAAAGAAAAAGTAGAATATTTCACTTAAGGTCACATTTTTAGGGCAGAGTTCTGTTTGCCTCACCCTATGAGTTTTTTCCCTCAGTTTATTGTCTGATCAGGAAGAAATATTCTGTGACACACTTAAATAGACTGTAGAAAGTCATGGTGCATAATAAATCTTTCTGTAAACTTTACATTGGCGACAAGCTGAGAAACAGAGAAACAGATTCTCATTCACAACCCACTGTGTATGAGATTCAGAGGTGATGTTTGTCTCTGGCTCATCTCAGGTTTCTGATGTTATGTTTGTTTCAGTATTTACAAGAGATTTGTGGTCTATAGAGACATCAAATATTAAAATAACATGAGTGGACTCGTTAGCAAGTCTGTCACATTTTGCCTTTACTTGAAAAGCACTACAGAGCTAGACAGGAAATAATATGAAGAATGGCATGTTATAAAGGCTGCATAGATTCATCTGCCAGTGTATTTTTTAGATCATACTCTGTGCTGGTTTCTGTCTGGTCTTGCAGGTCATAACAGTAAATCAGAAATCTTTTACCAGCCATTTGTCTGCCAACTTACAGTAAATCCAATTTGTACAGAGGCATGCAACTCCATAAAATAAAAATGAAATGATATAAAATGAACCTTACTTTCCCAAATACTTTTTTTTAACTTTGAATAATGTGATCCAACTTGAACTTTACTGGAGTTGCTTAATGATGCATTGATGCAAGACTCACCATCTGCACTAAGGACTAAATTATAGAGTGCTGTCCTGTTTGGCTGCTATTCCTACACAGTCTTTACAGATCAAATTTTGGTGAGTAGAAGTAATATTTTACTAGCCAACACTTGAAAATACGACTTGTTGATTATCTTTTAAAGCTTCTCTAATATTCTCTGTGAATCACATACAGTCTGGTTTGTAGTTTTAAAGCAAACCCTGCAGTGTTTTTGCAGCATGGAGTAGAAAATTTATCCAGCATATGTCATTCATGTGGGCCGCAAAGTCAGGTCTCCTCTGATGTCTTTTACGTGGACAAGGGGACAAAGTTACAGGGACTCAAAAGAGCTGAGCACATACAGTGTGTTTAGTCAAAGTGCTGAATAAAGCTTTTTACCTACCTGCCTCGAGAAAAGTGATGAAACTCTAAAGTGAGAGAGGTTGACGAGTTAAAGAGGATGCCTTATGGAATAGTCCAATGTTTACAAATGTTTGCCACTTCCATCACTTGTACTAGCGCGCTCTGTATATTTAAACAATGTTATCTTTTACCATTACTGCTCCGGGGCTCCTATAATTTGAAACACTGCTATATCATGTTTTTATTGCACCTGTCAAGGCTGAAATGTTTTGCTTGGATGCCAAAATAGATGTCGGCAGCGGCTTTTTAAAGATAGCGTATGAGCTTTACCAGTGCCTCATTGGAGTTGTTTCACACCACTGACCTGAGTCCTTTGTGACATGAAAGTGCCAAATGGTTATATATAATGAAATACAGTAAAAGAACTGTATAGTATGTAGTCGCTCTGTTGTATGTGGTACACTTGTATAAATAGTCTGTAATTTTGCTAGCTTGCAAAATACTGCATCCATGTTAGGGAGTCCCTGGATTTTTTCTCACTTTAGATTTTAACCAATAAAAATAATAGTCAGAGATCAAATATTAGTTAAATATAGATAGATTAATGTTTCATAGCATTCTGACACAAACAAGCCATTTCACACATAGAAAAACTAGCTAGGTAGTTACTTGCATCTAGTCTCCTTGAACTGAGCGGAAACTGTAAATCTAAGTTTTAGTCCCTCCTTATTGGCGTTTCACCAAACTCTGGCCGACTCGTTTAGATACAAAAATGCTGCTGCGAAGTAACTTCAGCTAAGAAGTGGTTTGGACTGTGTGAATTAGTGAGGAAGATGGGGCTTGACAGTTTGTGGTCACTGAGCCCAGCTGTCTGTTTGAGTCACTATGATGCCTCTTTTTCCAGGTGTAGCACAGTTTGCATTCAGATGCAACTTAATTTTTCTGTGTTACCATGAATGACCTGGGGGAGTAGGGGCCAAACAGAACATAAACAATTTCTGTCCCTAAATTTATAATAAGAGTAAAAGAAAACTGGATCTCTTGTTAGATGTGCTACAATTTGAGATATGAAATATCCCAGATCAAAATTACTTTTATTCTCAGCGTAATACATTGCATAAAAAAATCACAATTTAAAAATCATATTTTTTACAAAAAATAAGTTTTTATTTCTAGATTAATTATTTTTGTTTTAATGACATCTATCATGATAACTAGAGGATGTCTGCAGTAACAGAGGGTGCTGCTTCAAGTTTACAGTATGAGAACCCTGACTTTTAAACTGTGAAATGACAACTCTGCCCTGTACTCTGCCTAATCATTTGGGTATGTTAATAACTTAAAGCCTGTGTGTAAGAATTACCCCATCTAGTGGTGCACTAATATATTACAAGCAACCGAGTAGTGCTCTACTGAAGCCTCACCGTTTGAGAGCGTTATTACAACTACGGAAGCCACGGAGATTCATAAATGTGAAGTTCCAGTGTCCCGTCAGGTGATGAGGAGCAGAACGATACATAATTATTATTTTTTATGCCAATAAGTTACAAGCGTGCCCTCCATGTATTTAGTACCAAGCTACT
>JBAMHW010000006.1:27232525-27245540 GCA_037177495.1 Rhadinocentrus ornatus
TTCTACTGTCGGCTAACTAACAAATTAGCCGTTTCTGCCGTTTTATATAGCAAGTAACAGTAAATGATCCGACTTAAGCGGGAGGATAAAGTAGCTGCTGGACTTCACTGTTAGATCGCATTAACTCACCTATCCAGCTCTTAAACGGTGAGGCTCCAGTAGAGCACTACTCGATTGCTTGTAATATATTAGCGCATTACTAGATGGGAGTAATTCTTACACACTGCGGCTTGAAAAGATTTAAAAGTTAATAACTCAGTCCACGTTAATAAAATTAATGTTGACTCCTTAATTTTGATAAGAGCTAAGTCAATACATTTGTCATTTGTATGTATATATGAAATAACTCTGACCGCAATATTTCTGCTTCTTATTTGTCACATTAATAAGTTTCTTCGCTTTATTATATTATTTGCTTTTTAGTTTTAGGAGCTTCATCGTAGCAATTTTTAACAGTGATTGTAAAGCTAAATGTTAGCTTTTCAGTCTATTTACTTTTTTTTTAAAAAAGCTAAGAATTGTTGATCATTAGCTTTTAAAACTGTAAATGCATAGCCATTCAGAGTACAATTTCAGCTTAGAGTAATATGTTTAGTTGCTTTAGCTATTTGACCAGCAACATCAGTCGGGACATTGTTTGTTATCAGCCAGTAAAATGCTTTAATGTTGAAACTTTCATTTTGTTACTCAAAGGGAAACCTTTTGTAAAACAAATTCCTATTAATAACCCTTCACGAATTCCCTTTGTCAGTTACTGGAGCTTATGAAAGAGACTATTGTAAAATTTAGATGAATCAAGGCCTGATCTCATATTCTCATATACTTAAAAAGAACAAGAGAAAGGCAATACATTAAATGGCATGTCAACACAGTGGATGTTATTTATAAAGGGACATTTAAACTTTTTTATTCACTGTTATAGCTGATGCGCCTAACAGAGCCAAAGGCTATACGTTTGTAATATCTCAGCTGCATGATATTAATGCAATAAGATCTCTATAAGAATCAGCTAAAAACACACAGAAAGCTATTTTGGCTACATAAAGGCAAGATGTGTTTATTTTTCAGATTTTAATATATTTAATGTATTTCAGCCAATCTGCTGCTTTGTTTATTCCGTCTGCAAACTGCTGCTGCTTTTTACAATGATTCATTTCTACATTAAAAAACATAACTTTATTTGTTGAACTAAAACCTATTTGATCCAAGCTAATATATTAAGTACCAACATTTAAACAGTAACGTGTAAATATACATGACATGATTTACAAGGAATGTGTTTTGGCAAAGCTTATCGGGGAGTCTGAATGCTGAAGCCATCCTGATGTTTTACAGCTTTCATATTTTACCCTTGTGCAAGACTCTGCCCTCCGTCTAAGGTCAAGTTTTCAATTTTGATATAATACAAAGTTTTGGTTATTTCCTGTACACTCTTTGGAGGTATTGTTATTTGTAATTTATATGTTTAGATGCATTTGTGATTGTTTTATTCACATCTTCATACCTTTGCTTTTGTCTTTTATCTATTTATTTTTGATTTATCTAACCCTTATCTATCTGTTTCTTTTCAGATGAAATAAAAAATAAATGGAAGAAAAATATTTCACAAATAGCCTAAACAGAAATTATAAAATATAGAAATGGAATGTATCAATACATATATCAATACATTGATTCCAATGACATTGATCCAATTTGATCACATTGATTAAACATCAATACAATAATAGTTTGAAAGACACATTTATGAAAGAAATGTGTTTAATTGTTCCTGAAGAATGGTGTGTTTATCAGTAATTCCTTGATTAATATCCTACACATTATGGTAGTGTTGTCAAAAAAATTGATTCTCATATACTAATTGATTCTAAAATTTAATATCTTAGATATTAATTAGCACGGGTATCGATGCTTAAATGCCACTTTTGAGTCTGCTGGTTTATGAAAAAAAAACAACCAAAAAAACCCAGCCGTCTCTATCCATTTTATACAGGCACTGCAGCGGGCAGCCCCGCCCTACAGCTTCTCCCTGCCGGAGCCATTGTTTGCAGTGTTGCCAACTTAGCGCTAACTTAGTAACTTGTTGCTATAATTACCAAATTTGTAGATCTCTTTAGTGGCACTTTAAAGATAAAAAGCGACTAGGAACCAATTTGGAGACTTTTTCTGGTGTTACTGGAGACTTTGAGACTGATGTGAAAACACTTATTGTTTACAATTCTCGCGGATTGTCACAGATTATAGTGCAGGCCCCTCCCCTCCCCCGTCCAGAAGCACTCACAAGAGGCTGATCGAACCCTGGCTTACAGTCAGATATTAATGTCTTTTAATGTAGACTGCTTACAAAAAACTTTTAAAAAGCTAATCTTTTTTATGTTTTTATTTAATCTAATTTAAAAAGTAGATAGTTTTTCTTAGTTCTATTCACTTGATCTCGTCTCAATCATTATGAATAAAAGGACACTTTTCAATACGTACACTAACTAGTGGTTGAAATGTTTTTTTAGTTTTTTAGTTTTTGCACCACAGTGAGCGAACTGCCTGACAACATGTTAAGACTGTATGAAGACTATCTGCACAAACTAATGGATCTTTAAAATTATGCATTTATTTTAAGCTGTTAATGTATTTTCTTAGATTTATTAATATATTTTTGTTCTATTGCTTATATTGTGTTGTTATTTTTGTGGTGTTCAGACTTTGACTAATGGAATAATAATATTTATATATATTTTTTTTTCTATAGTATCGAAAATAGTATCGAGTATCAAGCATCATTCAAAGTATCTATATCGAGTTTAAATTTTAGTATCGTGACAACCCTACATTATAGTATATCTTACATTATATTGTAAAATATGCAACATTAATAATGTAGTGTTTTGTACTGAAGCGTGCAGAGCTTCAGTGTCTTTGCAGGATGCACATTATGACTGACTTTCTGGTTATTTTGGATGATCTCACTGTGAGATCCTTTATTCGTTTTGGTGGTGATGTTTGAATTAGCTCGCTAACTAGCTGTGCACTCTGACTGACCCCGACAGGAATGGGGTTTAACTTTTAGACTCTCTTTGAGCCATCTTCATTTCATAGGACGTGACCTCTCCCCTGCCATTCTTGACAATCACTTCAATTTCTGTCTGTTTGCTTGTTAGTTAAAAAACCCATCACCTTTAGGGTATCTTCACACTAACTAAACAGCTCCAACACCTAAAATAGAAATAATATACAAATAAATAATATTGTTTAACCAAAGAAAAGTAATTAAAGATAAATAATTTACAATGAAAACCAGATTTGTTCCAGATATTTCTTACACATCTGTGTAAATCTATAGTACACCAATAATTTTTTCAGCCTACCTAAATGTCCTAAAGCATTTAATGTGGAGAAATTTACTTTACATAAATAACATTTACGGACAGTATGTTGTAAAATCTAATACTCTCACTTTTAACTTCTCACATATATTATGAGTTATCTCCTCAATTGCAGACCATGAAGAATCTGATACTGTTGAAGCACTTCTCCAGCTGTTTTATAGTGGACACTAGCAGCTACCCTGCTGTCGCCACAGCCATCCCTAAAAGTAAATCCACAATTTCTCTGAGTGACACTGAGAACACCATAAATTACAGTCATCCATTCAGTGCTCAATGATCTACAATAATCTCTTCCCTCCTATCATCAGTGAGCTCTATGTCTGTTTTCTATCAAAACTATATCTATACAAATCTTAGATTATGTGGATTTTCCCATGTATGCATCAGGATAAAACCACTGCAGCATTTGCAAAGACATTTGCAGGCACAGTGTGACCAGTCATTTGCAAGTTTCTAGCTGAGGCGAGACCAGCTCCCACTTTTAGTGTGACTGCATCCCACACCAAACGTCACCGCCATGCCTCAAATGTCAGAATGTGTGTGAAAAGGCAAATGAATGGAAAAGCTGGATTTGGAGGATTGAAAGCTCATCTAATAGCCAGCTGGGTTCATCAGGTCTGTTCCTCTGACTCCTTTAGCAGGCCCTTTGTGCTGGAACAGACCTTTTCCTGCTGTTTCTTGCCCTAGGACATATGTGAAGTGCACTCAGAGAGAAACTGGACATTCTTGGCAGTCTCTGATTCACCTGGACGTCTGCTAGGCTATGAAAGCACCATGGTTGCTTTTTTCATCACTTGCAGGTCGACCTGTGTTCCATGTTATTTTTGCATTGCTTCGATATTTTACCCAAAGTGATGAAAGGCCAATCATTGGCTAAACTTTTTTCACTTTGGTCTTGAATTCTCCTGAGATACCGCCTTCTCCAAGTCTGGAAAAGCTTCTCAAGGGGAAAATTAGTTTGTGTGGATGTCTTCAGTGGGCTGCGGTGGAACGAGGTGGGGGCACGTTCTGGTTGGAACTGCTTCTTGCTTGGGTTGAAAAAAAGAAAAGAAAAAGGGCGATTCGTGCAATGTGATGAAGTTTGTGTCAGCTCAGACTGCAGCATGGACATGGTTATTGATTGGCACTGATGAGTTATGTTCTTACAGAGACTTTTTCCCTGTTTTCCAGCTAATGCAACAAATACATTTTGTTTTAAAGTAAAGTAAGCTACTAGACAAAAAATAATTTTAAAAATCTCCTTCCATGGAAAGACATTAACTTATTCAATATCTTGCAGTAGAGGAAGCAAGAAAGTTGAAACCAGCAGTCTCATTGCTGAAAAATTGTGCTGTCAGTCCTTTTCTAAAGCTTGTGGTTGGATACCACATCCAGTAGTGATTATTCTGTCTCCTTATGAGTGCTCTGTATTTCTGTGTGCATGTCTGGGTGTATAGCACTGTAGAGGATGCTGCACTTACCTCATACAGTAGTATGATGAGACAAATCTGATGTTCAGTCCAAAGTAAATCAGCGAGAAGTGTTCAAAACATTTAAGACCCTCAAATTAAGGCCATGATTTGTGTATTTTGTTGATGTAGTGGCCAAAAGGAAGCTGAAACCTTCCTCAGCTGATCTTGAGGTGAAATTAAAGTGTTAGAGGTTGTTCTGCTTTGTATTGAGTGCATATGGGAAGTAGATAGAAGTTATAGTTAGAGCGAAAAGGTGATGTTTCCTCAGTGACGTAATTTACTTAAATCAAATTTGACAAAGTTTAACATAAATATACCTGCACCATAGGTTAGCTGCAGTAGGATAGGATATCTTCCTCTAATTTACAGAAACAATAAAAAGTTACTTAAACAGCATACACCTACTGGCCACTTTATTTTTCCTTCTGACTTGCTGGCATAGATTCAACAAGGTGTTGAAAACATTTATCAAAGGTTCTGCTCCATATTGACATGATAGCATCACACCCTTATGAGAATCTCTTGTTTCACCACATCCCAAAGCTGCTCTATTGGATTGAGATCTGGGGCCTCATTTATAAAACTGTGCGTAGCAAAGCAAACTACAGGTGGCATCTGCGACACAGAAAGGAAATGCTGCGCACTTCTACTTTCAGATTTATAAAAGAGCATGCACGCACGTCCTACACCTGTTCTTGTTAAATCAACTGTAAAGCGGGCACACATGAGGGAACGCAATCCCACGCCCACATGGTGGCTATAAATGGTCAGGTGGACACCTGTAATACATAATCATCACATCATTTTCCTGATGGCTCGGGAGGGAAAAAGAGGGAAGAAGTGGAATTATTGGGGTGTAAGACAGAGATCCTGATGGACCACGTTGAAAAACCTAAAAATGTTTAATTGGTGACCACGGCGTGGGCATTACAGTGTCAAAACTCAAGACATGGCAGAGGCATCGTAACATGCGGCTGATATCTCTGTTGGTAGAGCATCCATCTGCCATGTGGGAGATCAGAGTTCGAATCCCGCAGGGGTGAACAGTAACACCTTCCACTTGGAGCCTTAAGCAAGACGCTACAGCCCACAGTACATCGTTTTGGAGAAAAGCGTCTGCTAAGTAACGCCGGTAATTTAGTCTTTTGTTTTAATGTATAAAATAAATATGTACAGATACATCTGAGATTGGTAGCAGATATTTCTTTATAGCTCCTGGGTGTTCCAGGTGGGTGGGCGGTGCTGCAGCTGTGAGTGGAGAGGGCGAGACATGAGACTCTACGCAGCACCGGATCAGACATGTCCTCAGAGGACGTCCTGCAGGTGCAGAGGGACACGATCAGCGCTATTAACAACGTGGCCAAGGAGTTGTGGGAAATGGAGACTGTGGGAAATGGAGTCTTGACAGAAGGTACAAATGGGTTGTGTAAGAATAAATAAATAAATAAATAAATAAAGGAAATCCACCTCTTGTGTGTTTCATAAGCATTGCATCGCTTCTAGACGCTCCAGTCTGTCCCACTCAGCTGGATCTCAGAATAAATGACCGAATCTTACTTTCCGCATTTTCTTTTACTAACTGGTAAATGTTGGCAGCAGACTCTCCACCTCATCATTTCCTTGATTTGATTCTGTACCGTTGCTGTCGAAACTTCCCGTTTTCCCAGATTTTGTACATACGACATACTGGTCAGAGTTTGCATGGAGGTAGGAACATTCTCCCGCCAAGTTTGGTTTTTATAAATCCCCAAAAGTGTACTATATTTGGCGTTTTTGGACCTATGCCAGCTTTATAAATGAGGCCTCTGGTGACTGTGGAGGCCATTGGAGTACAGTGAACACCTTGCCATGTTCAAGAAACCAGTTGGAGATAATCGTTTTGTGACACGGTGCATTATCCTGCTGGAAGTAGACATCAGAAGACATGGTCCTTTTTGACCACTGCGGTCAAAAAAGGGATGGACATGGTCAGCAACAATACTCATGTAGGCTGTGGTCTTTAAACCATGCCACGCCATAATATCCCCCACACATCCTCATAACAAGGAATCAAAGTTTGATATATGCATTCAGAGATGGTATTTTGCACATTTTCTTTCTGCCATCTCCAACCAGTCTTCCTATTCTCCTCTGATTTTAAATACTAACAAGGCATTTTCAGTCAGACAACTGAATGAAAATGCCTTTAATGCTACCTTCATCCTGATGGAGAAGTGTTAAACTCTGGTCCTCAAGACTGCTGCTCTGCAGGTTTAAAATGGTTCCTGCTTTAACACACCTGACTGACATTAATGGGTCATTGTGCAGAAGTTAAAAACAAGTTGTTGGATCCATTTCCCTGGAATCCTTGAAACATCCTTGCCCTAATGGATGCCATTTTTACTCTTCACACAGTTGCTCTCATGACTACTAGTGGTTGCAAATTCTTCAAATGTAATCATACATCATATCTGGCTACATGGATATACCACCCATGGATATATTTTGCAAAAAAGTGTTGAATCTGCAGGTTTTTGTTGTGTTTTGAACTCTTTGTCATTGTTTGGAACCATGTGAACCTAAACCAAATGGCCAGCTGATGAATCAGTTCTAATGAAATTCCACATATTAATCTCTTATTATTGGAAACAGCATGTTTTTGTTTCTGTGTAAGCCTGCTGAACTTCCTAACTTTAATGAAATGATACCTTAAATATCCCAGCAGCTGGTCTGGCAGTAGGATCCAGTGTGTTAATTTTGGAGAAACGCTCCTGTTTGAACCTGTTTTCAAAAGCCACAGATCTCCATGTGGGAGTTCTCCCACTGAATAAATGTGTTTCTTTTAGCTGTCAGAAGCAGACTGTGTCTTGGATATCCTTTTGCTCTTGTATACTATGAGGTTTATACTGTATTAGACATTAATGGATATCCAGTTCTTTTTCACAGCAAAACCTTCCTCTGAACATGTACCCAACATCATATGGAGAACCTATATTTACTATCTAAGAGTGTTTAAATCACTGAACCAGTGACAGTGACTTGAGATAACATTGCACAGAAGCTAAATCTGTCTTACTATTGCTCAGTGAGACTGTCAGTGTGCAGTTACCACCATACCCACATCTAAGAGCTTCATGTGCCTTGCATAACCATTCTCATTACATTCCTCTTAAAATTCAGCATGTCAGTGCTGTCAAGCAGCTTTGCAATAATGAAGAAGTAATTGTTCCAACAGCAACACATTTCTGGGCCCAGTGACAGCTGCAGCTGGCTGATGGCTGAAACAGGTATCGGCTGAAACTATACATCGAAACCCAGACATTTAACCTCAATGCAGCATCTCAGGCTAGAACGTTCCTTCTCAAAAATTTGACTTTTTTTTTTTGTTCTTTGTCTTCCCCTATTTAAGCAAACTTTTACTTCTTTAAGCTTTTAAAAACCTTTGCCATGAACATTTGTGTTGCTCCTCCTATAGGACAGTAACTGGGCTCAAACTTTGAAACTATTCTTGTGCTTTTAGACTCTTTAAATAAAGCTTTTGAGAGTGGAACCATGGTGAAATAAAGAGCAATCAGGTAGGTTTTATGTAACCCATGGCTTTGCAACTTCAGCTGTGCTTCTCAGCAATTAAATGTGCTTTGTCATGATTGCAGAGTAAAATTCAAAGCATAAATAAAAGTGACACTAACTAAACAATTTGCCCCTTCATTTAGTTTTACATTCATTGCATTCCTGTGAGCAGAGTCACACTATAAGATTTTGGCTCCATTTAGCTCCAATTAGACCTTTTCAAACAAACTTAGAAAATTAAGGAGAAAAGATTTGTTGTAGTTTTCATAAGGAGACATAACAACCATTAAAACCTGTCTGTTGTTTGAGATCTGGTCCTTAATTAGTTGAAGAAATCTCATATTGCATGACTATGACCTTTACCATCAGTCCCATGCTCTTTTAAGTGATGTGTGTTCATTTCTAAAGTTGAACCTTTGATGTCTAACTGAGTGCACCCAACACAGTGAGGATAAACTTTATTTAGTTTGGGGGAAGAATGACGACTGATTGTCTTTTGTGTGTATAGGGGTCAAAGATGGGAGCCTACTTTCTTTGTTGCGCTTAGAGTGCATTTTGGGGTCATGCAGTAGAAAACAGCCTTTTCTTCTGAAGGTCTGCAGAAGGTCCCTGGGGTGTGGTTTGTGTCATGCCACAGGTCAGCAGTTGTTCTGTGCCAGGTCATCAGGTTGGTTTCTTTGCTCTGTTTTCTTGCCACAGTCTACAGTTTTGCTAGAAGAACTTGACATGGCAGCTAGTGGCTTTGTGATCCTCCTCTCATCTAGAAAATGTAGAGCTTGCTATTCCGCAAGCAGCGAGATTCAGACACACACACACAAACACGTTTCATCTAACTACAGCACTGACTCCTGGACGAAAACATAGTTTGTGTCAGAGTGAAGGTAGTTGTGTGTCATTGATTTACGTCTTTGGGCTTTTCTGAAAGATTTTTGGAGAATAATGTGAGAAAAATATGAATTATGATTTAAATTTTAAAAATTTATAAATAACTGCAGTAATTGCGCTGTTGCACTGAGAATGTGGCAAATATGGCCAAAGGAAGATATATTTAAGAAGCTGAATTGCAATTCATGATAGTGTGCTTAAACGATTGTAGAAAGAGTAAACAAAAAAACAAAACAGAAAATATAAAAAATAAATAAATAAAAATAAGAAAAAAATATCAAATATCCTTCATCAAGGTTTTAACAACTAACAACATAACAAGTGTCTTATTAGACAGCCATTAGACATTTGAACCTAATTAAACTAAAACTGAAATAGTTAGGCCTCACAAACAAAGTCAGAAACAGCCAAAATAGTGCAGAACATTAAACCCATGACCACAATAAGGTGTCAGTCCCTTAAACAATAACCTCAAATTTATATTAAATTCAAGAACAAAAAAACAAAACAGAGCAGAACATTATATATATTTCTTCTAAATTTCCTTGGATTTTTTGTTTTTATTTTTTTCTTAGAAACTCCTTCCTCACTCTACAACAGCAGTCTCCTATTTTTCTGCCAAAAAACTCTCACAAAGTTGTTCAGGTTATTTGTAAGGGTCTTCTCGTGGGCCAATATCAGTAAATTCCTCTTTCTCTCAAGACATGGGCAAGGCAAATTTATTTGTATAGCATATTTCCTGTACAAGACCCTTCAAAGTGCTTTAAATAAAACATGACAGCAGGGTGCAGAAAGCAATACAAGTGCATTAAAAGAAAATAAATAAATAATTAAAGAAGAAAGAGATGCAGACCTGGACTCTAAGCAGCAGAGAACAAGTGGGTCTTTAACCTGGATTTAAATACATTGAGTGTTTCAGCTGATCTGAGGCTTTCTGGGAGATTGTTCCTGACATGTGGAGCATAAAAGCTGAATGCAGCTTCTCCATGTCTGGTTCTGAACCTGGGAACTGATAAAAAAAAACAAAAAAAAAACCTGGATCCAGATGACCTGGGGTTTTGCTAGATTCATACTGAGTCAAGAGATCACTGATGTATTTTGGTCCTAAACCATTCAGAGCTTTTTAGACCAGCAGCAGAGCTTTAAAGTCTTATCCTCTGACGGACTGGCAGACAGTGTAAAGACATGGTGTAACGGTAGGGTAGGTAAAATGTAAAGTGCAAAAAATTGCAGTTTACCCCTCATCTGCTAGGGGCTGGCTCCAAAACTGGAGCAAATCCCCATAGACTCCCATGTTAAAAAGGCCAACTTCAAAGCAGAAATAAAAATGTTTAAAGGCTGGTACGGGGGGTGGGTGGGGTGTTTCTAACTCATATGTTTGGATGTTATTTAATCTTGAAATTCAGTATAATTAGGGGCGTGTCCTTTTGATTGACATGTATCCAAAATCCGCAGCAAGAAGGGAGAGTGTAGCATAAACGTGGTTTTTAGCTGGCTAACAGCATGCCTTAGCTTTAGCCCGCCTACCTCCATTAGCCGGTTAGCTCACGTTAAATTCGAGTTGGCTCAGTTAGCTCTTAGCTACAGACAGCTCAGAGTTTGATAGACGTCTATCATCCACCCCCAAGCTCACAGCCCCCCTCTCAGCTCTGCCACTTTGCCCATTTTTGTATTTTCCATCAGCAACGGCAGGCATGACGCTGCCAAGATGGTGATGGTAGGAACCGCCCAACGAGCTTTGCTTTTGCTTTTCAGAAACCTCCGGGTGACGTCACTGAGGCTTCGTCCATCTTTTATATACAGTCTATGGTAAGGACCCGTGCCAGAAGTCCAGTGGCAAAATAGTTTTTTTTAAAAATTGTTAATATTATTCTAAGATCCGTAACATGCTGTCGTCTACAATTTGAGTTTGGAGAAAATGAATGTATGCAGAAGCACACACAAGATGCGCTGCTGAAACCAGCGGGAGTGGGAAAAAAAAAAAAACTTACTTTGATTATCCTCAAGCCAGCATGCAGAACTAGAGTCCGGATGGAGCTTTCTGTCGGGGTCTGGCACACACAGCTCCTTTTCCCTCCAGCCAACACACCCCACACACCTACAGATAGTAGTCTTTCATCAAAGGCTCGAGTTATTTCTACAGTTGTGCTCATCTTCATTCATTTTCTGCTTTGTTGTTCCCTTCCTGATCCTCTTCTTCTTCTTTGGTTCGTTTCTTTCCCTGGTCGCATGTCAGCTATTTTTGTTCAGCATTGCCCCCGTGATTTCCAGTGGTATTGCTCCGTTTTATGCCTCAAGCAACAGATAACTAAGTTCCCTGAAAACGGACCAAATTACATGCATAACTGAAACTGTCTGTCTGTCTGTGTATCAGTTCTGTGCGTCGAGCATAAATGGGCCTTTAAAGGCAAAATGTTCAACAAAGTGGGAGCCGCAGCTGCAAAGGCTCGGTCTCTTCTAGTTTTTAGGTTAGATTATGGAACTTCCTAAACTATCTGACTGGCTGAACAAAGCACTCTGAAGGGCCGATGGAGTACAATGAGATAAGACTAGTATTTTTGGGCCAGCCCATTAAAACACTTAAAAATAAAAGAATCTTAAAATCCATCCTGTACTTGACTGGAAGCCAGTGGAGTGAAGAGACAACCTTATTCTCCTAAAATTACGACTTTATTCTCGAAGTCTGTGAAAAAACATTTTCTTAATGGGGCCCTAATACTCCATCATAATTAGACCCACTTGTTCTCTCCATCATAATTAGAAATGTGCAGTTCGTGTTCTTGCTTTTCTTTTTTTTTCGGCCCAAATGTTTTCATATCAAACATACCCCCATTAAAGCTGTTAAATCTTTTTTTTCTTTGCAACAATCTTTCATAAAAACGATTACTATCTTTAAAGCAGTGATGATGGATTTAAAACAGCACGATTTCTGAAACACTGTATATTATACCCTCTCTGGTCTGAGTTTAGTCCACCTTAAACTCTAAAGACTTGGCAGGGTCAAAGGGTCATGAGCGGCCCTAAAAAATACAGTGTCAGAGAATGAGAATCGGGGGAGGGAAGAAATAATGGAAAGGTGAACCTATAGTGTTTTTGGTAACCTTCCAGTCAACTGAGATTAGGAATTACTGCCAGTCTGCCTGTCTGAGTTGATCCATCATACAAAGCTGTTTTCCAGGAGTCGCATTGTAGGGTCAGGTCCAACGCCCCTGTTTCCTCCAAAATACTTCATAACGCTGCAGCTGGTGGTGACTTGTCCTCTTGTCTCTACACAAACACACACAGCAGGTTTGCCATTCCTTCTCTTTTGTGTTACTTTCTTCACTGCATTACTACTGGGGACAATTATGGACTTTTATTGGTCTATCCATGGTGTATTTTCAACCAGGACTTACTCACTTTTTAGCACAGATGTGCTGATTTAGATATCTAGATGTACGTCATTATAATGATGAAGTGTGAGTAAAGCTAGATGCCACATCTGTGGCCCAGTAACCTGAATATGAACTGTAGAGTAAGCTACATTGGAGAGAAAGGATCAGTGTCTTTGAAGAATCATGCTCACTTTCCTTGTCTTAAATCACTTCATCCCAATTTTTCTTTTATGTCTGTCATTGTAAATCAAAATGAAAGATGGATATTAGATCATAGATTATAAGTTAGATCTACATGAATTAAATTAAATTAAATTAAATTAAATTAAATTAAATTAAATTAAATTAAATTAAATTAAATTAAATTAAATTA
>JBAMHW010000006.1:27245640-27256326 GCA_037177495.1 Rhadinocentrus ornatus
ATTAAATTAAATTAAATTAAATTAAATTAAATTAAATTAAATTAAATTAAATTAAATTAAATTAAATTAAATTTTACTCACACACACATACGTACTTCTCACACATATATGCATTTTTTTCTCACATGTATTTTAACTCTGTACTTTTTCAATTTGGAAGTAAGAAGCAATAAAAATTATTTAAGATATTTTTTTTAAATGTTTTGGGATGTATTGAAGAAATAAAAAGAGAACCTGCTGACTTTTTTCATCAGAGGCTCCACAAAGACCTTTGTGATTATATTCATGTTTTATCTGGATTACTGGCAATCCCAAGTTTTGTTCAAGATTCCAGAAACAGAGAAGTGGTTGGTATGTTAGAGTCTTTATATGGATGCCTACAATTTTTGCTGAGTGTATATGAAACCAGGCAAAGAAGCAGGTCTGAGAACAGAGAAGTACTTTTTCCACCACCAGTTATGACTAGACATCAAGGTCGACCTCCGTACATCATTTCAGAAGAGCAGATCGCTCTTTTAGTGTCCCTTGGAATGAACTGGCAAAATATTGCAACATGCTTGGGAATAAGCCGTCAGACCCTCTACAGGCAGACAACAGCTTGTGATTCAGCCACTTAAATATTCCATAATATCAAATGGCAGTAACATAGTTGTTGGTAAAATTCTCCAATCAACCAAAAATGCAGGTGAAAGATATGTTCATGGCAGCTTGAGGTCACGTGGGTTTGCGCTTTCAAAGGTGGCGTGTTAGACAGAGTCTACAAGAAGTTGACCCCGTTGGGCGGTCCTTCAGGAGACGTCATGCAATACGTCGATGGATTTATCATGTCTCTACTTCAAATTATTCTGGCTAAAAAACACTTTTGTTTAACCTTCAATATCCTTTGTTGAATAGAATGACTAAAGGAATAACAACAGGAATAACAATAACATGCTTACTCTGTGGACCGTGCTATGAAACTAGAAGTTAGGAGGACCCAAGCAGTACAGCCAATAAAGAGTCAAGGCAAAAATAAACATAATTTTACATAACATTTAATAATGACCCACTAGAAAAAAACCATTAGCTTATGTTGGAAGGTAACAGTGTTGCATAAATGAAAAAATTCCATTCTCCAAGTACCACAGTAGACAAAACTTAACTGAACTTGCCTTTGTTACTGTACAATGTGCCACATGTGACCATCAACATTTTAGAAAAGCTATACTCAGACATTTCCTCTGGGACAGAAAATAGATTGTGGACCAAATAAAGTCAAATCTATTAATTTCTTTTATTGTTTGATATCCCAAAATAATCCAGGCAGACAATAAGACTTAATAAACCCTAAAACTGTTCCTAAAACAAAAAGCATAAAAAAATAAAACTGAGGTATTCCAGTGTTTGTTGGTTGATCTATTTAAAATTGATCATCCAAGTCCTATCTTGAGCAGGCAGATGGTTCACGCTTCAGAAAAAAATGAGACCGCAATAAGAATAGAGGTGAATAGTGAACTTTTTAGATAGCTTTAGAAGAATTTTTAGATAGAATACTAGCTTATCAGTACAAACCTACTTTGAATAGTTTTATTTTAAAATTACTTGCTGAAAATAGTAAATGTGAACTGTACTTAAGGTCTTATAACTTCAGTTTCTACAAATATGCAACAAGTTTGCATTTTTGTTTTATTTAAAACACAGTAGAAACTAGAAATAAAAAATAAATAGCTTTGTTGTAAATTGTTCATGGACTGAACACTACTGCATACAGGAGGGCGCTCGCTACCACAGACTGGTAGAATATCTGTAACAGCTTCTTGCAGATGTTGAAGGAAGCCAGCCTTCTGAGGAAGTACAGGCAGCTCTGTCCTTTCCTGTACAGAGCATCAATGTTGGCAGTCCAGTCCAGTTTATCATCCAGCTGCTCTCCGAGGTATTTGTATGTGTGTACCACCTCTACACAGTCCCCTTAGATGATGACCAGCTCTGGGTGCGGCCTGGGTCTCCTAAAGTCCACCACCATCTCCCTGGTCTTGGTGGTGTTGAGGAGCAGGTGGTTGGAGTCACACCATGTGACAAAGTCCTGGATCAGTCCTGTATACTCATCCTCCTGTCCACTTCTGATACAGCCCACGATGTCTGTGTTCTCCGCAAGCTGTTGTACATGACAGAGCTCTGACATGAACTCAAAGTCGGACGTGTACAGGCTGAATAGAACCGGAAAGAACACGGTTCCCTGTGGTGCTCCAGTGCAGCTGACCACAGTGTCAGACCTGCAGTCCCCCAGCCTGACATACTGAGGTCTGTCAGTCAGGTAGTCTGTGATCCATGTCATCAGGTGTGATTTTGCTCCCATCTCTGTCCGTTTGTCCCTGAGGAGCAGTGGCTAAAAGGTGTTAAAGGCACTGGAGAAGTCCAAAAATTTAACCTCACGGCGCCACTACCTCTGTCCAGGTGAGAGAGAGATTGGTGGAGCAAGAAGGTGATGGCATCCTCCACTCCCGCCCTCTCCCGGTAGGCAAACTGCAGGGGGTCAAGAGCATGGTGGGTCTGTGGCCTCAGGTGATGGAGCTGCAACCATTCCACAGACTTCATCACGTGCGACGTCAGGGCAACTGGTCTGAAGTCATTCAGTTTGCCAGGGTGTGGTTTTTTTAGGGACTGGAATGATGCAGGAGGTCTTCCACAGCTGGGGTGTTCCAGCTCCCTCATGCAGGTTTTCAGTAGTCGGGGCGATACTCCATCTGGATCTGCAGCTTTGCTGGGGTGCAGCCTCCTCAGCTCTCCACAGACCTGAGCTGCTGTGATTGTTGTGGGTGGTGTGGTGGGGGAAGGAGGTGTCCTCCTCTTGGCTGGTGATGGCTTGTGAGAGTAGGAGATGGGGGCTGCAGTGTTCTGAGGTGTGAATGGGTTTGGGTGGTCAAACCTATTAAAGAAGTGGTTTAGCTGGTTTGCCCTTCCTCCGTCCCCCTTAACTGGGGCACCTCTCTCGGAGATGCAGCCAGTGATGGTCTTCATCCCCTCCCACACCTCCCTCATGTTTTTGTTCTATATCCTTTGTTCTATTTTCCTTCTTTACTGCAGCTTCACCTCCCTGAGCTGGAGCTGGTAATATTTCCCAGTACGTGGTCTTGAAGCAGTCTTTCAGAGCCAGTAAATGTTTTGGATAGCGCTCACAGTATTTGTTTCTGAACAAAACTGCCCATAGATGTTTCACATGAATGCAGCGTGTTGGACATCAGACTTCTATGATGTCACAAATGTCATGAAGGCAGCATGAAATATTTGTATATTAAAAGTATGGCTTACAAATGAACGGCTCACAGCTGTGACTCGGTTCCCATCGTTCATTTAAAAGAGCTGTTCAAAAGAATCGATTCGTTCATGAACACCTCATCTGGCTTCTCTCAATGCAGAGGAGCACCGGCTCTAATCTGAGCCCCTCCTGGAAAACCAAGCATCTCATCCTATTTTTAAGTGAGAGCCCAGCCACCCTGTGAAGGAAACTCCTTTTAGGTGCCTGTATTCGCGAACTCGTTTTTTTGGTTACTACCCACAGCTCGTTACCAAAGGTGAGGGTTAGAATGTAGATCAGCTGATAAACTCAGCGTCACCTTTTAGCTCAGCTTCTTTTTCACCACGACAGACTGCCGCAACGTCCACATCATTGCAGATGCTGCACAGATCCGCCTGTCAGTCTCTCATCCATCCTTACCTCACTTGTGAAGAAGTCTCCGAGATACTTGAACTCCTCCACTTAGGGCAGGACCTCTTTCCCAACCTGAAGAGGACAATCCATCCTTTTCCTCAGCCAGAAAAGGGTGTGGTTTAAACAGATACCAAGACAGATAACTGCGTGCAGCCGGCTACGGCGTAGCTGAGGCTGGTGAGTTTGCTTTCGCACTCGAGCGTAGGGGGTGCGCCTCGTTTTGGTGTCAGTTGCAGTTTCTCCTCCTAACCTGAAGGTGGCAGCAGGGGTGGTATGGGCCGGTAAACTCACCAGGTCGGAGTTATTTTAATGATTAAGTTTGGTAGGTATTTTCTGTTTAAAACAACAATGGCGTCCAGTATGGTTAAGTGTCTTTATTAGTTTGTGGAAGAAAATGAATAAATAATTTGATCAGCCTCTCATCAACTTGATCCACTGGTTATTGTTTTTAGAAACGGTGGTTACCACACAAATTCAGCCACAAGATCCAGATATCTGGCAACACGTGATCCCAAACTGACCAATAACAAGTGGGTACTTCTGCGTCAACCTCTGCGTAGCAGGGTTGCACGTCAGGTCTGGAAGAGGTGCTGGTCGAGCATCGCCGGAGCTACACAGAGCCTACGGCGGTGACATGGACAGAGACGACGCACAAGCATAAATCCGCCTTTAATCATCCAATCAAAAGAAAATACTCAAGTTAAAAATGTGCATTTTTCGTCTTGTTTTCCAAAGTTTGACTATTGACGTGACAACATGCTGAGCGCTACTGTTAACATCGATAGTTACAGATTCCACCTGTTTTTGGGCTTAGCTGCACTGTAATGTAGTAAACAGAGCAGAGACATTTTACTGTTCTTAAAACTGAAGCCTCAGAAAAGTAATAATCAACTTTAAAAGCGGCCTTCAGTGTGTGAGCCCTGCCTAATCAATTAGAGGGGGGGGCACATAGTTTACCTTGGAGAGCTAAGATGTCAAGCGTTGGGGCCACTGACATTGTTTGCCATGTGTGACCTCCTCTACCATTAAACAGGAGTCATGTGGTCGTGGCACTGACTGATCAGCTGTTCTTCTCACCCACAAACTCACAAAACCTCTGCTTTCTGCTTGAATGTCTTTGGAGAAGTTAAAACATTCTCCGTTATTTTAATCAAAGCCACATGTTGTCTTTATCCTTGTTTAGATTCAGCCAGCTGAGTTAAAATTGTGCCCTAACTCACAACATTTTTACGTGACACTTTAATGTTTTTTTCTTAATGTCAATGTAGTTTCTTCTCTTTTATTTTTACATTATCTTCCTATGTTTTTGTTTGAGATTTCCATCAACCAGCAGCCACCTGGGACAGATATGTTCTTTAAGAGCAGATTCCCACATAAAATGATGTTTTTACTGTTAATGACACATGGAGGAGGTGTTGCCCCCGATATTATAACCGGACATGTGCATTTGATAGGATAGATGCTGCAGCTGGACCTCACACACTGAAATGATCTCTTTGTCCCAGGATTGTCTTGGAGCAAAGGAAACTGATGCCAATGAGAAAGTAAAGGAAAGAGGGCAGTAATACTGAGATAAATTACTTTGAGACACCTCACAATCGAAATCCTTGTACAGGCTCTGAGCTCTGGGTTTAACAAAAAAGTCCCGAGTGCCATTAGTGTTTAATAAAGTTTTGGACAAAAGAGAGGCAGAAAAGAAAAAGTAGCTTAACTTCAGTCTCTGAGGTGCAGCTCATCGTTGTTTTTCCTTCAAATCTTAGATTAGAATGTTTAAAAGTACAAAGTGTCGACGTGTTGCTATTGTTTTACCAAGAATATTTTCCTGACATTTTTCTTTGATAGAATAAAGTATGATACAAAAGCTGGAACACGAGAAAGAGGCACAAAACATGAGCCATGCATAAAACTGGAAATATCTCTTATCATTTCAAACATAGTAAATGTAGTGTTGTTTATTTAAAGACAGGTTTGTGTGTTTTTCCTTTCTTTAGGGGGCTGTTCATCACTATTCACGACCGTGGTCACGTTGCTTCAATCCTCCAAAACTGGCCAGAAAAGGACATCAAGGTAAACTGCTGTTGTACTGTATTTTTTTAGGTTTTTTTTTTTTTAGAATACAAATAAACAAGAAATAAACAATCTCACTGAAGGACGGACAAAAACTATGGGTCACAGCCGAAAGTATAAGTTTTACAAACATTTTTCTGGTAGCCTCAATCAATTTAATAATAAAGTAAATCTCTTAAGTTTGCAGCCAATTCGTCATTTTTGTGTGCGGATATGCACTGTGTAAATCAACTTAAAAAAATCAACCAAAGCTCTTCAAAACCAAGAGAGAGGATGTGACTGCTCAGGCACGTAAACACACAGGTGAGCAAACACACACTAAACATAAAGGCTCATTTTTCCAAAGGCCAGTCTGCTTCAATTGGTCAAGAAAGTGAGAGTGGAGTGAAGGAGAGCAAAAGCAGCTTATTCTTTGTCTGAGATGTGCCAAATTAGCTCCTAGCAGGCATTGTTAAACTTTTCCATGGTGACATAGACAAGAGACTGAAAGAAACCTGAAGTATGGCTGAACAGTCCAAAAAACACTCCCCAATCAACTTTCCCTAACCATTTTCCTTGACCTCACTGGAAAGTGTTATGTGTTTAAGAAAAATAGTTGAAGAAATTCCCGAGGACAAAAGAAAAGACAAACCCACTGCCAAGAGAATTGTCCAAACATACACCTAAATGTAATAAGGTTCTGCAGCATTGAAGCAGCAAATGAGATATTTCCCTTTATATACTTTATCTATATAGGTCTGTCACTTTGAATGAGTGGGTCAGAATTATATTCTTCCTCTTTCTTTAAGGTGGTTCATTGTTTCATATACAATACAATAATTGAAGCATTGATTCTGTTTTTATAAGCATATAGAGAATTTAACCAACTGTTGTCACAGCTGCCACTCAAATACTTCTGGGTCATTTCACTCAGTAACTTTGGATCCTTGGGGAAAACAATTTGACAGCACTTAGAATTTTGGAAAAAGGGGGGGAAAGTTTTTTTAAAGTACTTTTATGCTATCTTTAGAGCATAATTACAGATTAACACCCACTAACACCTGACTTTTAAATACAGCCAGAAAGAGTTTAACCAACACATCAAATGAGGAGAAGAACATTTTGCTGCTAATAACAAGCAGCTTCTTTTTTTTTTTTTTTTTACTTCCCTTTATCCCAGAAACATGTAATTATCAAACAACTTGGTCCAACACAGTCCTGTGGACACAGTACAATGCTCTTTCCTAAAGCAACTACTGAACTTTTTCCAGATTTTTGCACTTTGCCACCGCATCTCAACAGCTAGTTCTGCCTCCTGCATCCATTCCACATTCTTGCATCCTGTCTCCACCCTGAGCTTTCTCCAGTCAGTGAAAGTCAGTCTGACATTTAGTCTTGTCTTATCTCTTGCTCTGTCCCTTTCTCGCTTCCTCCAATAAAGTCCTCTAGCATTTCTTTGTTAAATCAGCCATGGTACACATTTCAAAAGGCCACTGTGTTGATGTGTTGTTTGCATGTGATACAGCGCTGTAAAACAAAGTGCAGCTGTCACATGATGGCCAGGGCTGGAAAATTGATCATTTTCTCAGCCCTGGGATGCTGCAGAGCAATGACATGTCACTGTGCCATTAAAACAAGTCAGGAGCAAGTTTTAGGGTCAGCAATTTAGGGCGCATTCACTCCAGGATGGTCCTGGGTACTCGCTTTGAGGAGGAGTGGAATTACAAAAATTTTAGCACCTTCATTTGGTTTGGTTTGCTTTCACACTGCACTTTACTCAAGCAGACAAGCCCACTTCAATCATGAAATACAGTTACAACAGCTGTTCGCTATGAAGCGATATTCCCCAAATGACCACTGACCAACAAGAAAGAAGAAGAAAATCAGTATGACTGATTGACCAGGAACAAAATGGCTCTTTCAACACAAGTAGACTATGGACTAACAATAAATTTATGTAGGCTAAGGGTTTTGGTGTTCAGCCTAATAGAGTTTTCACCAGAATTTGTCCAGTATGAGCAGCAAGTGAGGCAACGAAATACCTGACATGTTGCAGTACGTATCTCGTATGTCACTTCCTTTCTGTGGTCGATCGGATAGTCAGTTTGCTTTTCCACTCCCAGCCCATGGTACAGGAGTTCACTTGCAAGCGGACCGAGACCCCCAGTTTTCAAGCAGACTAAAGTTTGCTTCCTTGGTTCACACCATTGTCCTGAGATTATCCTGGGAAGTTTAAAGGAGACCAAACAGCGGCAGTGGGAATGTGCAGTTATGTAGCGTTGCTTCAATGTTGAAGCTTCTGCTAACGTTACTGATGTAAATGTAATTCACATTAGTTGTAACCGTCAGAGCACTGGGGGTAAATGTGGTTTGGCAGTGAAAACAGATTTATTCAGTTTATTCAGGTTTTTCCCTTTAAAAACAGTTTAAAAGATGCATCTCTAGACATACAAAACAAGATTTTAGGACATGCTGATATGTAATAATTTTGCTTGGTTAAAGCTTACAGTAAGCCTTCTGTATACCTGGTTATTCAACAGTAATGAAAGTCATTATTTCATCAGTAGCAGAATGCCTGATTATCCATTTATATGTATATAACTTTGTGCAAATTAATTTTAATAATACTGGAAGCATTAATTGGAAGATTTTTAGTGTACAATTGGCAAATTCCTCAAAAAGCTAAACTATCTCTTTAATTCTGAGCACAGTACAAATATGTGCAAGTCATAATCTCTCCACATTTAGAATGACGACACTAGTAGGCATTCCTGGCATGTCAAATATACCTGCAGCCTCCCCACCTGTTCACAGCTGTCAACAACAAGACATTTACTGTACCTCAGCGCTGATATGCTGCTGCTTATTCTCAGGGTGGTCTTATCATGAACTCTCCTAGCATGTCCTACTTTTAACATTTCAGGAGAGAGAGGGCAAACGGGAGCCAAGGTAGTCATCCACTAACAAGCCTTGGCAGCTTCTGTCACATATAAAGAAGGGAGAGAAAAACAATTATTGTAAAAGGTATTTTAAACTATCAGTTGGGAAAGGTAATTAACGACACTCTAAACTTGTTAAACTGTGGGAAGAACCGGGCTTTTAAAGATTTGTCCCAGAGTTATTTGCGTCACAGTAATGGTGAAAAAAGAAAAGGCTCCAGATTTAAGAAAATATTTTACATTTCACTCTTTTTCCACTAATGTTTAGTGCTGCTGAACTGATTTGTTTTAAGCTCTACTCAAAGGAAGAACCTATTATATTATCACTAATAGTGGAACTGTGGAAAAACACATGCTTCTTGGTATTAGAATAGACTTCAATATTGGCTGAATCAAGGCAGAATGGTTTTACTTGTTGTTTAGTTTCCAATTAAATTAAACATAATCTTACAATTACAAATGGGACATAAATATTGTTGTAATTTCTTCTGACAATGTCTAATGAAACCTAAGTTATTTCATAAACGAACCATTCAAATTTCTGGTATGTTACTTTCCTGACAGTTGTGTTGATTGACAGGCCGTGTGTGTAACGGATGGAGAGAGGATCCTGGGGCTGGGAGACCTTGGTTGCAATGGTATGGGCATCCCAGTTGGCAAGCTGGCCCTCTACACAGCATGTGGAGGTATGCGGCCACAACAGTGCCTGCCTGTCTTGCTGGATGTGGGCACAGACAATGAGGTAAGAGCTAAAATATTACTTTAATAATAGAGGTCATAATGGAAAAAGGAGGTTTTTATTCTGTTGCTCTTCACTTATATGATTCTGTATCCCCAGATTCTGTATTCATAGCTTGTACCAGATTTGGCACTGCCAAACCACATTGTGGACACTTTTACATGGTTTGTGGAAGAATTCATTTTTTAAAAGCCTAAGGTCCACAATTATTGTTGTGTTAAGGAATTATTATTTATTATTAATAATTATAAGGCCTTAAACAGTTAACATGACTTTGTTCTTGGCTCTGACCTTTCTCCTTCATCATCTTTCTCCTCATCCTCCTTGCTGCTTGATGGCTTCATCCAGGCCAGCAGAGAGCTGCTTCTCTGAGCTCCCTGGTGTAGCTCCTTTCATTTCTGTTTTCTTAATCTCTGTTTTCAAGGCATGCTGTGACTGATAAAAGCCGAGGCCAACAGTGTTATAGACTGCTTAGAATAATGCTTCTTGGAATAAAGAAAAAAACATTTGTCAAATTATTACAATCCGCAAAAAAAGTCATGGGCAAATGGAGTACGCTGTGCAATGTGGTTTGTGAATACGTCATAAAGACTTCACGTAACAAAAAGCTAAACATGCCCACGTTTGTAGTAACCACTTGGCCTAACATTTGGCAAGGTACCACTGATTATGGCTAGTGCGCTCATTAAGGGGGCAGTCGGCTAATTTAGACTCAGCCGTTCAGGTTATATTGAGACAGGCTACTTTACAACAGGACGAATAGTTTGGTATCAGGCTTAGTTTGGGAGCAAAAGGTGCCCTCAAAATAGTTCAGCGTTACTTGAATTGTGGCAGGTGGAGCGGTGGGAGGTAACTTCGCGGACGGTCCAGCTGCTGCAATGCACAATGCATATGCTTACAACGTGTCTCGCTGGCATCCGCTTTGCGTGATCACGTTGCCAAAGAAATAATCTGAAGGAAACGGGTGTACGCGCGTGTGCACGTGTGTGTAAGGGGTGTGTGATCGCGAATAGTGAGGCACATGCAATACACAGTATATAAAAAATAACAAATTTGACTAGGCTAAAGTAAACATTTCCTTTTTCCCCACTTTTTTATATGTGTTTATATTAAGACTGTCAAATGATTAAAATTTATTAATCATGATTAATCACAGCTTTCAAATTAATCACAAATTTCAAATAATTTCAAAATAATTTATTAACATTTGCAAGTTTTTATGTGCCTGAAATTTGCCTTAACATGTTTTTTGTTTGTTTGTTTGTTTTATTTTT
>JBAMHW010000006.1:27257335-27299521 GCA_037177495.1 Rhadinocentrus ornatus
GCTGGGATAGGCTCCAGCTCACCCCGCGACCCCTAATGGGAACAAGCGGTACAGAAAATGGATGGATGGATGGATAAACTAAGAGAAAAAAATGTCTGGCTATGCAGATGAAAGCATTTGTCATACTCATTTTCTACGAGCAGTTTCCCAGTCCCCACCTCATCTAAGTGTTTAAGACAGGGGTAACCAGCTCCGGTCCTTGAGGGCCACAATCCTGCAGGTTTTCAATGTGTCCCTGCTCGAGCACACCTGACCCAAATTAATGAATCATTGTGCAGAACTTCATAGGCTGTTGGATCCGCTAAATTTGAGTCAGGTGTGATGAAGCAGGAAACGTTGAAAACCTGCAGAACAGCAGCCCTTGAGAACTGACTTTGGACACCTCTGGTTAAAGCTTACTGAAGAAATCTCTTGCATTTCAACATCATCACATTACTTAGCTCTTTTAATGCCATTTGAACAGGATTAGGACTTGAATTATCTCCGCCAGCTACTCCTCCTTAGCTTTTAGTCTTTATAGCCCTACTTACAGTAATGTACTTTTACACTTTGATCTCTTTCTGTATGAACTGTCTACTAAATTTCCACACTGAATCTCCTGCTCAGTTTGGTTTTGCTCCGATTGACTTTAGGTTTAGTTTCTTGAGTGCACAGCAACAGCACTGCAACATACTGTATTTATGGGCATTGCAACACAAACAAGTCTTTGATCCATGCTTCCATGTTTCCCAAGCGTGCTGCTTCATACGTGCTGACAAAGTAGAAAAGAAACTTGTGTGTGTTTTTATAGCATAACTTCCGGATGATTCATCCATGGATGATGTGGTGATTGCAGAAGCATGACCTGACATCAGCTCTGTAATTTGAATTTAAACTAAACTTCCTGAAGTTTTACACAGTTTTAATGCCTTGCGCTTTTCTTTGGCTAATGTTTCTAACATTAAAAAGAGGAGTTATCTTGGCCTACTTACTTCTCAGAAAGAGAGCCTAAAAGCTTTAATTTCCAATTGATGCAGTAGATTTTAAATAAGACTGAATTATTGTCAAAAAGTCGTAGGCCATCAGCACCTAAAGGAAAATATACTGTAGATATTTCCTATTGCTATTATCCTAAAGGGATGACAGACTAAATTTGTTGTAATGGGGTAAATGGGCTGGATGTGTGCATGTGGTTGTTCTGGATCAGCTTCATATGGCAGGCTTGCTTGTTGCCCTGCTAGTAACCCACTTCACTCTGCAGTCCTGATTCTGGAGGCATGGTGGGAGGGTCGGTGGCTCTAACTAATTATTAAAATTACTGTTATTATAGGATTGTATTTGTCCTTGAGTAGGTTTACGGGTAGAGAGAGGGGCAGGCATACATTCATATAGTCGAGCAAGCGGATCCCACGACCCAGACATACCTTTGCTTTCTTTAGTTTTTTTTGTTTGTTTTTTCTTCAGACCAGAAGTTCAAGGTTTTGGGATATTTAGGTTGTGCATGAGCCAGATAACTGACGGCAACAAGTCTTATATCAGTTCAGTAAATGTGAAACAAGAGCTAAAAGTCATTTAGTTAATCTTAGCTAGCACAGCCATAGCACTGACACTGTCCAAGGTCACCAGAAGCTTTAGAGGAAATGATTTTTATGTTATTTGTCATACTTGTTTATCATGTCCCAAAAAAGTTACAAATGAAGGGTTTTTCTTGTCCCCCGTTCTTGTGCTAAGCTAAACTAAGCTAAGCAAAACCGATTTTATCTGTAGCTTCATATCAACTAGCAAATGTAAGAGTAGCCTCAGTGTTTTATATTTAATTCACAGCTAACCTTACATGTTAATTCACACCTAAGCTTGCATGTTCCATCAGTGTCAGCTCATGAGCAGACTTTGTAGTATAGTTGTATTTTTTTTTTTCTGTAGCATGATTTAAAATGAAATTGAATGACAAATTCTTTATTAATCCCAGAGGGAAAATGTAATTGGTAGCTGTGAGAGCTACCTGAACAGCTTTTTTAACAATTGTGCCCATTAGCAGCACAGCCATATAAACTATGCGACTATCTCCCTGAACTGTGGCTTTCTCAGTATGTTTGGCGATGTCTACAGAAGCAAACTCAACACTGACTCATGTTGAAATGAGTGTATGATGTCATCCTGGACAATGTGCCATTTGTGTGTGTCCTGGGTGGGATATCACACATTCAGGGCTAGGTGCTTTATCTCAGGCAGGTTATTGATCTCCGGTCGTCTCCTTTCCTAAATTTCTTTTTTTTTTATCACAAAGATTGCAGTTTGTGTTGCTGCAGTCCAGCAATGCAAAGCAGGTAAATTTAGCTTCATATTATCAAAAAACAGTTGTTTGTGCATCTGTAGCTAAGACTGCACAGCCACACATGAGGACTAATCCCTTTCTGAGAAGAGAAGGGCTGAACAATACAAAGCATAGCCCGGTCAATCAATAGAAGATAATCTGGTATAGAAAGACAACTCATGTCAACAGTTCAGAACAGTGTCAGTGAGGTCAAACCATTTAAAATCTCTCAGGGCTTCTTCTCTTTCAGCTTACAAAGCAGTTCAGCCACAGTTTCTCAATTAACCAAAGGCCTTTTTCTTTTCTTTTTCCCCTGCATGCTCTTGCATCATCTTCTTTTCCCACCAAAATCTCCCTCTGGCATGATGCCACTTCTCTGTGGGATTCTATAAAATGTGTTTGTTTGTTTTTTGGTTTAATCATGGCAGACTCCTGCCTATCACAATCCACTAAAGACTTGCCAGGAAATGAGTTGTCAACTTCAAATAAAAGTTTGCCTTAAACATGCCCTTTAAAATGTTCTTGGATTGGATATCTTAAATGCTGACCATGCCATAGAAGGATGGCTTCTTTCTTGTCCAAGCCATGCTCATTTTAGCAGCACACTCTAATTATCCATCTCCAGGAGAAAATGTCTTCTCTCTCTGCAGTACATGACAGCACTGCAGACCAAGGGCCTTTTTTATCAAGCTGGCGTAGGAAAAAAAAACGGCGTACACCTAGGCAACGTTTGGGATTTATGAAAGCCAAGCTTGACGAGAAAATGTTCCTACCTCCACTGCAACTCTGATCCAGGTGTATGTACACAATCTAGAAAAACAGGAAACGGCGAGACTAACGGTACAGAATAAAATCATGGAAATGATGTGAAATGTGAGTGCACAGTTCGCTATTACCTTTCACACCACATGTTATATATTAAAGCTGTTAGCAGAAATGAATAAAGAGTCACATTCGATATTAAAACTCCTAACGCTTGGGAAAAAACAGAATTTTCAAGAAAAAGCTGCCAAATGGAGGACACACTCGAGAAGGAAGTCGCAGGGTTTGGGGAAATCCTCCTGGCCTATGTCACCAGCTCCACGGTCCACGTCTCCGGTGTCACCACCCGCTCCACGGTCCACGTCTCCAGTGTCACCACCCGCTCCACGGTCCACGTCTCCGGTGTCGCCACCGGCTCCAAGGGCCATCTTGCCAGCGCTGCAAAATCCGATGCCGGCTCCTAGGTCCTGCCCAACTCTTCAGCATCCGACGCCGGCTCCCAGGTCCTCCCCAGCTCTTCAGCATTCGACGCCGGCTCCCAGGTCCTGCCCAGCTCTTCAGCATCCTACGCCGGCTTCCAGGTCCTGCCCAGCTCTTCAGCATCCGACCCGGCTCCCAGGTCCTGCCCAGGTCTTCAGTGTCCAATGGATGCGCCCAGGTCCACGTTGCCTCTGGTTCCTGTTCCTGAGGGGGTCTCTGGTCGAAATGCTCCTCAATCGTTGCTGGTTCCTGTCTCCCATGCCTGGTTACCTGCACAGTTCTGTCTCTCGCCTGATTTGCCTGCATTTGGGTCCTCACCCCTGCCAACACGTGACAGAAACGTGACAGAAATCTGATTATGCTAAACATTTTTATTCCATTGCTGAAAGGCTGTCCTTTAAGATAATGTTATATAACTGCATTGTTAGTGAGTCCTCTAAAAAATGATCAATACTCTCAAAGTCTTGAGCCAGCCTTTATTTCATCATCTCATCATATTTTACTATACTATATACCTTGTTAGAATTTTTTCAAGTTATCTTTGATTCTCCAGACTTTCTAACAAATGTTTTATTTGGATATTCACTCATTTCCAGTTCAGTGGTTGAGCCTGTCCAGTTCCAGAGGAATTTTGCTTATTGTTTGTTAAGCTACATAACCTTTTGGAGATCACTGAATACAAACAAACTACTCAACTTATCTGAAAATGTTGCAAGTCTTTGTAACATAGTTACTTTTTTCATAAATAACAAAAGTTGTGAAGTCACAGTAAAAGATGTTTTCTTTTCTCTTTCATTTTCACATTGTAGATCTATCTTAAGGAAGTCTGTGTGAAAGCCTGCTCTATGTACTCCATGTGGTTCTATGATCTAACAGGGTAATATGGGGAAGCATTTGTAGGTCCATGAAGTTACCAAATATGGTTCTTGGCTTTATGGAGTTAACACTGACCTATGAGTCAAAAGTAAACTAATTTAATGGATGTACTAGTGTTATTTGTGTCTACACATGACAGATAACTCAGCTGAGAGTTTTTTTTTTAACTGTATCTGCAGGCACATAATCTCATTCATGTTGCTGTTTCCCATCTCTAAAAATATGCCAACAATAACATAGTTTTCTCCAGACATAAAATAAACATAGCATACTATTTTTGCACCAACAAGGTGATTCCCACAGAGCTACTAGCTGAAAACTTGGCATATCTCATCATGTTGTGCAGTGTGTCTTTAAACATTTGAAAAAAGTGACAAGGTGGAGGCCAAAAAAAAAGTAAAAAATTATTTACAGCAGATAAACACAATCTGAAAGGGATGTCCTGAAGAAATAAGATGAGAAATGTTCCAACAGAGATCTGATAAAGGTACCTGTGTGATGCATCTGACCTGATCCATATGCTCTTCACTGAAGCCTAATTAATGGAAAGACTGCTGTTTAGAAACCTTTCTTAAGGAATTAATATAAAAATAAGTGGCATTAGGTCTAACGGAGGGATGAATTCTCCTCATACCTCAACACAATGCTGTATATACAGCATTACTGTTTAGATTTGCATGTTCAAATAAATCATTGCATCCATTTTTTATTTTCTAGTTAATGAGAGATGGTTCAGGACTTTCGGTCCTATTAGTTTTGCATATTTTCTTCTCTTATGTGTTGTCCTGACCTCTGCCTCCATGTGTTTTTTTTCCCAGGCACTGCTGAGGGACCCTCTCTACATTGGACTAAGGCATAAGAGAGTGCGAGGCCAGGCCTATGACGACCTGCTAGATGAATTTATGAAGGCCGTGTCAGATAGGTATAATCACACTGACAATTCATCATTTGATCACTTCTTTATTCTTTCTGCTTTCGTCATCTTGGTCCAGATGGTGCTCTTAAAAGAAAAATGTTAAGCAGTTTAACATGGTCAGTGCATGCAAGGCAATATAGTCACATTTTGTGGGATTAAAGGGTCTGGAATTTAAATAACGGCTTGTTTTACCTCTTTAGGTTTTGGTTGCTGAGAAATATTGATTGGAGCTCTTCTTAGTTGCTGGAGGTCAAATCTAGCGTATTTTGAAAGTGAATACAGTGATGTTACTCACTTTCTGAGCTGGCTGCTTCTTTTGAAAATAATTAGAAACATTTGTTGAATGTAAACAGGATTTAGAAATGTCCATGTTGATTATATTGGAGTTTTTTAAACAGAGTTGTGTAAATAAGGGTCTGGTATGTGTTTTTCTTTGTTTACTACAGTAATCTAGTCCATGACAAGTATTTGATCATATCACCCCCAATCAAAAAGAATACACATGTTAAACCTTGTTTTAGCACCTACCTTTTCTTTGATTTAAAGGCACAAATATTTAGTGCCTCATATTTGGGTTACATTGATCTGACCTCAATCCTTAGTTAAATTAGCTCAGACATATTGCTTCTTGTTGAGACTGGTACCCTACGTTTTTACTGCAGTCCTGCCCTGTTGAGACATTTGTACACCCTTTCTAAGCATGCACATCAACAAGTCTGTGCCCGTGTGCCAAGAAGGGATCCTTACCCTACAAACGCACACACATACCCCCACACACACAAACACACGTGGGCCTGGTTAAGTCTCATCCCAATCCAAAGAGACCGGAGTGCAGAGAGAGAGGTCTGGGTCTGGGCCCCCTCCAGCTGGCAACAGGAAGCCATGGCTCTAATAACCGGGTAGCTTCCCAACTACAGGGAACAGCAGTGCTTTTTTCCCCCCACAGGAGCCAGATTGACGGAAAATGAATAATTATGGGTTCAGAGATTCAATGAATGATTACAGTTCTGCAGTCTTTCAAGTAATTTTCATGTTCAGTTTTCTAAGAAACTAAACATTGACTCATCATCAATAAGCAGAAGAGGAGCCATTTCTTATTTAGTCCACAATTTAAAAATACTTCTAATTTTAAAGCAAATGGTTAGTGATGCAATGTGGTGTTTGATTTCCTGCGGCCCTCCCATCTCTACATGAGTCAGGTCCTGTTGGACAATAAGCAAAGCTTTTAGATTTAGCCCAAAATTAAAAAAATTATGTTATGATAATGTTTCTGAGGCATACATCCATACTTTTTTCTGACTTCTGTCACAATTTGACCCACCAAATCCCTAATATATTTATGTTGCCATGTGCATCTCACTGTAACAATCCCAGATGAAAGTAAGATAAACCCATGACTTTAAATTAAGACTCATCCTTTGCTTCTAAACTCTTCAGCACCAGGTCCTTGAGGTCATTTTTATTTTCAGTTATCCTGGTTGAGTTATTATCAAAGTGTCTGCTTCTCTGCTGCTGTTTATTCTCCAACTCTTATTAACCTCACTTAAACCTGATGCTGTGGACTACAAAGCATCTGAAGAACTGGGCTGGGATCAATAAAATTTTTAGCTAATTATTCTGTAATTGTCCTTCACCCAAAACATGGCAATGCTTTCTTATCTTGTACGCTTCTATCCTTTAGGGTGCAGATTATTTTGAATCCCATCATATTTACCCACACATGCAACCCCTAAGCAAATTATGAAAAACAATCTATCCTTCAGGATCTGGGTCACAGGCTGGCTCTATGCAGAGCTGCCCAGACCTACCTCTCCCCAACCACCTCCTCCATTGCTTCTGGGACACACCGAGGTTTCTCCCCAGTTTGTCCTGAGTTTCCCCCAGGGCATCCTTCTGGTCTTACATCGATGAAACATCTCCTCTGAGAAATGTCTGGTTGGCATCCTGACCAGATGCCTGAACCAGATCAATTGGCTCCTTTCAGTGCAGAACACCTTTTCTATTCTGAGCTGCTTGTGAAACCAAACTTGTCATCCTATCTCTTCGGATGAGTCCATACATCCTTAAAAAAAACAACCCAGTAGAACCTTGTTACTTCAGTCATTAGGTACAGCTCATGACCATAGCTGATGGTAGGAATGTAGTTTGGATCAATGAGAAAATCACCTTTTGATTCTGCTCTCCTCACTACAGCAGACTGTTGCAGAGCCTCCATCACTGCAGATGCTATACTCCATCACAAACAATCCTATTCATGTAAAGGTCACTGCTTGATGAAACCAATGAGAGCACACCGTCTAGGCTACTAAAAAGTCCAGCTCTCACTGTGTTTAGGTCTGACTTGTTAATGGAAATTCAAACCTAGCTATGGCGCCACAGAGGTCACACATTGGAACATTGTGATATATTTCCAAGTCCATGACGCACGAGAAGATTGGTTGATTTAACTACCCTAGACCTTCCAATATCCTTGAAAAGCTGTAGCTGGTCCATTATTCCTTTACCAGTATTACAAAGCTGAATCGGAAGTTAAACCAACAACTCAAGTCTCCTCCCAAGCACCCTAGCAAAAAGTCTACCATATTCTTCCCATAATGGCTTTTCTTCCACTTCTATACCGATAAAACATTATATACACATCTGGCTGTCCAAATTATGTCAAAGATGACATTCTTCAGAACAGACTGTCACACATTTAGATGGGTCAGTTTATACTCTTGGGCAGGGGTCAGCATGGACACTCACTGGTCTTTAGCTACCTATACATCCAGTGCTGTGATCACCTGTAAATTCTGACACCAAACCAGTAATTTGCGTCACACTTGAGATAAAGAGCAGGTTGGTCATTGGTCTACTTTTGAATGCAGTTATCACTGTATACCAGATGAACAAGGATATTCCCAGTATGTTCCCAATGTGTCAGAGCAGAGCTGCCAGTTGCCGGGTATGTCCTCTCCTAGTCATCTAGCTATAACAACTTACCACTGCCATTTTTCCATGTTTCCATGTTCAATAAACAACCATTCACTTACTCCCAAAGAGTGTATGTCTCAACCATTGATTAGGTTCCTGTGTGAAGAAGAAAATTTTAATGTTGTGGTTAATAATTTCAGTTTGTTCAGAAATATTTTACACTTTAATGCTCCTGAACTGTTCATTTCCCAAATGTAATGAAGGATTTGATGAACAGACTTTTGTATGTTTTCCATACTAGTCTGAGTAACCTGCAAAGACTACAGGAATGCCTTTTCTTTTAAATATCTTGGCACCGAGAATGGGGTCCAAGCTTACAGACCAACGTTTAGATGGATGGATGGATAGAAGAATGGATGGATCAACGGAGGAGAGGAGGAAGGAGAGGAAAGAATGCAGAATGCCTTTGTTTAATGACGGCTCAGGGATTTTGAGAAATAATGTGTGCTGAGAGATGCTGGCCCTCTGGAGATTGAGAGTGGGCTGAGGATTTATTAAGGCCTCAGCCCCAAACCCCCATAGGGATAGAAGTAATACACAACCTGTGTGTGCACACACACGTATATATGCAAAGAGATTCAACAGCTGTGTTTGGACAGAGCACCCTTGTCTGTGACCTTTGTTGTGGTCCTCCCTGACACTGTAGCCATCCTAATGGCCCCCAACTAAATGCATTTGTACCTCTTCTTCTTGTTCTTATAGTCTCCCCCTCAGTATATATGACATCCTCATCCTTCCTTTGCTAGAATTTCAGGTTTCATGAATCTGGATCATGTTTCTTGAAAGAACTGGGTTACTTGTTAAGTCTTCAGTGCTGGAGACAAAACACCAAATGTCTGAGTTATTCCACACATGGACATGAGGAATGTCTGTATTCTCATATCTTGTGCCTTTATATTAAGCACCAGCAATAATGTCTGAAGCCACTCCTAATAAATTGGGCTGGTTTAGCCCAAGAAACCTTATAAGAGCAGCTTCAATCTGGAAAGTCTCTTTGCTTCTGTTAGGAGTATTATTGTGGTCAGTCATAAATCACAGTAAAATAAAAGTTTAAAGCTCAAAGCGATGCTGTGTTGTTCTCATAGAGTGGCTCAGATTGGTTTGACAGCCCCGTAGCAGGGAGGGTTAGGCTGCTGTCTTGTCTGCTTCTCTGGTCTGTTTGCATCCGAGGGAGATCCTATTGTTGAAATTGATGAAAACATTGCTTTCATATGATAATTTATATTGTATGAGTAAATGATGAATGAAACCAGTTTTCAGAGCCCTTGAAAACGGTGCTGAAAAGCTATTATTCAGTAAGTTTTTTTTTTTTCCTTTTTTTGCTATGAAATGATAAAAGCAATTTTATCTCTGTGAATATTAGCTTACTTTGTTTTTATTTTAAATATAGAAAATTTCTGGATGTCTGTAGCTTTCTGTGCTTTACTGGTTTCAAGTTTTTGTGCCTTCATGCATTCCCTGGTATTAAACTAATGTTATTGTGAGCATATTTTATAGTGTTCAACCTTTAAATAACTATAGACCTGAGGCAAAGCGGTTTATGATTGATTCTTACCTTTGTAGGTTTTTTAAAATATATATTTTATTCAATTAACATAAACTAACTTAATGCAGATCCAACAGTGAAGCTCTTGCGTGCCAGTGATGGGGACTCTGCTGTTAAAAAAAGGCAGACATGCTCAGTGACCTAGTGTGAATGGCTATCTTCATATAATAATTGACAGAGATTGATATGTATTGAAACTTACCTAGAGTAAGTGTCTGTGCAATACACTACCTGTGTCTTCTTGCCACCAGCAGACCCCCAGAGCATGCCTTTAGTACAAGTGGCAATACTGTGTCCTGCCACAGGGCAGCTTTGAAGCCAGATACTGTCGACAGATTATTCTTTCTGGCCAAAAAACTGTGATTAACGTCAAACCTGAACTACAAACACAAGATGATGTTTGCAGTATTTGTGCAATTTGCACTTTGTCTTTTACTGTGCAGCATTTGATAAATGTGCCGTTGGTCTGTGTTTACTTGAATTTAAAGCTTGATTTATGTTTACGTTTTTTCTTTTATCGTTTTTTTTTTAAAGCAAAGGTCTTTAGTGTGTTCTTGATACATTTGTGACTTTTTTTGAGACATTTTACTTTATTCAGTCCTAATAAATATTTTGTTGTTCAACACCTGTGTTTTTTTATCAGGAAAAATATATTTTAAAATCAATATCGACCAATAAAAAAAAAACTAAATCATGGTAATTTTTCCTCATATCGTCCAGCTCTACTCAGAGGGATCCAGCAGGAGGAAACCATTGTCAGACTTCTCTGCTGGAAGGACAGAGTAAAGCTTTAAAAAAAGCATAATGTGCTTACAGCTCTTTTCACTCCTGCTAATATCTCGCTTTTGACAACAGTGAGAAGGCGTTTTCTCACCATTCAGTGCAGGATTAAATAACGGTGCCGTAGCTGCAGTCTTAATCTGCTTTAGCTCAGCACGGCATTGATGGGAACATAAAACCTGGGTGTGCATGCAAATTTTGACTGTAGATTCTGTGATCAGTCAGGCAATTTTAGATTTACATGAAAACACGTTACAGACCATCACATCACAGGGCAGATGTCTTCTTGTTAAAAATGATCAATGATCAATGATCTCAGAAACTGTTTCAAACTGGCCTGTAAGATGCAGCATAATGTCTTTCCTCTGTGTTGTCTTAGTTATAAAAACTTTTTCTTTAGGTTCTCGTTGTGTTTTTGCCCGCAGAAATTAAAAGTAAACAAATTATCAATGACAATAGAGAAAAATTTAACCCTTTAAGTGCCAAAGTCGCAAAATTGTGACAAGCACCAGGCCATGTTTTCAGAAAGAGCTTAAACCTGTTGCCACTTTCCACCACTAGATGGCAGACATGTGAATCGGCCGTCAACAATCAACAAACTAGTTGACGATGCCGTCAACTAGAAGTTATGGAATTTAATATGAATTCAACCTGCAATGCAAGAATATAAAATTAGATGAGTAATTTTACTGCCATAATAAACTCTGGTTTATTATCAACATTTTTTTTATTTACCTTGTGTGCCTTAAAATCTTTAAAGGGTTTATTAACTTGTTTTAGCTTGTCTACTCATGAGTCTTTTAAACTTGTTAGATTTGGTGTAAAAATGACATATATGTATTGTGGCGCCAACTGCTCAGGTAGGTGGGTTCAAATATTCTCAAATTTTGTTGGAAAAGCAGCGTATATAAACATATTTCAACAAAAATTGATATTTTAGCATATAAGGCATTTTTGGAGGTGAAACTCACAACTTAAGTTGATACAGAGTGAACTTATACTGAGAAAAACAGAAATGTTTTACACTTGTTGCTGTGAGCTCAGTACCATCTCTTAGCAGTAACATGGAGTTCCTGATGTTACCATCTTGGCACTGGGCAACTTTTTATTGATTCATTGATTGAGAAAAAGTATTTACAACGAATCCCAGTACCCTCATTCCCACAACCTGGGAAACATACGGGGTCATATAAAAAGAAGTTTACACGATGAAGTTTTACATTGTTAACCATATTTTGCTTCCATTTTCACTAATTTGGAATATTTCCCCACCAAACCCTATTTGGTGCCAGAGCTCTGAACAGAAACAAAGCAAAACACAAGACAAAGAGATGGAAAGTGATCTCGCTTCCAGATTTAGATGACAGGGATTCACACTGGGGGGAAAGAAATCACTGTGTTTAATGTTACACATAAGTCTCAAGATTTGCCAACAGATTTACCCATGTAATTTCAATATCAATAAGTTTAAATGTAAAGGTGACAAATAAATATACATGTGGTAATTAAGACCTTATATGTTTTGTTTTAGTGTGGAAACAAAAACATAAAGGCTTGAAATACTTTAGAAACAAGTAAAAGAATTATTGTTTTGGTGTTTTGTCTTTCAGCTATTGCGTGTTGTGACACAGTTACAATCCTCTAAAGTAAATACTAAAAATACTATTTATTTTAGAAAGAAACATATAATTGCTTCTTAATACCAGCATATTTCTGTCTAAACTCACCTTTTCTTTTGTCTCATTCCAGTGTGGGTGTCCAGCACTGTGTTTGCTTGCTTGCACTAAGGTGCAATAAATAATTGGACATATTTAAGGTGTTACTAGCTCTGTTGATTTCTGCCAATTCAAAACATCCTTAGGGCACAGGATCCACAATAGATCTTTCCAGTTGAAACATCTGTATTTAGTTTATTACAACTTCTGTTCACTTTATGTGAGCACAATCGCTGCATCTTACTGTTTTGCTTTTGAGAGGCTGATGCATTTTTCAGAGCTCAGTCAGGAATATGGTGAGAGTTTTTATTTGTCCCGGCTTGCCTAAGTTATTGCTCTCGGGACACTGAACAAAAATCACCTTCAACAAAACAGAAGCTTTGTTCTTGGCAAAGCACCCACACATTGTTAAACGCACTACCCCTGTCTTTATTGGTGTAGGCGTCAGATCAAAGATCTTTCCACAGTGGGAAGATGCTCCTTTGTTCAACACCACAATCTAAGGTAGTCACTATGTAGTTTGTGGTCATTGGGGCACCGTAAATATACATCTGTTTGCAGTTCAGTCATCTTCAGTTGCAATCTTTAAAAAGATTGTTCAGTGTACAAAATCTTCTTTTTCTTTACCCTATAATGAGAATAGTTTCTGAAAGTGAATGTGATTTTCATCTGCATCATCATTTTAGGTCTGTGTGAACTGATGTGACCTCTCAAGTAGCAAGTTTGCACCAAATAATACCAGGGGGCGCTGTGCTTGGGGTTGGGCAAAGTCTCATCCATCTCCGCTCGTTGCCTGTCTCCGTCTCCCTTTTTGGCCCCATTACTCCTCCTCTTCACAGTTTCTTAGTGCTTTATTGCTGCTCACTCCCTGATAGAAAACACATTTCTCTCTGCTCCAGGGTTGGCGGTAAGTCTGCCATGCTGTCAGTGTCTGTATCAGGGCATCCGTGTCATGTTGTGTGTCACAGGGAGGGATAAACACTGACCCTTCGATGGCACTCTCTCATCAGGACATAAACTTTTATTACACCTGAATTCGGTTTGTTTCTTATCCTGCCGTTTTTTCTTAAAGCTTCACTTCCGCTCAGCTCCTTCTTCCTCCTCACTAAAAACGTAAGCAGTTTAGCAGCCTCTGTAACAAGAGGGAAGCAGCTTTACCGAGTTGTACAATAACACTGCAAACACGAATGGCTTTCCTCATGAGTTACAAGGTGGGGTTTTATTAAAAGCCTGTAAAGGAACAAAACGGAAGGAAAGGAAAACGACAGGAAGGAGAAAAGAATGAAAAGAACTGTTTAAACCAAAGTGTTGAAGAGGAGCTTAAAATCAGAGGTCCTCACGGCATCTCTTACTCTTTTTAAGGTAGCTTACAGGGCTGCAGATGCTGGGAGCTGCTCACTCTGTTTTCTTGGTCTGTCCCCAATTTCCTCCATATCTCATTCACTGAAACATAAGCTCTGTTTTTAATACAGTTTTCAGATCACCTCACCCTGTCTTCACATTCTTTTGTTGCTGTAAAAAAAACGTAATTCATTTTAGATGACTACCTGCACTTTCATAATCATTCAAGAAAATCAATTTTATTATTTCTAACTTGTAACCTTTCCTTCCGCAAGCACTCTTCAAACAGAATTGCTCCATTTACTTCATTTATGAGGGAAGGTGGTGACTTGTAGGTTTACAGCTTGCAAACATTCACATTACTTGCTGGCTAATGAAAGTAGCTGCCAGTTTTTCTGCTTGGAGATCCATAGTATAATATTTAATTCATGTTTAAAGACTGTTCTACCATTTTGTCAGCTGTCACTATTCTGCATACGCATCATTATTATTATTACTGTTGTTTATGGCAAAAGCGGCAGCTTCCCCTCTCCAAAGAACTGACAGTGCTGGCCAGCTGTTGATAAAGTAGACATGAATGAATGTAAATATCCCAAAAAGTACAAAAGCGGATGTGCCTCTCTATCAGCATGACTAGGTACAGTGGTAACCACAAAAATGGAAAAGAAGCTTATTGCAGAGCAGTTTGGGTTCTGATATTTTAGGATGATTTTTCTGTTTCAACCAAAAAGATCAAATGACATGGTCTCACATGAGAGACTAACCCAAATGTCCTGGGTAAAAGTCCTGTATTGGAATCATGCCTCCAATATTTCTGCTTTTCCCAAATATGAACCTTGTTGGTCCCTGTGTGATGCACGTTTGCAGGCACTTATCATTGCTGTTTCTGTAAACACTGGTTTGGTAGTCATGTCAGCTGAGGATATGATGCATTTCGTCAGAGTAAACTAATTATAGAAGAGTTTAGTAATGATAGAAAGCTTAGGCAGAGGATATTTTCATTTTGTTTTTGCAAATAGTATCTCTCACTGAATGCTGGGTATTACGAAAGCTTAAAGCAGACACTTTTGAAGGTGCTGCAATAATATGTATTTTGTCTGCATTAGCTTTGCAGATCTTGTTTTCCAGCAGCTGAAAACCTTCTTTTTTTGAATCAGAGCGACAGCTACGGAAGAGGATTAGGGCTATTTAAGAAATAAAAATATAATTGTAATATAAAGTCAGAAATCTGACTTTTTCCTCAGAATTATATAGTATATATTTTTGCAGTGGCCCTAATCCTCTTCCGTAGACAGCAGCCGCCGATTTGCAAACATCCAATAAATTCCTTTGGAATCTGCGAATGCGACTTGTCATGTCTAAATATAATTTACAGACTTGTAATGTTGGTCTTATTTTTGTTGTATGATGTTATTGTAGGAGCTTATAGGCTCTGAGTCCTGTGTTGGTGTGTTGACTGAGTGTGATAGGTGGTCTGAGGAACAACTTGTAAAACTGAGCGCTGCTGGTTTACTGGGTTGGTTTTGTGTTATTTTCTTTCAAATTAGGTGTTTGTGTGATTCTGCTTCTTTATTAGATGTTTGACCTCCCTCATTGAAACTCACAGGGAGGCACTGTCATAAAGTTGAGGGAAACAGTTGTTTGTCAAATGACTTTTAACAAGCTTTAATTGTGATTTTAGACAAACATTTTATGGAAAGAAGCATTTATCTCCATTAAGTATGAGCTGTGGATATCCAAAACACTGAATTCACTACACTATTTTAGCTTTATATGCTTGGAAGCCAACATCTCCTCGCAACCTACACATTGTTGTGTAGCGTAAGAGCCCCCCCATCAGGACTGAGGTAAAGTTAGTGAAACAGCACATTCTCTCCTGGTGTGTGTGTGTGTGTGGGGCGGCTGTTTTTTCAAGCATAATAAATGCATCTCCTCTGTTTGCAGGTACAGCATGGACTGTCTGATTCAGTTTGAGGACTTTGCAAATGTCAACGCTTTCCGCCTGCTGAGCAAGTACCGCAACATGTACTGCACCTTCAATGATGATATCCAAGGTAATTTATAAAAACAAGCAGATTAATGTGATTTTTTTACTTCAATACACCTACCAAACAGCCAAAAGGAAGATTTGCCTCTAGGTAAAATACAATGCATCTGCAAAAAAAATGTGATAAATAAATACTAAGGTGGATGAGCGATCTTCTAATTCCTGGCTTCCCCAGACTATATGCCAAAGTGTCCTTGGGCAAGAGAGTTGACTGAAAGTGATAGGTGGTCTGAGGAACAGCTTGTAAAACTAAGCATTGCTTCCTAACGTGTCTATCAACGAATGAATGTGTGTGTGGTATTAAAGAACTTGTGTGTGTTCAGAGATGCTTTTCTGCAGACCATGGTTGGAACCAGTACTTATTGGACTTCCTGTTGTCTTTCTATCATCTCCAACCAGTCTGCCCATTCTCCTCTGACCTCTGACATCAACAAGACTTTCTGGTCCAGAAAACTGCTGCTCACTGGATATTTTCTCTTCTTCAGACCATTCTCTGGAAACCTCTAGAGATGGTTGTGTGTGAAAATCCCACACACAACCATCTTTCTTATTCTTGACCATGACTACATGACTAATTGTATTGAGTTGCTGACATGTGATTTAGTGTTAAAACAGCAATAGAAGATTTACCTGTACCTAAAAAAGGGGTCAGTGTGTGTCTGTAAGCTTTATGGCAAGGAGCAAATGCATTGTGGAGTTATCTTGCTCAGTTTCCCACTTCATATGACACAAAGACCTACACACCTATACACACTAGAGTTCTGATTACATTCTTTGTCTTTTATTATTTCTTTAAATTAAACACTCCTGTCTGTTTCCTTGAATCATGAAAGCATCAAACTCTTTTGTATAATTTTAGATCCATCCATTTTTAATCACTCTGCTATTGCTTTTGACCTTACATATAAACAAAAGTGTCATAAAACCTGTGAAGATTATCAGCAGGAGCAGACTTTACTTTACTCATTCATGTTGTTCTTTATATAATTCAGGGACTGCTTCAGTGGCGGTAGCTGGACTTCTGGCTGCCCTTCGTATCACTAAAACCAAAATGTGTGACCATACCATTGTGTTTCAAGGGGCAGGGGAGGTAAGAAAAACTTTCTTGTGAGTAAGTAAAACAAATTGCAGAGTATACTCAGTTAAAAATGGCTTCTATTAGTCTTTTTCTTATTTGATGCTCTACTCTCAAAAGTAGTAACGTTTCATAAAAACAAACCATAAAAAGCAATTAGTACAGTTATGCAGGAATTTACTCTTTATCGCTCTTAGCAGTGAGATTTATGTGAGATTTCCTTGTGAAATTAAAGCTGCCAAACCTGGTGTATTATCCTGCTTTTCTTTGTCGTTCCCAGGCAGCGATGGGAATTGCAGAGCTCATCACCATGGCCATGGAAAAAGAGGGACTCACAAAAGAAGCGAGCTTGAAAAAAATCTGGATGGTTGATTCCAAGGGTCTCATTGTCAAGGTGCTTTTTTTTTAGCCTGTAAACACACAGGTGTACAAACACAAGAATGCATGCAGACAACATCACTTTAATCTGCTGTATTATGAGAACTAAAACTGAGCATAATAGAAGATCTGGTAAAGTTTTATTTGTTAGTAAGTATATTGAATTTGGGGAGGGTACAGCAGCAACATAGATAGTTTTCCATCTAAGCTCATCCATGATTTTGCAATGTTTTATGTTGCCATTAATGCTTGGATGTCTTTTATCTTGATTTTCCCCTCTCTGAATCTTTAGGGTCGGGACCACCTGACTCATGAGAAACAACAGTTTGCTCATGAGCATCCTCAGATGCAGAGACTGGAGGATGTAGTCAGGGAACTGAAACCTACAGCTATCATTGGTAAAATAACAAATCATGAACATTGTTAAAGTGACAAAAGTGAAGGATTTTCACTTTTTTCCCCCTAAACATTTTAAGTAATTTAACAATCAGTAAAGATGATAAAACAGAATGTTTGAGTTAAAACCCTAAAAAAGCTGAACAAACTTCCAAAGTAGCCATGTACATTAAAATGACTTAATGGACTTCTGTCTTAGGTGTGGCAGCTGTTGCCGGAGCCTTCTCTGAGCAGATCATCAGGGACATGGCCTCCTTTAATGATCGGCCCATCATATTTGCCCTCAGCAACCCGACCAGCAAAGCTGAATGCACTGCTGAGCAGTGCTACACTATCACAGAGGTGCTCAGACTCACTTTTAAAAACATTGCTGTCAATGATTTTATTGCTTTGTGATGAAAACACGAGTTAGTAGAGCTTTGCCAAAATGCTCTGTGCTGCAGGGACGTGCCATCTTTGCCAGTGGCAGCCCATTTGACCCCGTCACCCTGCCTGATGGGAGGACATTCTTCCCCGGTCAGGGCAACAACGCCTACATCTTCCCTGGTGTGGGCCTGGGCGTCATTGCCTGTGCCTTGAGACATATTCCTGAGGAAATCTTTCTGACTGCAGCAGAGGTAAGACACCGACATGGAACCCTTTTTATTAAAAGCAAAGTCCCAAAGGATTTCATAGTTTTCTGTTTTACAGGCTCTTGCTCTCCTGGTGACAGAGAAGGACCTGGCAGAGGGAAGGCTGTATCCTCCTCTCAGCTCCATCAGGGATGTCTCTCTCAAACTGGCCATCAAGGTGAGAGCTCAGTATACAGCAATAATAGAGCAAAACCTTGTCTTGTGATGCAACACAAAGTCTAATTTCCAAAAACCTGTTTGCTACAGATCATAGAGTACGCCTATGAGCACAAAATGGCCACACTTCGCCCAGAGCCATCCGACAAAGAAGCGTACGTCCGCTCGCTCTCCTTTAGCACTGACTACGATGAGTTTGCTGTTGACTCATACAACTGGCCGGAGGACTGTATGAATGTGCAGTCGTGTAAACTTTAACACTCTGGACAGAGATCACACGATCCCTGAAAAGGCGAGGTAACCACTGATGTGCAATATCATCACAACATGTGATGATGGGATATGAAAGAAGCAGCATGTAGAGTATTCCTCACTAATATGGTTCTTTAAAATAAATGCCAACAATTTATCTCCAACTTCAGAGTGGAAAAGTATAAAATACTGAGAGGAGGTAAAGTCTTTAATTGAATAAATCAGTGCAGTTTGCAAAAACATGTGAAGTGTTGCACCGATGGTTATTATCACATTATTTTACAGTAAGATATTTGAGGAAGGTCCTTCATGGGTTACTTTTAATTGTACTGTAATACCCAGTTACTTTATGACAGCTGAAATCCAAAAACACTTTGTAATTAAAAATGATTTTGATTCAAATTTGTCACGTGTGATTATTGCGTTAATTAAAAGAATGATAGTACTGTCTTTATGGGCACAATGGTTACACATAATTTAGTCTCCAGGTGGTATGATTGTTGTTAATAATCTTTAATGTGTTATATTTTGTTTGATTCATTGTGATAAACTTGAGAATGCTTTGGAAAGGTGTTTACTAAAATAGATTGAATGTTACATGTGTGATTGTCTGGCTCCATCCAGAGGCCAGTTTATGCCATTGTAGAACAATAGGCCCCTCAAAGTATGGTTTTATAATCACCTCTGTGTCTATTGATGTGTGTGTCTAAGAATTACATTTTTCACTATGATATTTCAACAAGAAGCCATTAAATTGTGTTTAGGCTTAATGATAAATATCAAATGCCAGCAGGGAAAACTGAAGGCAACAAACACGCACGCAAGATGAGGTGAGACACTAAAAAGCAGCAGGTGAATTGAACTGTTTCACGTTCCAGCTGTATATTCATTTGTGTGGATGGTTTTTAATTAATTAGTCAATAACTATCCACACAGTGAGTACCAGAGGCCTCAGCTGGGTTGTTGCCTGTCCCAGTCTGAAGTCAATAGATACAGTAAGAAAACAGACCAGTCAGAACCCAGTGCTAAGCTTTCCACTTGAGGCAAAATAATGAGAGACAGTCATTTGTATCTCCCACTTTCTATAAATCCTCAAATCAACCCTGAGGCAGCCACTGTTCTGCCCTGGTGATCAATATGTCTCAATGTCAACACCATCTAGTTATCAGTTCAGCTTTCTGGGCCACAAATGGTATCACTCCAGTGAATTAATAGGCTAACCCTCTACAGTTTCAGCTAAGAGATTTTATCTTTGACCTGTACTTGTAAAATTGTAGTAAAAATAAAATCTGTTAAATTCAGCATATTTACCTTTTTATTTTATCAGTATTTTTCAAACTCAAATTTTATTTATAAAGCTCTTTTCATGTCATAGACTACACAAAGTGCTTTACATGATTAAAAACATTTATGCATTTTTCAGTTATTTTTATATCAGTATCTTAGTTATGTCGCAGTTTAGCTACACTGTTAAAGATGTGAACTGTATTCAGCCAGAGGTCATTAAAATTTAGCTTTTAGCTAACTGCTGAAACTGCCATTATGTTTAGAAGAAAAACCATTTAATTTATTTATGTATTTTACTTCTGGTGACAAGTGTTTTACCTTAAATCTATTTCAGTGAACTCTTGCAGCTAATTATCCAACATGTGACATAACAAACTTGAGCTGCTTTTTGTTCTAAACTAGCTTGTTTGATCTACAATCATTGTAGCCGCTATTAGCTACTGTGTCTGTTAGCTTTTTCATCTTTCATCAAATATTAAAAAAGTTTCCAATTATATTTAGCTTAGTCCATAAATGCTAACTCCAAAGCTAAAGTCTGCAAGTTTTATTTAATCAGTTATTTATTTAATTTTTTTTGCTTTTTATTTGTTAATTTTAGCTAGTTTTTGTTTGTTTGTTTGTTTTAATAAGACTGACTGTGTCTTCTCTTTGAGAGATTTAATGTCAACATGTTTTTAAACACATATTCACAGTGTCACTATCAGGAGTCAGTTTATTCATTATGTTTTAGGGATTTATTCAATAATACTGTGGCCCTGATTATTTTTGCCCCTTTAGCTAAAACTGATCTCAATTTTGTACAATTGGTGTTTGCCTGTCATGTCTCCACCTAAAAAAGCAGCCCCCTGTGGCATGTTGCAGGTCTCAGACAGGCTGCATGGTTAGCAGCTGTAACCTTACATCCATTTGACCTTGTTTACAGTCACATTAAATGGCACCTTGCTAAGACCTTTTGATCAATGTCAATCAGTGAAAACTGCCTCAGGGGAACTTTGCATGAGTCTGTCTACCCATCCTCCCAATCGTCTGTTTGTCATTTCCCTTTCCCAGCTGCACACCCACCAGTCAGCATTAGGTTTTCCTTTCAGGACCCACAGTTTGGCTTTTTTTTTCCTAGCTTAGACTTCAACAACTAAACAAAATGCATTGCCAGTATTTGATCCTGATGCCTTATTCTGATTCAGTCAAACTATGAAGGATCTGTCACTAGCAGTTCAGGTTTGACCCTTAGTGAGTTCACTCACATCGAGCTCCTAAAAGAGACCAACAGAGGGCTCTCTAATCTTCTGTATGAGCACATATCAGTTAAAGGTTGCAAAGGCCACTGCTGTGCAGCTATTAGCAATTTCCTGCACCAGTAATTACATCTGCTGCTACTGAAGTTACAAATGCAAAGTATACAATTAACTATTCAATAATACTCTCTACTCATTTTACCAGCAATGTCTTCTTACGCAGTGACTCCTGTCATGTTTCTGCTTTGTCTGTTAAGGTATATAGAGGGCAATGCATTACAGCCAGAGATGATTATGTTTACCTTCTGTAAGTGGATAAAGTAATTGGTAATTATCTAGATATCTCTTAGATGAACCATCTTTACATTAAGACGTTGTCACTGCCATGAAAGTATCTATTTATCTATTTTTATTAATATTGTGCTATATTTATAAACATCAATGCAATTCATTGGGATCTATTTGCCTGTGGAAGTTCCATCTATCAGCTATGAGGTTAAGAAATAAAATAGATTCATGAAGAAAGAATTAAAAGAAGATGGAAAGGTTTATTTTCTATTAAAAAGAACCTTGAATTAATTGTAATTTAAGTGCATTAAACTCTGTAGGCACACAGAACCACAATTAAGGGAATTCTTCCTTTTTTTCAGCCACCTAATGTTAGGACTTTGAATTGTAAAGCATGGCTGGACAACAGTATACACTTCAAGGATTTCTGTGCCAATCTTTCCTTTCACTCACAAAGAGCCATATTAATCAGAGCTGATGGTGGCTGCCTGAAAAGTTGAAAGGTATTGATTGCAGAGCGCAACCAGTAAATGTGAAATGAATGCAGCCAAAATGTAACTTTGCAATGCTCCTTTGAAATAAACTCATACATGATATGAAAGGATCACCACACAATAGCTCTATTAGAAGATAAACCAGCATCCCTCAACTCCACTTCATTTACTAACTTTGCTCTAATAGGCACAACTTTTTAAACAGTTTTGTAGGAGCCACCGCATCGGAGGAGCAGGATGTAAACACAGTCATTTTGATGGTAAATACACAGTTTCATCAGTTTTATTAAAAATACATTTACTTTCCACTTTATCTCACGCCACCAGATAATCAGACAGTGTTTATGAATATTATGAGTCTTTTCAGGAGGACAATCAAAAGCATCCATTAATACTGTTTTTATCATGATAGAATAAAAAAAAAAACTAGACCCAGCAATAATTATTTTCTGTTTCTGGATCATCATTTTGTGTATTATCTTAGCTGCGAATCACAGTAGCAAATTGTGAAACTCTCTAAGTGCATTTGATCAGTCTAGACCTCCTTTTCTAATTACCATCTATAAACAGATAAGCAAGCAATGGGAAATTAACCAAGAATGCTGTCATTATGGCCTGTAGTGTATAACCTTTGACTCAACACAAGTCTTGGTTGTATTTGTGAGGTAAGAGAGCACAAGTTGCTACACAAAGTGACCTTTCTTTGCTCAGCAAATTCAGCAGCCTGCCTGGCTGGTGGTAGACTGAATGAGGCCTATTATTAAGAAACCATCTCTGCTCAGCAGCTTCCACTGTTTGGCCGTCTCCATGACTTATTCTGTGAATAATTCAAAGAGACATCTCTGTCTCTCAGACAGTTCGCGAGGCCTGCACGTCGCACAGGTTTTAGCCTGAGAGGCAGTGGTGGGCGCAGGTTTTCAACAGCCTGTTGTTTCTCGGGCGGGTACCACGCGCAGATACCAAGCAGGAGCTCCAACGCCTTGACAACTTTTCCATAATTAGAAGAGGCCCCGCACTTAGCATGGGGGATTCTTACACTGAAATCTAACATGACATGTGTGATCACGACCCAGAGTCGTATTCAATTAATTTTTGTTGCAACACAGTGCGTACAGACACCATTCCCTGCAGCTGTCATCATGAGAGAAAAATAGCATCCTGCTAAAGTAGGCCAACCAAACTTATATATGTTTTTAAAAAAATCCTATACTTAATGTAAAATAAACAGGTGAAATGTCCTGTTTTTTGTTAATAACAAAGACAAGATAACAGAAATGCAGCATGTTTTAACCTACTTAAGTTGAGCTTCTCTGCAGTATGTTGCCTTTAGCTGTTCAGCATGTCTTTGCCGCCTTTTGAATGTCGGCACATGCTAGCTAGGCTTGTGCTTATTATTCCCCTGCAAGCTCCAGATGGATCAACACATGCTGAAAATATGACAAGCAAGACATTTGCATGTGACCTAAATCGCTTATTTCTGCTTCACCATGCAAACAAGACAGTCCAAAGACTGAAATTATTAAATGAACTTGGATTAGCAGTGAGTAACATGTTCTACCTGTATGTAAACATACATTAAGGTGTGCTGTGTGAATGTGTGTGTAAACGGGTGAATGGGGCTTGCAGTGTTGAGCAGTCAAGAAGACCAATTACCATTTAGCATTTACACTCCAAATAAAGCTGTAAATTTAGTTTCAGTTTAAACATCTTCAGTCAAAATCCAAATATCCTAATACCCTAAAAAAAACCTTTTGAAATTACAGCCATTTTTGATTCATTGCATTTCAGCTTTAGCTTCATTTGTATAGGGCAAATTCACAACAAAGGCATCTAAAGGCATTTTACAGACATTAATTTCACGCCAGTTCATTGCAAAACCAGTTCAAATAAATTCACATTAGTCCAGTTTATAATAATAATTCATACAAGCCAATTCCTAATCAAATATTGCCTACCGAAGGAAAACCAATGGATTGCATTGGATCTTTTCTTCAATTCAATCTCCAATTCTAATGAAAGTGATGCACTCAATCACATTAAAGGTGCAGAGTGTAAAAAATAAAAACGACAGAAAAACTTAATATATCATTAAAATCTGTGCCTCCATTGGTATCTAATCACTTTATTAAAATAACTGTTATGTTTTTATCCTCTTAGAATGAGCCATTTATATCTACTTGCTGTGGGTCACAAAACAGCTGATATATTTGTTCCACCAATTATATTACGGTGTCTCTGAATGGACAAACAATGATAACTGTGAAGTGAGAACCCTCTGAGCTTTAAAACTGCTGCACCGGCTTTCTTTGATAGGTGCTAGAGCACCGTTTGGGATAAATAATAGTTAATAGGCACATGGAAAAAGACAATACACATGTACATAAGATTGAAGTAGTTACTAGTATCATCTCTGCACCTGAGGCCGTTGGATCCACTCAAAAGGGAAAAAACGTTTTTGTCTGGAAGAATTTTGAACACTGACAGCCACCATCCAGTAATTTCTATGCCCATCTTTACCACTAGATGACAGTAATTTTTATACACTGTACCGTTAAGTCTAATTTGTTTTGGTTTATGTGTTAATCATTTACTAATCTGTTCATCAGTCTAAAAGAACCCACATATTAGAGACAAGATCGAATAAACATGCCTATAATTAACTACATTATACAATGCAATGTAACATCTTAAAACATGTGTGTGCCGTTAGTTTTTTTTCAAGTAATTTGCTTTGTGTGTTTTTATATTTGAACCCTATTTCCAGCAAGCCGGAACCTGCTCCAAAACAAACAGCACTTGTTAACAAAGAAAGGTAAACCCACCATCACACTTGATGCACTCATGACCAGTAAGAGAGCATTGATGTTAGAGCTGAATACACTCTGCAGCACACTATTGGTTGAAATTACATGCATGAGTTTTAAGATATTAACATGCATGTATTTGCGACAATAGCCTTTGCAATTGTTCTCTTGATCTCCATTAATTCTGTAATTGTTTGCCGCCAGTGATTTTCTGCCAAGTTTTGTAAACATCAAAGGTTTCCCTCCTTTTCTCTGAAACCAGACATAACCCATTAAATTTACATGCATATTGCATCTTGATCTCAATAAGTTGCCTAATTAATTGTGAGAGGCAACAACAGCTTCTGGTTGTTATGGGTATAGAAAGTAGTTTCTTTTAGCTTGTGTGGTCATCGTGCCGGTCCTAATGCACATATGTGTGTAACCAATTGAGAGCGGTGAGGAGCATGTGATGGTAATGCAGCCCACAGGACCCTCCTTGCCCATTAATAGCCAGGTTCCCTTTGATGTGGTCAACATGAGCGAGGTGGTCCTTTCTTTTTTGTTTTTCTTTTTCCACATCAGTTGAGGCATGTAAATTCGCCTGCTGTGTTATCTCTTCATCTGCTCAAGTGTTCACCTGAGTTCATCCACTGAATGGATAAATTAATGAAGCTCATGTCTCTCTGTGATGGTCCTGTGAAGGATTGATGACGTGGTCCTGGGTTTACCCTGCCTCGCTGGAATAGGCTGCGACCCCTCGGTGACCCTGTATTAGAATAAGCAGGTATAGAAAATGCATGGATAAATAAAAGCTGTGTTTATTTAAGCCAGTTCATAAAAGATAACTAAAAAAACCAAAGGAATTGCTTTGAATCTTCCCTTCACTTCAATCTACCACTCTGAGCAAGGCATCAGGTGACAGCGGAGAGACAACAGGGAGGGAAACTTTCAGCAGAATCAAGACCAGGAAGGGTGGCCATCTGCTTTAATTGGTTAGAGATAGAGAAGACAGGAAAGGAAGGTCAGCAAGGACTTTCACTGTAAGCCAGTGAGGGGTTACTGCTTAGGAAGATGTACATTGTTAGGGTAAGTTAAACAAGATGGCCTCAGATGGCGTGGATACCTGAGCTGATCTTTCTTGAATCGTCATAACTGATGGCCTTCAGTTTCTTCTGTTAAATATGAAAATGTTGTTCTGAAGATTTTTATCTGTGATCTTCATTTTAGAGAGATGAAGATGAGAAATAAGAGAATGTGTGTGGCACGTTAAGCTAGCTGTTCTCGCTGCTTCCTCACATCAATAACCTTAAAGAGTCAATCAGTGTGCGCTCACTGAAACATCTGACGCAGATTCAGTGGCCCTCATTTATCAAACGAACATAAGATGGAAATCTGTGTGCATGACCATTTCCACGCAAGATTAGGCGTTTATCAATTTGGACGTGAGCGTAGGATAAGATCAAATCTCACAAAAGGTCTGTGTTACGACCAACTATAGGGGTATGAGAGAGTGTAACAAAAGATTTACACAAAGGACAGATGTTTAAGTTCAGTAAAAGCAAGTTTTATTGTTTTGAGCAAAAATTAAGATTAATCACAACGGTGGCAACACTACCAGTGTTGGGGTTAACGAAACTGCTGAAAGAAACACAAAACCATCACCTCTAAAGTCTAACTAAAAAATCCTGCCAGATAAACAAAACACAAATTTAACCAAAAAGTTGAACATAAACTGGCATACCCATCTAGGCTAAACAAACAATAAACCAAGAGAGGTGTACAAAAACAAATCACACTAAACTAGCCCAACACTTGCTTACTTTACTCTATTAACGTTTAACACAATATTACTATAACATGAAATACAAAAGAACTTAAAGAGCAGCTCAATGAGCAGAATACTATCAAAACCAAACCAAAACACACAAGCAGACAGGTTTAACCCTGCCGAATTTTCTAACTAGTTTAAATAAAGAGCACAGAAAGCACACAATCAATAGCCACCACTAGTCTGCCAAGTTGAAGGGGAAACCGTCTGTCAAGAAGCTTCTCCCTACTGAATGAGCGCACATAGCAGGCCTTTTTTTCCTGGTTGATGGCAACTTGCATTGTGATTGGTCGGGTGGTGAGCCAACCAGATATTAGAAGACGAAGGTGTGTCTGTTCTGGCCGCATCGAACAGGAAAAAGGACTGGCATTTGCATGAGTGACAAGCCTCAGGTGTCAGCAATGAGCGGCATCTGTAACAGTCTGAGATTGTGTAAGTTTGAGTCAGTGTGGATTTGCGTGCAGCATAGCAGGCGCTGAAAATAATTATTAAGCAAACCTCAAACCATCATCAAAGCATAAGCAGCCAACATGTTCAGTACTCAATTAACCCATTTGCAATAAAAGAAAGCATATTTAAATGGATTCTCATAACGAATAAGTAAAATAGCTTACTGATATGCTTGGACTGCACACTGACGCTTTAAATGATCTGGGAAAAAAGCATATATGATAAACAGCCTAAGCCCACACATGACAATTAGAATAGCTCAAATGTAATAAATATGCCCAGAAATCATTACACACTACAATTTGAAATAATGATTAAAACAAACAAAGATTTCTGTTTGCAATCAAACTTAAATGTATTTTCACTCTTGGAGCATCTCATCACCCTACTGGCAAACCCTGCCAGCAGGAGCGCAGGTGTGCGCACACACGCACACATCCATGGTGGAGCACTGGTTATTGTTGCAGGTGGATGTGTCTCGGAACAGCGGTGGGATTCTACTGTACTCTCCGGAGAAAGTCTGCAAGATAATATTTTCCTGTGCAGTCTTGCACAATATTACTCTGACTAATTGAGCCCTTCGATGCCCCGGTGCAGCCAGAGGACGGATGCCCAAAGAACCGTGCCCAGCACAGCCTCCACACTGAGGCCTTTGACTTCGGTTTTTAGGCTGCCAAACAGCACCTCTTTATTTAATTCCACCTCACAAGTAAGGCTTTCGATCTCGACCTCCAAAAACAGAACGTCTAGCCGAACATCTTCTCTCCATGTTTTGACCGCACTGGGCGAGGCCTCTGGACCAGGAATAATTAAGGGCGTAACATGTAAATGACAATGGGTTTCAGCCAATACATTTATCAAGGCCCAATCATTCCTGCGCTGGGATCGGTAATATACAAATGCTTCATAAATTACACGTGGATCCAATCGAAAGATGATTCCTGTGATCAGATCTGAGCTCATTTCCACGTTCGTTTGATAAATGAGGGGCAATGAGTTGAAAAAATGTTAATGGACTAACAATGTTGAAGGTGTGTTACGCACCAAAAATACAGAAGAGACAGGTGTTCATGTACACGTCAACATCGCCAAGGCCGATTCTTAGCTAAGTTAGCAATATCATAATTAGCAGAAGCTGAGGAATTCATTTTTAAGTCTATATATTGTGTTTTTCCCAAACAGCCTCTGTTTTTTACAGAAGACAGTCTCATAACAGATCAATCAATTGTACAACAGCTTTGTTTTCCTTGTTCCGGTCTCTTTACGATACAGTTCTTAGCACGGCACTGATGATGTTTCCACCATGTGACAATGTTGATGCTCGCAACATAATTACATCAACAGCTGCCACTCTTCGCTAGGACAAAAGGGCCATATAAGAGGGAAGGAAGGGTTGATGGTTGGTGTTAAAAGCCTGCTATTTAAGTAAAAGACTGCTGGTTTAAATCATGACCTCTGCAGTCTTTCCCACAATCCTTTCACCTTTAAGCCTCTGCAATAATTCCACAAGAACTTGGAGAAACCAACGTAGCTCCTGCTTGCTTATGATTTTAATTAAAAGTCAAAAGAGAGTTGTTATGTTAGAATTAATGCACAGTTAGATTTACATGTTCAAAAATTTACAGCTTGTATTTGAAAACTAGATATTGTCATACTACACAATCTAATACTCAATGTTTCCATCATATGACAAAAAGCAACTGCGACCACAGTTTGTAAGCCTGGACTGTAAAAGTACTGCATACTGGACGTGTTAAAAGTCACTATTTAACCATTTTTGCTGAGACTTTGCAAATGCATTCTCCATAGTCAAGCAGAATCAACAGCATCCAGCAGGGGGCAGAAGACAAGTATCAGATTGTCTTCAATGTGGTTTTGAGACAAGTTTTTACCATAAAGTGATGCAAACGGTCTCAGAAACTGTATCAGATATGATATGGCATAATAGGGTTAAGTATTTAGTATTACAGCTTCAATATGTGCATTTCCACAGATCTATTCTTGACCTCATGAATGGCCCAGACAGCTCCTTCACATCACTATTTTGGGTTCAGCCAATCTGGGTTCTGTAGACAATCCAGCCACCAGGTACTGGGTGGTGAATTCTTAGCTGGCTCCAAATATCCCTTCAGAGTTCATGTGTCTTTTTCATCATCCTTATAGGTCTAATAAAATTATTGCAGTGTGAAAAAAGGAAACTATTTCAAAGGACTGCATAGATATTATACATAGATTTTTAATTACCAGAACAGTAAATTCCTCAAAGATAATCTACTAACATGCATCCTGCAATAACCATTTTCAACTCCATAGTGTGTTAAAAATAGTCATTTCCTTTACAAGTTGTTGAATATCTCACTGTCCTGCATGTAAAGAGCACCTGGTCAGGCTCTAGACCTTGTCTAGAAAGCTCTCTGTGACATCCTTCACTGTAGAACCAAAATCTCATGAAAACACTCAGAGAAAGTGGCACAGGTCAGATTATTTCATGAACACAAACAAATGTAAGCAGAATAGATCGGTCGATGAAAACTGCAGACAACACTGGATGAGTGTTTGTACCCCGTCTTAGTAAAATCATACAAGTGTGTTCATCCTCTGCAGGCTACATATAGATGGATAGCTAATTATCTTTTGTTGGTAGGCACAATGGCCTGGAGGCCGCACTGGCCCGGCAGCCTCAATCATAATACCTGTAAACAGTGAGTAACTAATTGCAAACCTAGCCGGCATGATTGTATTGTATCACAATGGCAAAGCCGATGAAAAGGGAGGCGGGCTTTTAATCAGAGAAGCTTTATTTGTTGAAGATGAGAGATATGGATCATACTGAGTTCTCAAACCACAGGTGCTTTCATTAATGCTATTTTTGAGGGGAGTATATTCACACAACTAACTTCACATTAATGTTAACAAATTAAACTGGATATGATAATAAAGTTATGTATCAGCTCTTTACAGCATTGTGCAATGCTTTCCAAAAATCAGCCTTAAATTCTAACTAGAATGTCCTCTACAGTACAAAGAAGTGTAGAATTATCCTTTATAGAAGGGTTAAGGTTAGTCCACATCTGTCGACCCGTTAGCTCCCATTACCATTAGCCCTGATGTCAACGACTCAATTCTATGGACCCTGTCTTTTGGTGAAATTTTAAAAATTTGGCTCAGAAATGTGCCTCTGGTTTTTATCATGCGCAAAAAAAAAGAAGCTCAACCATGTTCCAATCTCCCACTCCACCCTCATACTATCCTTATCTTTTTTCCTCTCGTTTCTCTTAGTGGATTCTACAATTTGATTTATCCTTGTTTGTACAAGCAGCCTGTATTCGGAGCCATTGGCTGGTTATTGTAGCACCGTGTCTTGTAGATCCTGTCGCTCAGTTGTTAAGCTTTAGAGACAAGTGGTCTTGAAGATCACTGTAATAAACAATTATTCTTATTAAACTAGAGGAGCAAAGGTGAAAAGTAATAGGCTCAAATTTGAAACAAATATTCAATCAGCACTTTTTGTGAAGGATGAGGGGTTTTAGGGACATGAACATCTATGTGTCTAATATAAAGTTAAGTCTTGAAGTCTTATAAGTTTATAATAATCAAATACTTACTTATATAATATTGAAACAGTCCTTTTTGTTATAGCATCTCCTTTATTCTGCATCACTATTCTTTTGTGTGACAAGGTAAAAATGTTAGTGGTCTTTATATAATCACTTTAAAGGTCCCATATTATACCTTTTTTCAACAATTTCATATGTGTGTCAGAGGTCCAGCAATATTGTTTTCAAAGTGTATTATTCAGCCTTGGTCTTTAATTCCAGCCATTCCAAAAGTGGCTCTAGTGAGCTCTACTGAGAATGGGCTGTTTCTGAACCTAAATGTTTGAGGGTTGTTTGTCCACACCCCTCAATGGGAAAGGATCCGGCTTTCGTTGGTGTCCACTCGGTGATTTTAGATGGTGAGTTCAGCTAGCCAGGGGGGATGGGTCAATGACAGTATCCACTGCTGGGGGGAATGTTATTTTCCTTTTGTGATGTTATAAGGGGAAAGATCTAGTTAAAAGTGGATGGAGAGACAACACGTTTGGGAGCATGCACATGTGAACATGCATGTGTGACCATGCAACAAGGAAGAAATGTGTGCTTGCAAGAGGGCCATGACCACGCCGCACCCTGAAGCATCAGGGGGAGATAGAGGGGAGCCAGAGGCCCCAAAAGTCTGGCAGGTCCACAGAGCAGAGCCCAGGACAGCCGAAGCAGAGAGAGCAGCGGCCCCACCCAGCCCAGAGCAGAGGTGTCCCCAGATTGGAGCCCCTCGGGCGCGACGGGGCAGGGCACCGAGCAGCCCAGGGCGACAGTGAGCAGGCCCAGTGGGCACCGGGCGCTGCAGCACGGGCCACACGGAGAACGGGCACCCTACAGATCCAAGAGCCACCCATCCCCCCCGTCAGAGCCCTGCCCAGGAACCCGACCGCCCCAGGCAAAACCACCACGGGCCATGCCAACCCAACACCAAGGCTAGGTACCCCAGGAACAAGGACATGGCCCGAAGCACATCCCAGGATACGAGGGCATAGAAAGACCCCCGCCCCCCCTGCCTGAGTTGTGCGTGCATGAGTGTGTGTTATGTGGGTAGTGCTATAGTGTTAAATGTGGTAGTGTAAATAAAATCGGGGGGAGAGAGGTCACAACGGGAGGGGATGGGGGAAGGACCACCTCGATGGCTTCTGTCCGCACACCCACAGCCCGTGTCCCCATCCCCATGAGGCCCTAAATGCATATTGGTGTCTATGTTGTAATTAAAGTTTTGTGGGGTAGGCAGTCGCAGGGGTCTATCGAGGGATCCCGCAAATGGGTACCACTCAGCCAAGCCCACTGTCTCCGCCTGCCCCACAATGCCCTGTGTGTGGTGTGTATGGTATGGGAGGAGAGGAGAGGGAGGGGGCACAACCGTTAGAAAAATCTCTCTCCCGGGTGACCAACTCTTCAGCTTGCCGCTGTAGACACCTCCGCCTCCCCAGGACACCTGAGGGCTGAAGGGCAAAGGCCCAGCCCGGCCACGAGTCCAAGGCAGCAGTGACACAAACGCCCACTCGCCCCCACAGCCCCCCGCTACCACCCCAGGGGACCAGAGAGCCCAGGCTTTATAATGCGATTAAGAACTGGAAGGAGCCCTAAAGTGGTGGTAGTTCCCACTGCTGCCAGGGCTCCCTCAGTGTGTGTGATTGTATGTGTTATGCGTAAAGGGGTGTAGTGTTAAATGTGCTAGTGTCTATAGTGCAAATAAAATCGGGGGGATAGAGGTCACAGCAGGAGGGGTCAGGGTATCGACCACCGCAGTAGCTCCTGTAGCCCACCCACAGCCCGTGTGCCCATCCCCACGAGGCCCTACATGTATGTCGGTGACTAAACTGTAATTAAAATTAAGTGGGGTAGGCGGCTGCAGGGATCCCCAACTGGGAACCCCTCAGCCAAGCCCACCGCCTCCGCCCGCCCCACAGTGCCTCTAGTGTGGTGTGTATGATGTGTGGTGGCGGGGAAGGGGAGGGGCGCGGGGAGGGGCACAACCGGGAGAAATCATACTAAAAAAGAAGTTGATTTTGGGTAGAACCATCATTTTTATAGTGGCAACTCTCCCCATAAGTTAAATGGGTAGAGATTTCCAGCGAGCAAGATCATCTTCTATAGTCTTAAGAAGGTGAATGCTATTAAGCTTTCTTAGTACTGAGAGCCTGGAGGGAACATTTACATCCAGGTATCTAATGTTACCTGATTGCAATGTGATGCTGGGTAGATTTTGAAAGCTACAGTTGATGGGTAGAACTGTGCTCTTAGACCAGTTAATAGAGTAGTCCGAGAGTGATGAGAATTAATTAATGTCATCATCTTAAAGACTTATTTTATGAGTGATATTTTTGGACTGAATGCCTTTAATAGCTTGATTATGTCTAATCGCAGCAGCTAGCGGTTCAATAAATATATAGGGAGGGTGGTCTGCCACAGTCTCATTGAGTTTGCAATGAAGGCTCTAAAGGTGGATTTATGCTCGCACAGCGTCTGCGTCTACGTAAATGCCGTAGGCTTGGTGTAGCTCTGCAGAGACTCTTCCAGACTTGGCGTGCACCCCTGCTATGCAGATGGTTACGCAGAGGTACTCCCTGTTGTTCAGTATGGGATCACGTGTTGCTGGATGTCTGGATCTCCTCGTGGTAACCACCATTTTTAAAAACAATAACAGGTGGATCAAGTTGATGAGAGGCTGATTGAATTATTTCTTCGTTTTCTTCCACAAGCTAATAAAGACATTGAACCATACTGGACACCATTGTTGTTTTAAAACAGAAAATACCTATCAAACTAAAGTGAACCATCAAAAGAACTCCAACCTGTTGAGTTTACTGGCTGATACCACACCTGCTGCCACCTTCAGATTAGGAGGAGAAACTGCAACATGACACCAAAACAACGTGCACCCCCTACGCTCGAGTGCGAGAGCAAACTCACCAGCTTCACCGTAACCGACCACTCGCAGATGCCACGTGAGCATAAATCCGCCTTTAGAGTGTTGGTAATCTTATACAGCTTCTGGCTTTCCAGGATCCATGTATGTGGCATTGAGTCATAGGCTTACTAATAATCAATCCAGGCAGTGTACAGGTTTGTCGGTCTGGTTTTGCAGTCTCGGGCGACAACCAGCAGCTGGTGTTTTGCTCCTCTGGTACCTTTACCAATGCCTTTCTGTGTCTCTGTCATGTAATGATCCATGTGGCCATTTATGCTGCCTAACAGTAGCTTCCATGCTGTGGAGAGACAGGTTATTGGCTGATATTTGGATGGGACTGTTTTCTTCTGAGGATCTCTCAGTATCAGGACTGTCCATCCCTTGCTCAGCCATTCAGGGCGGATCCCATCAGCAGTAGGTTCATTTGTGCATCTTTAACATTACGTTTTAAGTTAGCGTCTTTAACCAGTAGGTGTGTGTCATGTCTGGGCCATGTGCTGTCGAGTTCTTAATATCTGAGAGTCTTTGTTGGATTTGAACTGTTTCCCTCAAGCAGTAGATGTAGTGACATACAGGGGAGGAGTAATTTGATCAAAATAAACATATTTGTTTTGATTTATTTTAAATGTCTTTGTTTTTTTTTTGTTTTTAAATAGTGAATTTTATAGTGTTTAGTGTACAATGTAATGTACAAACAAAATTTTCCATTAGAGATAAGAAAATGACTGAACCTGTTGCTTAGAATCAGGGGTAATATGGAGAATGTTGACTGCAGAATTACAGTGTATGCAACCTTAATCTCTCATGTAACAAGTTAATGAGAAACATCATGTTAAATGTCAGCATGCAAGTCCATACGTGATTTCATCCACTTCCCATGTTTACATGAACTAGAGATAAACGGTATATGCCACAAAGCCTATAACAAGGAAGATGTTGATGAAGGTGAAAAATAAGCAGACTTTTGTTGCACTGAACATCTTTGAGCAAATAATTGTATCAAGAAATGTCCAACATCTTTAATAAAGTCATAGCACCTTCCTATGCATCCACAAACAATTTACTTTACTCTTAACCTCAAAAGGGTTTGAGTTAGTAGTTAGACCTACATGTCAGGCATTATTTTCTATTGGCATGTTTGCCAAAAGAAAATAACAGCAATAACTTTGACACTACCATCCCACAGTTTACAATTTCTTTTTGTAACATTTAAAACGTTGAATAATTATACAAACGAACCTTTTATACATTTTCTGGTTATAACGGGTTTCTATTTAATAGTAACTTATTTATGTGAACATCAAGTGATTGATTGAAATCTTTTTCATAAGGTTTCTGTTCCCATGACAAAGACTGTTTAACAGTCATAGAGCTAATGATAGCTGGCTCACTAACTAGTTATGATTTCTTCTGTTTATTAGAAAAACTACTTCAAGAATGACGTTAAACTTCTAGAAAAGACAGACATTGCAGGAGTAAAACATATAACGGGTCACTTTAGATATAACAGGGTCACCATATGTCCTCTTTAACCCGGATATGTTCTCTATTTGAGCAAAAAAAGTGTGTGTGCTCAGAATTTCTAAATCATCCAAGATTTTGCTCTAGATCAGTCTCACATTACCTCAGATTTGCATTGTGTCTCACTATCCTGCAGTCGCTTATATACTCCTTCACAGCCAATGTCATGCCATGCCTTGTCCTGTGGGGGAAGCAAAGCTCATCTATTTTTACCCAGTGAGAGGGTTCAACACCCACAGATCAGCATAAGCACCTTAATAAGACGAGGTGAAGATGGGGTATATGTTTTGGACTGATGGCCTTGACGGCTTGAAGTTTTATAGTTTTAGATGTGAGAGTCCAGTATTTAGTAAAGATAGAAGAGTCCTAAACATAAATGTACATTTACAGTCAAGCTACAAATAACTCACATACAAACTTACATCAGTTCAATAAAAAGACATGAGTTTATTTTTTTTTACTTTGTTTATGTATTTATATTCATAATATTGATATAATATTTATGTTACTTTATTCATTTTTATGCATTTAATATTAAATTGTACTTTATTTCATTCCAATAATTTATTTTTTTTATATACTCAGATTCATCTTGTGTTTATATAATTCCAAATAAATCCAGGCATTAAGGGGTTAATAATAAGTCATAAATGATCTTTTTACAGTACAGTAACGCACTAAAACTGGAAGTGGACTGAATGCCACAGCAAAGATGTTTTTCCCCCACATATTTAGGCTTACACTTTACTTAATCTTTGCCCCCGTACCAAACACACATACACACACACAACAACAACAAAACAAACAACAACAAAGAACAAGAGAGAAAGGCATAAGTAAAGTTGTTGCCAAGTGTGGGCAGTAGAGAAGTAAATTAGTAAAAAAGTGTCATGCTTTATAGTAGCCTTGACTGTGGACAAATTTGTTTATATTCACTTGATCATGGTGGTCATGGTGCCATCGTGAACAGAAAATCTTACATTTGTAAACTGGGTATCTCTTATTCTGTGTCCTCGTTTGTTTCTCCATCTTTTTCCACCACTTCTCGTCCTCTGTTGAACCGCTCACTTCAGTCATACACAGGCCTCTTTCTTGCAGGGATTCATTCCAGATGTTTTTTAGTCCAGATCTTTATCCAGAGAGTTGTGGTCATCATGTGACCATCATGTGTTTAAGCTTGCTGGTCTTTCTGGGTCAGTCAGAGTTTCTCAGCCCCATCCGCTGCTGTTTGAGTTCCCTGAGGCCACTGAAGCTGGTCAGCGGATCAACATGACTTGAGGCTATGGGTAAACTCAGGCAGGTCTCGGACCCAGAGGTGCCAACTCAGATTTGTAGTTCTGCGGTCTGAAGGACCTCTGTGATGGACCTGGATGTGATCAGATCCGAGTAGCACTAATCCAGTGGGCTGGTTGGGGCGGGTTGGGACTCTGGTGTCCCATTAAGTTTAGCCTGGAGGATCATAAGGTTACAGTTTCAAGAGTCTGGACTGGCCCTACATAACATGAGCTGAAGGTCCAACGCGCTGAGCAATTCATAAGACTACCAACGAGTAGAGGAGCTATTAGACTATGAGAGTGACATACAGAGAAAGAGGTAGTTTGAAAGAAATGCATAATATCTGTATTTGCAACAGCAATATTGTGTGTTTGAGTTTGAGGTGTATAGACTTTTTTCACTGTGTGTGCAACAATGTGTTTTGTCAAGTGTAGAAGAAGAGTTGCACCCTTTTGTCTTTGCAAAAGTACCAAACCCACAGAAAAACATGTGGAGTCCTGGTCTGCAGTTATTTAGTTCAAAGTATCAACTTATATCAGAAGCAATTTTCTGTGTAATATCATAAATTATTGAATCAACTGGATCTTTCATTGCATGTAGTCCATTACAATGATATTTTCTACAACTCACGATATCTTGACATGTAGATTAAATTTGATTTCACAAGGGTTTTGAAAAGCTAGCACACGGATACACCAGAAAAAAACAACAAAATTTTCATTTAGTTTTGATAGTTTGTGGATCCCTGTAAAAGCAGAGGTCAGAGTTGGAGGACCTAAAACCTTTAGCAAATATCTAAAAACAAAGTCAGATAATAAGCTCTATTTTTATTACAGTCCAGTAATATTTTACTGTCCTTCATGCAGATAGCAGGAGATTCGCAGCACGTGTACAGTATACTGTACAAGCTCAGAAAATATTTGATAATTCCTGCATTTTCTTGTTGTAACCTTTAAAAACAAACCTATGCCCTGCGGGCTTCTTTGCTCAAATTAAAGCTGATGTAATCAGACTCGATTATGTCCTTGGGAAATGTCCTTTTTTCTTTCTTTCTTTTCTTTCTAAGTGTTCAGCTACATGTCATTAATTGGTTCTAATCTCAGCTCTTTATTGAACGTGACACTCAAAACAGGCAATGTCTCTATATCTAATAATACAAGGGCCAGTTAAAGGGATGGGAAGCGTAAAGAAAACTGAATAATTAAAATTTAATTACTGGCCAGTTAATTTGGCTATTGTGGTAAATTAACCAGCACATGTAGAAGTGTTAAAAATATATTAGGCCCTGATCTTCAGATGAGGCTTTTGGCACAATGACCTGTTACAGCCTCCAGGGATTAGTGTGTGCGTGTGTGTGGGTGTGTGATTATCTTAAACCATAAACATTGTATCAGAATCTTTTAGGCCATTTTTCTCACAAAACTACTGTGAGGAATGAAAACATTCAAATAGCCCCATAATCTGCAAATATTTTTGGATTTCCATATGTTAGACATCATTGGAAAGCTTGAAAAGAAAAAAACAACTTTCAGAATCTGCAAATACCTCAAAATGTTCATTGGGAGACAAAGGACATTTTAATGCTTAAACATGCAATTCCAAATATATATATATATAAAAAAATAAATAAATAAAAGGTTTTTTTTCTTTTTTTTTTTCTTTCATTTTTGTTCATTACATTTTGTTAAAGGGCCAATTAAAGATTTGCGATTTGAAAAATTAGAATTTTCTGTCTATTATTTCTGTCAAATATGTAATTATACAACTGTTGTCACTGCACATGATGATAGTGTCTTTTTCATACAATATTTTGAGACTTAACATAAGTTTTTAGAAAATGATCTGAAAGTAGTTAAAGTAGTCATCACATTTAAAGGGCTTTTTTTTTTTTTTTTTTTTGGATTGTATGAAGCTCTTTCAGGTGGTTAGTTTCTTATCTGCAGCCTTCAGAGTGCTCCTGGTTCGGAGAAATAGGTAAGATTTCTTTCTACAACAATCCAAACCTCTAAAATTTATTTAATTAAAGTTTATTTAGTCACTGGAGTGAACACTATATTGTAGATTTTTTCACCGAGTCATGTGGTAATATGAATGCTCTTTGGTTGAGTGACAAAGTAAATTTTAAATTATTTATTAACTAAAGTAATGCAATGCAATAATCCAAAATATAGTCTGATTTCAAAACTGCATACTCTACTTTAGGTAGTATGAAACTAGGGAGTAGGTTTGATTTTGACATTGGTAGGAACAAAAAAAGTGGTCCATAGAGTCCCCTGGAAGACAAGTAACTTATAATCAATGTTTACTTGTTGTATAATGCAATTTAGTGGCTAAAACATCTGAATACGAATAGGTTTATAATCTATTTAGAATTATTTTACTTAATAATGTTTGTGGTTTAATGAGTTGAAGACATTGACCAGCATATTTGTTTTTCATCAGTATTTTCCAGAAAAGGCAGCAGTTTGCACAAATTTGTAAATTATTTTTATCAACAGAAATGTAAGTCACACTGTACAAGAAATCTACTTAAATTCACTCACTTAATAAAACCTTGAAGTAAAATAAGATCTTTAACAGGATTGCAAACACAGTGATAAACCATTGCTAAAAAGCTATTTTATCCACATAGTAATAGTTCTGATAAAGAAAATCTATGTGATCATTGTCAAAGCATAGAATTTGTGCTGTTACAGGAAATGTTCATTTCTGCATCCTTTTTATTCTCATTTTAATTTTCTTTTAAAATTCATAGTCTATGTTTTGCAGGGATGTCTATCAAACACAAATGTCTTTTTGAATCTGTACAATATTATGTGAAGGTCAGGTAAACATTTAAGTAATTCAATGAACTATTTCTTAATTCAATTCAGCTTTATTTGTACAGCACCAATTCCCAACAAAGTCATCTCAGGGCACTTTACAGACAAGTCAATTCAAGTCAATTTATTGTGATCCAATCAGTATTTATACAATCTAATTCAGAAATAAATAATAGCCTAAAGAAACCAACAGACTGCATTATATCATTCTGTTGGCTTAAATGGATATTTAAAGACAAAGTCACAACTCTGAGACTAAAGCTCACCTGTCTCAGTATATCCGCCTCTCTCTAAAGATAACACATTGTAGGATGCTAATGAAACATGCTTTTTTATATAGTGACTATATTATCACCATTATATAACTAAATAACAGAATAATAATTTCTTTGTAACTTAAACTTTTACACAGACACACTTCAAAGTAAATCCTGATGTCCCTTTCTTTTCTTTTTGTTCTGACTGAGGACACAACCCAGGATCCAGTTAGAGATAGCCAGAAGCGCTAGCTCTTCGAACAAAGTGAGTGACAGCAGAAACAGCCAATCACATTAGCAAAAACAAAAGAGCAGAGCCAATCACAACAGTATTGATAGTTTATGAGGTGGGACTTGTAGCAGCAGTGCTGCTGATAGAGAGCACAGATTGCTAAGCTGTTCTGTGAGAAGGAAAATGATACGGGCAAGTCAGAAGTTGCTGGATATTGGTAGGGACATGTCCCTGTCATCCATACCCAATACTACACCCATGGTATCCAGTATGCAGTGCATACTATGTACTAAGTTTGTTTCAAGCACGTAAGATCCCACCTTATGAGCAGGTTATTGTGTAGCATACTATGGCATTTGTTAGCTAGTTTTTGGTTTAGAAATGCAAAAGTAAACAATGGCATAGCTGTGTTTAGCTTGTTTAATCCTGGTGGAAGAAATTTTAAAAATGTTCATCTTATTCAGATGTTATATTTACCTACCTTACAGTGTAGTGATGTCAACACAGTATGCAACCCAGACTGGCCAGAATATTTCCAAATTAATACACATTCTGTGTACTTTACGCATACTGCATGCTACATAAAACATACCCAACCTTGATAAAATCATCCAATACTATTTGTACAGTACACAGCTTTGAATGCAAGCACAATTTTTGCTAACACTTATGAAAGTTTTAGCAGCAACAAGCTTGGTAAGGGCATCGGCAATCTTCACTGTGGGATTTTGTTTTGGGCGGGTTGGTGGGTTTTCTCTTTTATTTTTCCTCTCTCAAGGGCTACTCTTCCCGGTGTACTGGCTTACACTCAGCTTAGATGATGGGTGACTGGAACTTTGTCAGTGTTAAGGGGCTGAACCATTCTGTGAAACGGGCCAAAGTTTTCTCACACTTGAAACATCTCAGGGCAGGGATCGCGTTCCTCCAGGAAACCCATTTGCATCAGTGGAGGTTGGATGGAGTTTGGGGTGGACAGGTTTTTAACTCCTGCTTTGCGGGGAGGGCCAGGGGAGCAGCGATCCTCATTGATAGAAACATTTTCTTCCAACCTTTTACCATTATATCTGACAAGAATGGATGGTACATTATAGTTTTGGTAGTTAACCTTTACGCTCCCAACTCTGATGACGTTCAATTTTTTCTTAACTTTTCTCCAACCTCCATAACTCACACATTCACACACTTTGATCTTTGGAGGGGATCTTAACTGTTTCCTGGACGAAACCCTTGATCGTTCTTCCCCATAACCCGCCACTTTGAGTAAATCAGCAGGCTTGGTTAGATGTTTTCTATCTGATTTTAGCCTTTCTGACCCCTGGCGCTTCCTCTACCCATCTGGCAGGGAATATTCTTTTTTCTCACATATCCATCAAACTCACTCTCAGATAGACTACTTTTTTTCTGGACAGCTCCCTCCTGCCAAACCTCAAACACTGTAGTTATGAGAGTAAAGTTTTTTCTGACCACGCACCGGTTGTTCTCAGTCTTTTTTTTCCCGAGGCTGTACAGGTGAGGAGGCACTGGAGGACATGTCATTACTTGCGAACGAAAACTTCCTTCTTCACATCTCCAGTCATATTAAGATTTTCCTTAGAGACAATAATACCCCATGCATGTCTAATACAGTTATTTGGGAGGCCATGAAGGCTTATCTGAGAGGTGAAATTATCTCATTTAAAGCTCACAAAACCAAAACTTTGAAGCAGAAATAGATTGATTTAGTCAACCAGATTTTGGATATTGATAGACAACATGCCACCTCCCTCTCCTGCACTATACAAAGTGCGTTTACAACCTCAATCCAAACTCAACCTTATTACCTCCCGCTTTGTCGAGGGTCAACTCCTGAGAGGTAGGTACACTTTTTACGAGCATGGGGAAAAGTCGGGCAAGCTTTTGGCCAATCAGCTTTGGGGTCAGAGAGCCAGGCAACTTATTCCTAGTGTCCGAAATGACGACGGCTCCATCTCCTCATATCAGAAGACCATCAATAAGAGGTTCAGCTTCTACTCCAACCTTTATCATTCAGAATCAGCATCGAATGAGGACATGATCGAAAACTTCTTTCATGACTTAGATATGCCCTCCCTTTAGTGAGAACTAAACTTGACGTGCCCATCACTCAGAATGAGATCTCGTCAACAATATCATCCATGCAAGAAGGCAAGGCCCCCGGACCTGATGGGATGCCGTCAGACTTTAATAAGAAATTTTCCACTAACTTGTCCCTCTTTCAGTATCCGGTGTTTGCTGAAACCGGAAATACTGAGGGGAGATATGGAACATAAAATCTCATTGTATGCGGACGACCTGCTTCTTTTTATCTAATCCTAAAAATTCTCTCCCTGAAATACTTCAACCTCTCAGGGTACAGGATCAGTCTGGGTAAAAGCGAACTTTTCCCAACTGGCAAGGAAGCACACAATTCTGTTGACAGGACCTCCCCATTCAAAGTGATCAATCAATCAATCAATCAAAGCCTTTATTGTCATTACACATGGGAATGTAACGAGATTGCTCAGAGCTCTGCTGAGGTAGCGTGATGTGGCAAGGTTTTCCAGAGAAGGTAGGGGACATCCAATGATTTTTTCTGCT
>JBAMHW010000006.1:27299621-27319962 GCA_037177495.1 Rhadinocentrus ornatus
CAGACCCCTTGTGAGACCATATGCTGGTGCGGTTGGCCCTGGGTTCCTCCTAATGCAAGACAATGCTAGACCTCATAAGGCTGGAGTGTGTCAGCAGTTCCTGCAAGACGAAGGCATTGATGCTATGGACAGGCCCGCCCATACCCCAGACCTGAATCCAATTGAGCACATCTGGGACATTATGTATCGCTCCATCCACCAATGCCACGTTGCACCACAGACTGTCCAGGAGCATGGCCAGGCATTGTAGGGAGGTCATACGGGCACGTGGAGGCCACACACACTACTGAGCACCATTTTGACTTGTTTTTAAGGACATTACATAAAAGTTGGATCAGCCTGTAGCGTTTTTTTCTACTTTTATTTTGAGTGTGACTCCAAATCCAGACCTCTGTGGGTTAATAAATTTGATTTCCATTGATGATTTTTGTGTGATTTTGTTGTCAGCACATTCAACTATGTAAAGTGGTTAATAAGAATAGTTCATTCATTCAGATATAGGATGTGTTGTTTTAGTCTTCCCTTTATTTTTTTAGCAGCATATTTAGTGGCAGTCTGAGGATGGAGTGACATTCAGTCTAGCACCAGCAAAGCAGAAAAAAGGTAAACCATTCAGCATTGAAGCCTCATGTTCTGTGTACACCATAGTTTCTTTCTCTCTGAAGGTCTGGGAATGGGGCTTTATCAATTAAAAGAGCTTTATGTTTTCCCTGAGGGGACATAGGGAGTTCAGATCAGAATTTTTGTGGAGAAGGTTGATTAGCTGTGCTACATGCTCAGTAATCTCAGCACCAACATGCACACAAGCCCCAACCACACCCACATACACACCTTCACCAACCCCTCACCGCACCACATGCACATGTTTGCACATGTTTGCACAAGTTTGCACAGCCCATTATTCACATTCTTTCTCTCATTTATGATGCCTAAAATAAAATATGATTGAAGTTTATTTTCAAAATCATTGACAGAGACTGGGCTAAATTCATTCACGGTTTGGCTTACATATAAAAAAATTCATTTGAACTGGTCAAAAGTATCTGAATTTGCCCTTGCAGTAGTTTTCTCAGAGCAAATTCTGTTGTAACATAAACCTTGAAGCAGTGGTGTGCTTTATTTGCCGTCAGATAAAGGAAGACTTGTATCCAAAGACCAGAGTATGACCTCTCTCATAGCTCTTCAATTGATTTTATTTAAAAGGGGGAGAATTTGCAAGGCCAGCATATTTCATCTGTTGCAAAATTTCTTTGAGAGAGCAGAAAAATAATCAGCCATAGCTTTACAGTTTCTTATTTCTTAAGAAAATTTGCCCAAACAGCTAAACACTACACACTTCTTTCTGCTTTATGGTTCAGTTTAATGATGTTAATAATTCTCATTTCTGATTAGGTCCTTTTTCATTTTTTGGAGCCAATTTTCTCCAGTTATTGTTTTATATATTTATATTGGTAAATTGTTAGATAATTTGATGTGCTGTTGGGATTTCCCATTAGAAAGTTAGGATTTAATGAGAGCAGGGGGACTTGTGGACTGTGCAACTTCCTACGGTCGCTGTGACTTGACTTTTAAGGAAAGCAGGAAGCATTTTAAATAATATAAGTCACATTATCCAAATGTATAATTTTTGTATTCCATTCTTTTAATAAATAACTAAAAATAAGAGAAAAGATTAAAATAGTTTAATTAGTCTGATTACAAGGTGATGTAGCTATGGTGTGTACATATATGAATACTTAACCTACTAATTGCATTATATTATAACTGAAAAAGTTTAGATCATTACATAAAATCCTTTATATTATACAATTATAAAAAGATAAAAATATATTTATTATATTTAAAGGCTAAATAATTAGGAATTTTTCAGTAAAAAATAATATAAAATGTTCTAATTTGTTGCGAGGGATAAAAGCAAACTTCCCTATAAACAATCTGTCCTCTACATCAACATGTCTTTGTCAAGCTTTTCTCCTTTCAAAAAAAGAGTTACATGATGTAATAATTTCGGTGCACTGTGTAGCTCTATCTTACTTCCTGGTTCCTTAACCAATCATATGCAACTCCCCAAGTTGCCAAACAACAGTGCAACGTTTGGTATTTTATGTCCGCAAAAGAGCAGCAGTAATGATGTTTACGGCCAAGTGAATTGTTTGTTTGTTCTTATAAACATATATAATTACTATAAAGTTATTTTTTTAAGTGAGACTAAGGGAAAACAGCCACTGCGTGGCATTTGTTGATTAATGTAGCTTTTGTTTACACTCTATTTTATGCTAACGTAAATTAGTGCGTGAAATTAGCGCTAGCATTGCAAAGCATAGCAACTTACTGTGTGTGAATCATCTTCACTCGTCGCCATCATGATGTCTGCTGGTGCTATGTTCTCATTCCTTTATAGACTGTATATAAAAGAGCCATCGAAACTATCCAAGGGGGAGTGGGAGAGGGAGGAGGAATGCTCTCCGTGTTTTTCTCTTTCGACTGCAGTTCTGATTTGAAACACTAGGTGTCAATGCTACTCATTTTGCCTTTAAAATTTAATGTTAAAATGCATCCAACATTGAACTCTTTATTATTTAACATTATTAAATTCTGAAAGAAATTGGAAGATATTCAGTTAACACGTGATGTATGCCAAAAGTTTAGGCAGCATGCCATGATTTATCATCAGAGCATCGCTGTCTTTCAGTCACATAAACTATCGAGCCAATTAGACTGAAGAGACACAGGTTGCAGGTTAACGTTAGTCCTTATTGAAAAGCATTGTCGTGTTTTAAATGTCCTGCAAGGGGATAAAAAACCGAGTAGCCAATTACGATAACAAGAGTGCTTCCTCAGGAGGGCAATGGAAATAATGAAAGAGAAGCTGTTCAGAGTCTGTTCTGCTTGATTTGGTTGCCTTGCTGAGGCCAAGATATTCAAAAACAGCATTTATAGCCTTAAGCAGCATTATTAATTCATAATATTGTTGCAAAAGAAGAAAGAGTGGGAGAGGACATGGCAATAGGAAGACTTTTCCTTAAACATGCACTTGAATCCAGTCCGATGCGCATTTGCACAGCGAGCATGCCTGTCTGAGTTCACATGCCAATCCTCCCTCCAGGTTTGAAAACTGCTCCGGCCTCTTGCAAACCCCAGGGCAAGGCATTCATATGGCGGGCGAGCCGCATATTAGACACATATGGTGCCGAAACAGATTTAAGAAATAAGCTGTCATCAAATAATCAAATCATTCATGTTTCAGAGAGCAATAATGGAGGTATGTGAGCAGATATGTGCAGGACCTTTCCTAGTGGGAGGCCTTTGTGTGTGCTTGGTGTGCCTGTGGACAAAGGCTTGTTACTCTCCTCCTGAGCATTCAAACTAGACGTTGAATGTTTTTAATTCTTTTCTCATGAAAAAGTACAGCAAAAAAATCATTTAAAAATTGGAAAAAACTATGATGTAAATGACATTTAAAAATTTCTACTGTTCAGCTTAACACCTTTATATTGCTTCTATATATTATGTCATTTCTAAGCTTTTTTTAACTCAACTTTCTGTGCAGTTTAAACACTAATCCAGGACTCAGCTTGCTAATTTATCCAATATTACTAAAGGTTCAAACTAAATTCTCTTGCTGTAATATGGAAAAGGCAGCATGGAGATAGCAGTCAATATACAAGAGTGCAACCATGAGATTAATAAATATTTTTATTCCAGGAAGTAGCTGCAAACACATTTTTTCCTAATAAGATGACTGCTGATCAATTCCCACTGGTCCAGAGAGTCACTCAAATTAATTAATTAGAGCCCAAGCCTTGCAGTTGCTTGATATGATGCACACTAAGCAAGCACTAGAAAAGACAAGCCGCTCTCCCTGTACCCTGTCTGCACTCATCCCATCAATGTCTGCAGACATGTTCTCCTCACTGAGAAAATAAGAGGAAAAAGGGAGAGAAAAAAGAAACATACATGCACCACTCTGCCCACCAAACCCCAGGCTCTGCTTTTTTTAACACACGCCTCAGCTTCAGCCCGTGCCCCGCCCGCCTTGACTGCTCCGGCAACCCCCCTTCACCATCCCCATCGCCCACTCTTCCCTTGCAACCCAAGGCCATGCATCCAGGCTGTGCATGACAGTTCGCAACAACCCCCTGCCACAAATGTTTTCCCAAAGCATCCTCTTCTGTGAGCCTATCAGCAGATTAAACCTCCCTGCAAACCTCTGATGGAGTGGACTTCTCACTTTTTTTGAATGTGTCAACAATTTCTGGCTGTCTGGCCAGACACCACGTCTTGGTGATGTCTGCTTTGTGTGTGCCGCTGTGTGTATGTCTGTGTTCATGCATGTGTGTGTTTGTACTTGCTTGTGTATATTTGAATATATTTATGTCTTTGAGTTTGTTTCTTTTTCTGCATAAAGCAAGGGGGAAAAAAGGCCATGTCATTCTTCCACAACTTAATCAGGGCCTACACACAGGAAAGGGCTGCTGCAGCATGGACCTCCCTGATCATGTTAATGAGGTCCCCTGGCTATGCAGTCATTGAAGTATAATTGACTTGTTCGTCTCTTATCTTCCTAATAGACACTCTGACCCAGAGCACGTTTATTTTGCTATGAGAAATGTCAAGAAGAATTGGAAGTTTCCTCAGTGTGCCCATTAAAACTGAAGGCATGCCACCCTGTCTCCAGCCAACCAGGGCAGCCATTGGCTCGCTGCCTCATTATGCAGATGCCAAACGTAAATAAATGATTTGCAGATCACTGCTGCCCCCACCATTCTCCCCCCTGCCCTCACCCTGTCCATCTTCCCAAACTGTTGTCTTCTCCCTGCTTCCAGGACTAGAAAAGAGGGCAGTGAGGTGGGAGGGAGGAGAGGAAAACACAAAACCGTCCACAGAGCACCATGACAATTTGTCTCTCTAGAGCAAAATAAATAATATATAGGTAGTAATTATAATAAGGCATGTCCCGGACTTGAAAACCTGGCGAAGCGCATTGATGTTGTTACAGCTACGTATGTCTCCTGGCTTTCAGGACCCATCATAATCAAACGAGGCCGTGTGTAATGTGGAGGGACCAAGAGGAAAGATGCGTAATCGGGCGCCGGGCGAGGGCGAACCAGTGACTGTGGTGTCACGCTTGTGGATATGAGGGGGAACATCTGTGCATATCAGCAGCCTACAGTTCCTACGTGTCCACCATGTCTTATCGGGCCAGTTGCAAAGTCACAAAGACATTGCTTTTGGTCATGAAGCCTTTTTTTTTTTTCTGTCTTCTTTAGGAAGAGCTAGTTTCCACATTTTAACTTTGGCTGTTTCTCAAGTCTGATTAAATTCCTTGAACTTACCCTCAAAGATTTTTTTATCAGACAGTTCATTGATAAAGAATTTAAAGAGAATTTCAGATAACTTTTGGACCGAAACATTGAATCAATAAGTAAAGTCAACATCCACAGAGCACAGGTTTAATGCAAGCCAATGGATTTCTTTTGAATGCTGTGATCACTGGAGTCATTTTATGGCTTTGCTGTTAAATGTGAAGGAATTGAAACACCTGCCACTCATAGAAATAAGGACACACACATTGTTCTCTGATCTCTGCTTATCTGGTATTAGGTTTTGGGCTAAATCCACCACATTTTAACATTTTAAAATATTTAATAAACCATGCTTAATTGATCAGTGATGCACTACTACAGTACTACTGACATTAAAACAAAACACACACACACACACACACACACATACACAAAATGGTTATTTTAAATCCAAATAGTAAAGTAACTATAACAAATTCCCATTGTTATTTTATTTATATTAAGTTACTTATACTCTGAAATATACAGATGTTGTGGGCATAATAAATCAGTGGCAAAATTTTACAATGAATCCTTTTTCATTCAAACGTAGATATATATATTCTTACTTGAAAATGGTCATTTTTAACTATTTTCACATTTCCTTTAAATATTAAAATGTGTGTTTTTACTCTTTTGAAACTTTAAGCAATATGTTAAAAGCAAATGGTACATATTTGCGACTCTTTCATTCAAAATTGCAAGAATAAATAGAAAATGTACAAACTGTTGTTGCGTATAAATATTTGCTAATTATTACAGCTGTGTAACAATATGTATGAAAAAAAAGCTTAAAAAAAGATGTTTTCTCCACTTCGTTTTGCAGAAGGCCAAACAGCATCTTTCTGTCATGTCTTCTTATTGGTGTGCATTAATGAGTTAACTGTTTCTGCCTTGTGTGCCCTCTAAAAATTTTATTTTCTGATCAGCTTCAGTGTGATCGCGACACTGGCTCTGCCTTGACTTGGAGACATCATTATAGTAATTACCACAAGCTATAGTAGTTGCTGGCAAATAATTCTGCCGGGTTCATCTTCCCCTCCCGCACCTCCCCCAACCCCTCCGTCTTTGCACTGCAGCTTCACAGAGGAGGGAAAATTACATTTTTCACCAAGCCTCTCTGTTGTCTGTATTGTGACAGCGGTCATACTCCATCACGCAGCCCCTTTCTCAACTACGAGCATCCCACAATCGGAGTAATGGCGAATAATAAAAAATCAGAGCAGAGCAAACAGCCTATTTACAGAGCAGTCTCATACCACCTTTAGCTTGTGAATAGAAAAGTGGATTTAGGTTCAATGACTACCTTTCATTTGCTATCATCTTATTGGTGGTTTGATGACCATTTTTAATTAAATGGATGTGGCTTGAGGGAATCCAATTAATCTTTTGCAGCATTGCTGTTAACACAAGGTAATATGTCTCAGTGTATCATATGAAGAGAAATTCTGAGCCTTTTATTTGATGGTTTTTGCTTGATAATGCAGAAAAAGCTTCAAGCAGTCAAACATGGGACTTGAATGACCGGTATCCATTTGCTCTATGATCTGTGAGCCCCTTTTTAACTCAGACAAGAAAGACAGTATGAGCAAAAGCCTTCTATAACACAATGCCTAAAGTTTTCAAATGACTCCTTTGATTTTTACTTTCATTAAAGTAAATGTGTGCAAACTTTTGAGAAACTTGCTTTTCTGTCATCTAGCTACTTTACTTTGACCTGCTTAGAAAACGTAGGTGACGAATCTCTACAGCTACAGACCTTTTGACCCTTGGAGACGTGGTGCAGGAGACCTACGGTAACGGCTTGAGGTGCTGCAAGTTAGAGGAGTTTGGAAAAGCTTTTAACTTTTCTTTTGTTACTACACAGCCCAGTGCACAAACTCCTCATCAAGCATTCCTTCAAACCTCAAAGATTGGAAAAAACGTTTGATATACCACTCAAAAGTAATGTCTCTTCTCACCTTTCGTACAGCCTAAATAATGTGTAATAAACAGGAGAAGCATGAAGAAAGAAGCAATTATTGCAAAGCGGAGAAATAAGTGAAAGGAAATGCCATAATATAGTGAAAGATAACAGATATTCACTAAACATCAAACATCAGTGATAAAGTCATGGAAAACTAAGTTCAACTTCTTTTAATTCTAAGATTTTATGTATAAAAAAATCTTTGCAAGATCTATACTGCTTCAATTGAGTTGTAGTACATGATGTATTACAGCAAAACCTGTGTACGGCCTTTTCTGCCTCCATAGGAATTAAGACGAAGGTAGTTGCATGACTATAAAAATCAAATGCACTTTATGAACTGTTCCGCAGCAGTTGTGACCATCTTTATTTTATAAAATTGTAAGTTTTTGTATTTTAACTTTGGTCTGAAGCATTTACGTGTGCATTAATACAACGACAAGAAGGAAAGACAGTGATCTCTGAGAAGCAATTGTTGCTGCTCATCAACTTTGGAAAGGTTACAAGCAGGGCTCGAATTACACCAGGGCCCTAAGCCTAACCCTAACCTTATTTTCAGGTGTGCAGGTGCACTTATATTAATGCACATAGCGCTGTCAAAAATATAGTTACTACCAAAAAAAAACCTCTGCTACTACTGATTAATCAAAAACAGGGACAGAAAGTTCTTTTAACAACCACGAAAGGAAGCACATCAAGTGTTTCTTGTATGGACGCTCACAGCACACAATAAACTAACAATGCTGCTGTCCAGGGTGCTGAAGAAAATTACCTACGTTGTTTGGAAGATTTAATTAGCTTAATTAAATAAATGAATAAATCCACAATGCTGGCTAATTATATTCTTTTCAAGAAACATCAGGAGTCTTATTGAAAAAATTAAATGTAGCCTGAAAGTGGACTATTTTTAGGGCTCCCCCTTAAAGTATCAGCTGAATGTCTTTAGGGGAGCTCGTCTGCCTTTCAGGGGAGCCGAGCTCCCCTTAGCTCCCCCATAATTCAAACCCTGGTTACAAGCTAAATCTGGTTAGGGTTAGATTTTCAAACCTGCATGGTTGAAGTTATCACAGGCTACATTTCAATATTCATTAGTCACATTTTCCATCTATTAACTGTTAACTGCTAACTGTTAGCTTACAATTTTGAGTCTAGATTATAAAAAAAAACTATTTTTGCATCTGTGGGCAAATGTTTCTATCTCATCATTTCTGGTGCTCAGGTGTGATGCTCAAATAAATAACGAAAATCTTAAAGCAAAATCTCAGACTCCACCGATCTCAGTTAGCATGTTAAATGTGACAACGGATGGAGTAATATAAGAAGCTAAGGGGTTTCATTGCAACACAGTTTAGGTTTGCATTGTTTGAACATGATGTAGAATGCTACGTTTGCCTGAACCAAACACAACTCAAACAACACAACTCAAACACTTCACGACAACTGTCCTGCATGGTGGTGGAGGGGTGATGATTTGTGCTCAGTTGGTAGTCCCAGGACCTGAACTTCTTGCACACATTGAGTTGCCAACAAACTCCTCTATACACCAAAGTATTCTGCAATCAAATGTGAGGCCATCTACCTGGCAGGTAAATCTGGGCTAAACTGAGATGTGCAAGAGAACAATGATCCTGAAGACAGCAGCAAATCTGCAACACAATGACTAGAAAAGACAAAAAAAAAAGTTGCAATGGCCCAGTCCAAGGACCTAAATAAAAACCTGTGGTGGAACTTACTTTCTGACCTTAGAAAGTCTTTTTGGCTCATTTTGATGGTACAGTGGTATTTATTATGTACATTCCTGGAGCTGTAAATGCCCAGTAGCATCCCGAGGCCAAGAAACTGCACTTCTGGGATCCTGCATCATGTTACAACTGACTTTTGATTTATACGCCCTGTCACACCCCAGCAGCTGGACGCCAAACTGGCTGTTTTGACTGAGCACCATGGCAGATTCATCAAAGAAACAAAAGAGGATATTATCTAGAAGAGGAGGACAGGAAAGAGAGAATGTGACAGAGCAAGAGAGAAGATATGGGTCAACTTTTAAAAGACTTGGACTGACTGTAGACAGCTCAGAGTACAGCTGGGATGCAAGATGGGTATCGAATTAGCTTTGTCACTTCGTTAGTGCACACCTTATTGTTAAAATCTGTTCAGTAGTGCTTCTTTAACAGAGTAGCACATTAAACTGAAGCAACACTGATTGAAGAGTGGACCAAAACTCTTTCACAACAACCTTAAGGACCAATACGTTGTAGGTTACAGACGATAATTACTTTAAGTTACTGCTATTAAAGGCTCTGCAAACTAAACCATGGGGTGTACTGTACTTAGTTTTTTACATGCTGATTCTGCACTTCATGTGTTATTGTCCATTTCGAAGTGTTTTCCATAATCACTGCCAAAAGTTTCAACTCTACCAACTCACATCAGACAAGATCACAAAAGAGCCCAGGGTAAACTCTAATGTTATATGACCTGCTCATCAATGATGAGAAACTACAACATCTTTCACAGCAGCACAAAGACTGTGTGCACAAGTTATTTCACTTAAGAAAATATAAGTGAATACTTTTGTAGTGCCGAAGTCAAACGCCTGGCCTCAATCCAAGAGAAATGTTGTGAGAGGATATGAAGTAATTGGTTTGTAAGAGGAAACCTATTAGCTGTCAACATCAGAGATGACGTTGTCTTCTGGACAAAAATATGATAATAATCCTCACATTAATGATCAAGATTGGGTAACAGTTACCAAAAATGTTTAGTTGCAGCTATGACATGAAGTTAGACACAGAAAGAAAAGGTTTGCACATTTTTGCTAGAAATAGACAGAACATAACAGAACATAGTATCATAATTTTTTCTCATTTTTACTATTAGTTTTACATTCTCATGACTATTTTACTAAAAACTGAGAAATTCATAAGCACCCATGTAAATAGAAAAGGAGGGGCATGTTGAATGTGGGTTATATCAGCTCTATGGAAAAATCAAACTCAGACAGTCATGTGTCTGTGTTCATTTTAATCAGAGGGATGGATTATCTTCCTTTTTTAACTCTAATTAGGTATTCAAGCTGAGACCATGTTGATATTATTAACATCTCCTATTCTAATTAGCACAAACTGAACTATTTGCTTCTCCTTTTAAACCCCAGAACATCACCTAATACGATAATCATCATTACATTAATAAAAAGGTAAATGAGCTCCCGACTGCAGCTCTTCATTACACACGAAACACAAAGTGACCAATTAAGTCTCCTCATAGTAGCGGTTTGTGGTGAAGGAACTTCTCGCAAACAATGTTTAATATCTCTTCTTCTGTAGATGTGTTTCTCCACTCTTCACAGAGTGTGTGAAGCGAGGGGGGGGAAATCAGAGCTGATCCTGGTTTGTTTGAGCTCGACTTCTACACAGACAGAAAAAGAGATGATTGCAGCCATTTGCCAAGATGAAACTTTTGGATCCACCGGCTTGTAAAAAAGTGTCTTGGTGTTACTACTCTGATATTTATCACAGTTGAGTAGCTTTTTTCTGAAGTAATCATCAGGCTTTCTTTATGTTCAAGATAGAGTCCCAAAGTGGTGCTGTAACCTGTTTGGCTTCATGCTGTCAGATGCTAATAATTTGAAACACACTGTTGTTTTTCTTCCTTACCCATCATTGTACTGGTCCAGACCAGGGCAAGATATGCTTTTGGCATATTTGTCTTTTTTGTTGTTCTTTTTTAAATGTCCTTTGTTGATTCATCATCATGTTTGTCTATTGATACTTTTTACAAATTTGTCCATAAATTTGCTAGCAGTGCAAAACTGATGTGTTTTACATATGCTGTACACTTCGCTTTGGGAACTACTGATGCAGCCTATCAGTCCTTGTAATTACTAACTTTAAAATATCACAGCTTCATTAGTTTGGAGGAGCTGCCGCCTTAAAGTAAATGGCAACATGAAAAAAGGAGACTACATCAAGATTCTTGTCAACAACTTCTGGCCGTCTACAGGGATGTTTGGGCAGCACTGGACATTACAGCATGAAAATAACCCAAAACACAGCAAACATTAGTGAAGAAATGGTTAGCCATCAAAAATATTAACATTTTATATCAACGACAACCGACTTAAACCCAATAGGAATGTGTGGATGAGACTGAGGAGGTAAGGCCAACGAGGCCTTCATCCTCCAAAACTCGGAGCTCATCGCAAAACATTAATGGTCAAAAATACCAGTGGAGACATGCAAAAAGCTTGTCAGCAATAATAACAGTTTCTGTAATATCCAACAAACTATTGATTATTGAATGTGAATCATTTTGAAAATGCCTTTGTTGTTGTTGTTGTTGTTGTTTAAGTGTAAATTGAAACAAAAGTGTTCTGTTTTTCCCTACAAAAAAAACCCATTGAATATTGTTTGATTGCAACATGCCTGCCATTTCCAATCAGAAAAAAAATTCCTCCAGCTGATGTAAAGGCTTCCGTGAGGGTTCTGGTGAGAGTTAGCAGCAGAAATCACAGCATTTAGCTTCTCAGCTGTCCTGTGGAACCAGCTCCCAGTTTGGGTTCAGGAGGTAGAAATCCTCTCTACCTTCAGACTATCCTTCAAACTTATTTGAAAAGCTTAGAGTTAGGACTCACTTTGGTTACTCTTTGCTATCACGTCATGCTGTTGTTGGCTGTGGGAGGCATCCCATGATTCACTGAGCTTTTCTATGAACTCTGTTCTCTATATTCTCCTCGCTTAAATATTATACATTATTTCTCAGGATACACATTTATTGTGTACGTCTGAGCAAAGCCATTTTACACATGAACATGTCAGGCCAATTAAAACCCCTAAAATCAATGTCTCAAAACCTGCCTAACACAGAAATAATACAGTTGGGGGCTGAATAACTCCTGAATAAACACATTCAGGGCTTCAGCGTGATGCACAAGCACCAAAGGCATCTTTTCTTTTTTATTTAAAAGCGGTAATATGTAAGTGTATTTTAATGCAGACATAGATGATCTCAAGTATTTTCTGTTGCTTTTGTAAGACGGTTAAAAGCAGCTCACGAGTTACCTTAAAGTTGTCTAAAGCATTTCCAGACTTTCGGTCTGATTGAATAAAATCCTGATCTTATGTCTGCAGTGTTATCTGACAAGAATTTCTGTTGAAGTACTTTGCTTCTGTGCATGTCTTTCCTCACACTGTACATAGTATATTCCAGCATGCTTTGGCTCATAACTATTCCTCTTCTGTGCATGTATACTGGGACAAGGAAGGTGGTCCAAGTGAGTAACCAGGTGGAGCAAGCATGTTCCCATTTGAAAACTCGTTACATTTAACAGTAACTGAGCCCGAATGCCAAAAACACTTTCATAGTGCTGTATTTGTAAAGGCTTTAGTTTTGGCCATCAACTTGTAGAAATACAATTACTGCATACTAAATTATTGTGTGCGTCCTTAGTGTGCATATTTTTAAAAAGTATTTTTGGTCAGATCTTCCTTGACAAAAATCTTACTCTCATCAATGGAACTTGTGACACCTAAATAAATAAATGTAGGTGATAATGTATTCCTCTTCTTTATCTCTTTTTCTCAGACCATGAACAGTTAAAATTCTTTGCTCTTTCCCATCATATTTCCCTTCCAATACCCTTTTATTCTCTTTAAGGTGCCCTGAGAATGAATTTAGTTTTAATTTTGAAAATTTAAATAAAAGGAACTAAATTAAACTAAATTGAGCTGAAATGAGTGGACGACCTTTGCCTGAGAACAATATGGTGGATTAAAGTTGGCAGCTTCAGTACATTAACCAGGTAACCTACGTCACCGCGTTTATTATAACAGATGTATTTAAAGAAGAGTAAGAACACCTTATTCTATAATTAAAGGTACTAACTGCTGCTTCCAATAGATTTAATTCCTTTAACATTAATTAGTTTGAGTTTTTTCCAAAGCAAACTAAAAAATCAAAGTGCAGGCTACACAGTTCTTCAGATCTAAACTTTAGACTGTAAACACATGGTAAGTTTTCAGTGTATCAAATGCAAGGGACGTGTGAGACGGTGACCTTTGCCCTGTCATTGATAACATCAGTGTATCACCACTGGTGCTGTTAATCACTCTTTAGATTCTCTGCAAGTGTTTCTGTGTAAAGCTTGCGTCTGTTTCTTTTTGTGATTCTATGCTATTGTTTTTGTTTGTGTCTGAATAGATTGTGACTGGGACACTGGGGTGTTTGTGTCCTTGAATGTGTGTGTATGTGTGTGTTTGGGCTGTGTGGCCGTGTGAGAGCGGCAGCGCGTGTTGAACATGTGCTGGCGTTCTCAGAGGAACAGCAGGGCTCTAAAAAGGACTAGTCCTGGATGGCAGCTGGTAAACTCTGTCCTCCGAATAGGTGTCTTTTATTCATGCACAAAGGAATGCAAATTAGTCCCAGTGCCAAGTGGACACTGAGAACCGATCCACATGGCACGCTCGCTCACTCTAAAATGTGCATTGAGAGTTGTACCGCAATGCAACTTCCCTCAGTCAAAAGAAAAACAAGCAGGACTAATGACAGGGCTCACCCGCACAGCTGTTTTATTTCTGTGTATGCGTGTACATGTGTGTGATATTAAGCATGTGTGGTCACCAAAGGGTCATTTTTCATCTTAGACAAAAATAAAAAGGTAAAAGTCTGAAGAGCACTAACCACACAAAGCTGGATATACAATCAAAGCACATCATCTTAAAGCTTCACCTGAGCTAAGTGTAAAAACCTCATGTCCACCACCCCCAACACAGTAGTGATAAGAAAGCACTTTTCTTTTCTTCTTGGTACAAACAATCAAGCTTTAGCTCAGTCACTTGATTTTCAAGTTCATATGCAAACAAGTGGGTATTTTTCATGGTGGGTCAAATCCCGCTGCTCTTCAAGTGCCATTCACAACCAAATTATATTAGAATTTTATGCTACTTAACATTCATTTAGAAAGGGTGTTTATATTCTGTGCTAAAAATGCAAGGCCTTGAGAACAGGTCGATGGCTTGGCATGGAAATGCACAGATGTGTTAACCTGAGAAGAAAGGAGCCCTTGACAACTGAGGGTTGCATATCCATCCAGAATCATAACCTACTTCAGTTTACTAAAAGCAGCACTGATTACATGTTTTTGTAAAACAAAAAACAATGGATTCAATTATTGTACATCATTTGATCAAGATCACATGTAAAGACAAAGAAGAACAACTCAACTATGCTGTTCTGTATTGACAATTTTACTAATTTTGGACAAATTTTCACAGTTTGGTTTTGAAGGTCCACATCTTTATGACATTGGTTCACTCTCAGTGGACAATGCCCCTGTGCAGTATATAAACAAATATTTAAAAAGTTAAACATAATACCAACTGGCAATGTGTTACACATCACTGGAAAGCCTGATTAGTCGCTTTCACAATGAGGTACATTATAACTTGTAAAACTTCTAGTGGGTACTACACCTCAAAAAATATATTAAAATCAACTGTAATATTCCCCTGTTATTCTCCAAGTGCTGCAAGGTGTGTGCCAGTCACAATTAATAGACAGACATATCATAATCAGATTCTGGAGCCATTGGTGATCCCATATCTCCAGAACCCATTCTCCAGGATGACAACACTCTCCCCCACAGCGTCAGGATCATTTAGGAGTACCTCCAGAATTTGGGAGTGGAGAGGATGGGATGACCTGCCGTGAGTTCAAATCTCAACCCAACCTTTATGGGTTCAGCTTGGGAGTGCTGTACATGCTAGAATCACCAACACAACCACGCTGGTTGACCATGAATAACTCCTGGTTGAGGAATAGGATGCTATCTCAAAGCTAAATGTGGCCAGGCTGGTGACCAGCTTAAGGAGGTGCCAAGTTGTTCTAGATGTGTATGGATCTCACACACTCAGGTTACACTGAAAACGTCCTCTTTTAAGTTTGTTTATATTGGGCTTTTTTTTCTTTCTTTTTTTTATTATTATTATGTCAAGACTTAAGCAAGTGGCAAAGAATTTAGCTTTCTGCTAAATTAGCATCAGACTGCATTGTACATTTGATATCTTTACAGCTCTATATTTTCTACATGCTGTACACTTTGAGTTTTATTCACAATTGAGATCCACAATATCTATGATCGTTGTTTAATGTTGTTTACAGGCTTCTTCATCGTCTGTGTCTTGGCTTCTTTTGCTACTTCCAGGTAAAAGATCTGTGGAGCTTCGGTCAGTTTTTGTTCCCAATGAATAAATAGATGCAGGAGGAATTACTGCATTATCTGTATGTGTTAGCTTAACTTTAAGCTTGTTTATATTTATGTTAAATGTGCACTTTTAGTCAAAGATGACTTAGAAGAATTGTTTTAATGTTAGAGAAGATAGGTAGGATATAGGAATAAGCTTCTAGCGGGCCAAACAGTCAGAGCAATGCTGTAATTCTGGTCTCCATGTGAAAGGTATTAGATTCTAGTTTTTTTGGAAGAAGCACAGGAAGACATGATGGGTATTTGTAACATGGTGCCATATAGAAAATGATTTTGATGTCCCAAGACGAGCATGAATAGATCCCCTGTCAGATGCAGCAGTGACGGTGACCCAGTACGAGGCCAGTCAGACATCAAAGGATGCCAGCTGTTTTCTCAAACTGAGGGGGGTGGAAAGGAAGCACAAGTAGGATTGAAGAGGAAGATTGAGATGACACGTAGGATCCTCAGGAGTGTCACTTTGTGTAATAGGTGAGTGGCGGGTATTCATCTGCCTCGAGAGAAAGAGTGGAGAATACTCTACATGGACTTCAATGAGACTTCAGTAATTACTTATTACTGCACATATGGATGAGATGGGCGATGAGAGGACTTAAGGTGTGCCCAGCTCTTTCTCCATCTGAAAACCACCTCCAGAGTGACTTCAAGATCATCCCTATAATGCTCCAAGACAAAAGTCTCATTACAGGTAATTATGGATTGCCTATATTGCTACCCAGTCCCTCCCCTCTCTGCAAGAGCCCACTGCCTCTTTCTCACTACTTTTATCCTCTCATTCAACAGAAGAAGCAGCCTGGGAGAGGGAAACAGGGCTGGAGAGGGGGGAAGGGAAGGGGCTATTACCTGGAAGCAGACACTGATCATGGCCGCTGACGCTTTACTGCACTTTCATTCATGTGGAGTGGCTCACTTGTGGGCAGCAATTACCAAGCAAATGATCCAAACTGGGCCTAGTGATGAAGGGTGGACCGACTGCACTATTCTTCTTCTCTAGTGAGCGGTGTATTGTCCTATGCGTTTAAACAGAGCAGAGCTAGTTTCTTATAGATCGTAAATGGAAATGCTTCTGATCTGAGCACATAGACACGGTAGGGATGGTTTATTCAGCACAGTAATGATTGGCACTTGTGCATGTGTACAGTAAAGGTTTTGTTTGGAAAAACAGTCCAATCCATCTTTATTTATAAAGCACAGAGGACCAAAGTGCTGTATAGAAGACTAAAAGCACAAAGAATAAAATCATTCAAAATAATAAACTCAAATAAATAAGAAAAGTTAAAATATAAAAACAGAAACAAAAAGTCAAAATCTCATGAGTTTAAAAAAGCCAAGGAAGTTATATAAGTTTTAAGAGACTTAATATCAGGCAAGGAGGAGGCCTGTCTGATATGCAGAGGTAGATCGTTCCACAATCTGGGATCAGCAACAGCAAAGTCCCGATCTCCTCGAAGCTTACGCTTTGTTCTCGGTACCATTAAGAGCAGCTGATCAACTGATCTTAAAGAGCTGAAGGTGCGTAAGGATGAAGAAGCTCAGCGAGGTAGGGTGGTGCAAGACCATGGAGGGATTTAACGAATAAAATGATTTTAAACTGGATTCTAAAATAAACAAGCAGCCAATGAAGCAACGCTTAAACCAGAGAAATGTTTTCATGTTTATGTGTGTCAGTTAAAAGACATACAGCAGCATTTTGCACCATTTTAAGGCGAGCAATGGAAGACCCATAGAATAACTGGCTTCACTTCAGCTTGGCTACATGGCTACTTGACTGTCAAGTCTTAAATCAGAATCCATTTTTACACTAGCGTTTTTGATGATTGGCTTGTTGTACTGGGCCAAATAACCCAGATCTACAAGGGAAGATCCTGGTGTACCATCAAAGACCATAACCTCAGTTTTGTCATCATTGAAATTAAAAAAAATAATTATTACAGGCCATCCTTGCCTTTATGTCATGGAGACATTGAAGAAAACAAAATAATTCCAATTAAAAAAAGGAAAAATATATGTCTAACATTGGCCGTCGACCATACAGGGCATTTTTCTGTTGGGCCAACAAATCTCAGTATATTAGCAGCGCAACTGAAGTCCTACTGATGCTCAATGCAGAACACGGATACGCAGATGGATGGACAGTTTCGTCCATCTTCTGCATTGGTTATGCACATAATTTGGTTTGTTTTCAGGGGGCTTAGCTATCCATCGCTTGACGCAGAAGAGGAGCAATACCACTGGAAATCACGGGGGCCGTGCTGAGCAAAAGAGCTGGCATGCGACCAGGAAAAGAAGATACCAGAGAAGAAGCAGAGGAACAGGAAGGGAAGAAAAATGCAGATGAATAAAGACGAGCACAACTGTAGAAATTGCGCGACCTTTTTAAAGAAAGAGTATCTGCAAATGTTTATGGCACGTTGGGTGGTTAGGGAACAACTTTATAGCGTTGCATTACCGCTGCCAAACGGTGTCTGAAACTGATGTCAGCCCGTAGGACTGAACTTTGAACTCATCACTGCCACTAGTGGAGGAATTGACAACAATTGCATGTTTGCATGGGATAGAACATAAATGGATCAAATGGGTCATAATTTTAACCACATCCTTTCTCTGGATCTCTGTGCCCGAAAAATTCATTAATCCAAATGTAAAACTTTGCTTCCAGACCTCCGGCCAATGAAACACATTTAACACATTAACCTGCAGCCCAATGTTTCTTTTCTTAACTGACACCAGGCTGAAACAATCAGATGCTTTTAAAAAAAACAGAAAGAACAGAGAAGAGGAAGTTTACGATAAAAAAAAAAAAAAGGAATCTACCAAACATCCAAAAGTGATTGCCATGCTTGCTACAGCAGCACAGCTGCTGTGGATGATGATGGTGGTAAAAGCTGTGGTAAGCTGCACTGTGTTTGCCATATTACAGATGCACCACGGTTTTGTTCTGACCTGCAATTTTTACTGGGAGCATGTCAGGTGTGGATCGCCCGCGAGCACAGTCCACCTAGCAGGATCCACCAGATCACAAAATCACAGGAGAAATAGAGAATCTTGTGATTTCCCCCTTCCAGCATAAACATCTCGTCGTCTATAATAAAAAAATAAATTAAACACTAAGACCCCCTGACCAGTTAAACACGTAATGTTTACATGGTTCAGCAGTCCAAATCTGAATGGGGGCTTTTAGTTTGAAAAATACCAGAAGCTTTCATGCTCCCCTGTCTGATTTCCTGTCTGCCCCTATCTGAACTGCGTAAATTGACGCATTCTGGGTGCGTGGAGCATCAAAAAGAGACTTGCCGCATAAATTTAGCGGAGCGCCGCAACATTGCGCTTCTGGGACGGTTCTGATACGTGCTGCGGCGCACCCGGTGGAAACCAAACCATCGACTAAAACGCCTGCAAACAGCAGCGGAGGCCGCGGTGCAGCCGTAACGTGCCGCACACGCGCCCAGTGTAAAAGAGGGGTAAGAATCTGTTGGGAATAAAGCAACACATTGAACCCAGTTAGCCTGAGACATTCAGCAGTGGAAATGCTGGCTGTTCACAAAATTATGATGAAGTGATGGTAACACTTCAGTTAAACAGCTGTTTAATCAACATGTTAGTTTGTCTCCTTACATTTATTAAATTAGTTGATGATGATGAGTTTCTTGCAGGTGAACAGCTGGCTAACTGGTTCTGTTTACTGGTTGAAACAGCAGAACTTAAATTTACCTCTTAAACTTCTTTCTGAACTAAATTATCTAATTGAAAGTGAGAACATGATTTTTGACCATCATACTGTTGTGGGTTGGAATAGGAGGCAGGCCACAGATAGACTGACACCAGCTGAAGAGTAGATCCAGGCTTAAAAGGAGGCAGCAAGCAGTTGTCCCAGGTGAACTGCATGAGCCGTCAAAGCAGCAACTGGAAGCCACACCCAAAGGAAGGCAGAAGCAGGACAGAAAAAAAGAAACCTACATAGAAAAACCCCACAAAACCCAGCTCATTCATCAACATTAACAGTCAGTCAGCAACTTTCTGATTTCCCTTATTAGCCTGTTTGTTATTGGTTGTGAGTTGATAGTGGGTTCGCTCCTTTACCCTCAGCTGGGCGATGGCCTGGGGAAAAGTGATGATGAGCGGCAGAGAAGTTTGCCTTTTAAAAGGAGAGGAAAGCATTTGCCGGTGGGAGGAGGTTTTACCAAAGCAAAAGATGAATGGATATTTCAGGGCAAAATTGGTCATAAAAGTTAATAATAAAGCCATAATTTCGATTAGGTTGTAGTCTGCAAAGTGCAACAGTGTCAATTGGAGGTCTCTTAACATATGTGAACAATTATTTGTATTAGAACATGTACAAGAAAAATGTTGATTGATGAATCATAAAATGCAAAGTTATCTACTGAACAAATAAAGGCCAAACATCAACATTATCAGGTTGGAACATTTTCTAAGTATACAGTATCTGCAGGCAGATTCTGATTTGTGTGTTTAGTGGTTAAAAGGAACGTTCTTGCCGAACAAGCTGTCGGGTCTGAGCGGGTCATCCGGCTGATGCCCCGGCTGGTTGAGTGAAAAGTCTACCCACACGGTTTGCTGCTTGGCTACCCAGACGGTAAATGGTGCAGACCCAGTCAGATACAGTACTTTTGGGTCAAAATATGTTAGAGTTTATATTGTCTGTATTGTCAGTATTTATAGACAATATATATACAGTGAGGAAAATAAGTATTTGAACACCATGCTATTTTGCAAGTTCTCCCACTTAGAAATCTTCGAGGGGTCTGA
>JBAMHW010000006.1:27330534-27342702 GCA_037177495.1 Rhadinocentrus ornatus
GTTACTTTTACAAATTTGTCCATGTTTTCCTAGCAGTGTAAAACTATAAGTTTTATTTAGCCTTGCTGTGCCCCCCCCCTGTTATGGCCCTGGACCCCCCATGATATGCTGAGTGAGAATTTGGATCCAAATTTATCTTTGCTTGTTTGACACTGATATTAAATATGGTATCATTTAGAAATATTAGACCTGGGTATTACTTAAAAATTTCAAAACAGTCATATTTACCTCTGTGTTAATGCTCTACCGAAATCTGTCAAAAACATTTTTAATTATCTGCATAGCTTGAAATCTAAACAAATTTCTCCTCCCTTTTTCCAGCTGTTACTATTTTTATTAGGAGGTTATACTACAATATTTGTTTCAAGCAACTACTGTCTAATCTAACACATATTGCTTAGTTCCATGAAAATTGTCTAAATTTGGCTTTGTTTGGACTTTCAACATATAAATACACCCTGGGCTGGAAGCATCATTAACAAAAATGTTTATTAACTACAACTCGCTGACGATTCAATAGGCAGAGTACAATAGTGGTAGTTAAAGGGGGAGGACACACAAAAACCCACTGGGAGTATATAGCCCCCACTGATCAATGACCTCATCCAGAATCAGTTTCTCTTTCAAAGGCGGCAAGACCAAAGACCAGTGGGACCTTTTCAGTGCTGCAGATAACAAACCAACACCAGACACCCAATAAAGAGACTTCCACTTCATTTAAAAGCAATTAATATTCTTGGCTGGCCGGCGTGATCCCTTTGGTGTGGCAGGTCTGTACACGCCCCCTGCACTGTAATGGAGTTGACTGGTTAACTTTGTGTCTGTGGCCACAGTGTTGGCTGCCTGGGTGAGAGCGCTGATGCGCAGTGGGACACAGTGTTTAGACCCGCGTGAATGGACCTGTCTCACAGCCCACTGCGCCTTAAAAGAGCCCCCTCCTCTCCATCTCACTCTACCATTCTCTGTCTTTCGCTCTCTCTCTGTCTTTACGATTCTTTCTCTTCTTCATGTTGTCTCAGAGTCTATATCTGCTTTTGTTTGTGTTTTCTTTCTTTTTTTCAGTTTTTATCTTTAGTTAGAAGGACTTGGATTTCAAAAGGAGCAAGGGTTTAAATAGTTATCCTTTGTGATGCTTGATAATGATTGTGCCCTGAGGATGTGGAAGACAGGTTGTGCGAATAAATATTTTGCTCTTTTAAATACATTAATGCCCCTATATTTGTGCAAATATATCTATATTTGTGCACCATATTAATGGAAATTATTACATTGCATGAACAATTAGAACAACAATAAACAAATACTTGAGGATGACAGTTTGGCCTGACAATACATAAAAAAAGTAAGATTTGATTGTATCATTTTTGTCAAATATACAGGTGAAACTAAAAAAAACTTTAATATTTTGCAAAACTTAATATATTTAAGTAATTCAACTTAAAAAGGTAAACTAATATATATATATATAAACTCATTATATGCAAATGTAGATATTTCTAGCATTATTTGTTATAATTTTGTTGATTATGGCTTACAACTTATAAAAACCCATTGATCTAAATCTCAGAAAATGAGAATAGTGTGAAAAGGTTCATCAATGTTGTAGCCTCTAAGTTCCACACAGTAATCAGCTAATTAATCCAAAACACCTGCAAAGGAGCATTTAAATGGTCTCTCAGTCTATTTCAGTAGAATTGACAATCATAGGAAGGTTACTGACATGACAGTTGTGCAGAAAACAATCATTGACATCCTCCACATGGATGGAACGCCTCAAGATGTAAAGAAGTTGGATGCTCTGCATATCAATAAAAAGTTGAGTGGAAGGGAAAAGTGTGGAAGAAAAAGGTGGAACAACCCACAGGGATGAAGCAGCCTGGAAAGGATCGTCAGGAAAAGGCCATTCAGAAATGTGGGGGAGCTTCACAAGGAGTGGATTGAGGCTGGAGTTGGTGCTTTGAGAGCACCACACACATTCTGGACATGGACTTCAAATGTCATATTGCTCTCGTCAAGCAGCTCCTGACCAAAACATAACGTCAGAAGCTTCTTACCCGGGCTGAAGAAAAAATGAACTGGTCTGGTAAGCAGTGGTCCAAAGTGCTTTTTTTCTGATGAGCAAAATTTGCATCTCATTTGGAAATCAAGGTCTCAGAGTCTGCAATGAATGGTGGAGATGGTGAGGACCCAAGTGCAGGCAGTCGAGACCGGAGGCAGAACTGTGCAGGTGACAATGGTTTATTTTCCAAAAACTAAGGAACAGGAACCACACACACAACAGGGATGAACCAAACACAATAGGGGTGAACCAAACAAGGATCTGACCGGGAAGAACTGAAACTATGGGGTATACGTACACAGGTGAACAAATTGAGAACAGATTAAGTTAATCAAAATCAAACCAGGCGAGCCAATGACCCAGGGACAGAAAACTAAGCACATGAAGGAAAACTCAACTAAACCAAAAACCCAAACCATGATCTAAACCGAAACTAAACATGACAAAAACCAGAAATATAACCAAAATCATGACAGAACTAATAACACCACAAATACCAAAGCCTAACCCATAATCATAAAAAACTAAACATGACCAACACCAGACTATTAACCAAGATCAAAATAAAACAAACCAAAATAGACAAACACAAGAAATAAGACCGTGAAAACATGACAGAGTCTAGAGGACGAATGGAGGGGCAACAATCCAAGACACTTAAAGTGCAGCATGAGTATATCTGGGGAGCCATGTCATCTGCTGGTGTTGGTCCACTAGGCTTTATTAAGTCCAGTCTCAACGCAGCCGTCTACCAGGAGATTTTAGATCACTTCATGCTTCCTTCAGCAGAAAAGATTTTTGGAGATGCTGACTTTGGCTTTGACTTTGACTTGGCACCTGCCCACACACAAGAACCAAAACCTGGTTCAGTGATCAAGGGATCACTGTACTTGATTGGCCAGCAAACTGTCCTGACCTGAACCCCATAGAAAATCGATGATCGAGACATGCCAAGAGAAAGATGAGACCGAACAATGCAGAAGAGTTGAAGGAAGCTATTGAAGCATCCTGGTCTCCCATTCTACTCAAGCAGGGCCACAGGCTGATAACATCCACGCCGCGCTGAGGCTCTAATTCATGCAAAAGGGGCTCAATATGTCGAGCTTTGTGGGGTTTGCTTTAGTGTTTTCTGTTCCTTAGTTTCACTAAGTGAAGCCAAGACTTCTGTTTTTTGGTTCTTGTCCTTTTTGTTGAGTGATGTATGCACATTCCAGTTTGAGTCTTAAAAGCAATAATGTTGGAAAAATCAACTCCTTTCAAACTTCTTTTTAATATTTTAGATCTTATTTCTTTTATTGAGCTAAAATAGAAGCACTTTTTAATGCCTGTATTGTATGTATGTGATCAGGTGTCAACCAGCGATGTCACGATTACTTAATTCAACAATTAATCATGGTATTAAATGCCATGAATTCAAACAGGGTGGGACATCATATTTAGGAAGTAGTCAGACTTTTGTGAGTCCAGTTGGACCCAGGTGCTGTCATGTAGTGCAAGACACAGGTTGTTTTTTTTTTTTGTTGATGTTGTTTTTGTTTTGTTTAAATGCAAGATCGCGATTTCATCACACAATATCATCTTGGGCACAAGTGCATGCAGCATATTCAATACTGAGCTGAGCTAAAGAGCTAGACAAATCTTTCCAACTCCTTCCTACAAGTAGAAGAGGTAAGCTAAGTGCTGAAATGCTCCTTAAACAAGTGCGTCTTTAGTTTGCTCTTAAAAGTATAGTAAATCATAAAGATCTCTTTTGTCACTTTCCATAAATGATTGTCTGAACTTTAAGAAGTATTCATGTAATTTTACACATTTGTAGTGTTGTGAACTTTAAACAGAATAATCATGATAACTGCACCAAGAAAATCTCCAATCGTGACATTCCTGGACTGAACAAGCAGTGAGGAACACGTATAACTATAACACGCTGGTGCCCACCTGAATGGTGCCTGTGTGGAAACAAAATTCACAGACCTCTAAAAAATTGCTGTAATTCAGTTAAATTTTCAGGGCCACCACACAATAAAGATTTTTATTTTTTAATCCAGAACAGCTTAAGAAAGTTAAAAAATAAAGCAAAGCTCCATTCTTCTCGGAACATATTCGGCACAAAAACAACATAAGTGGTGATGCCCTTGGGGACTGAAGGGGAAGTTTTGCCTTGAGAGACCTTGTGCAACATGCTGAATTGTAATGACCGGTGCATTAGCGGTCGCCTGGTTGTTTAGTAGGCTGAGGGTAATGAGGAAATCAATGAACCACATTCAATAAATCTTTAAAGCTTTTACAGCATTTGGGATCTTCTCATTAGTTTCAAACTGTTCTCTAAACATATAAAATTAAGTTTTATTTCTTTGGTCTGGTAGCATCTCTACTATATAAACAAGGAAGATGAGTTTTAAGAAGCTGCTATTCTATTGTAGAATTTTGTTGGCATAAGCAGTCGGTCGATTTGAGCTTGTAGCAGCCTGTGGGCTTCAATTAAACCCAGCTATTTACCCGCTATTTAGTCAATGAGTGTCAGACCTGCTGCTTTTATACCTCACATTGTTTATCGTCCGTTTGTTTCCACTTACAAGCACAGAGTAGTCTATAATGTGACAGATGTGTTTCAGCTCAATTTACGAACTTGAAATGGACAAAATATTTGTATTAAATCTTTTTTTAATTTTTACAGAAAAAAGAATGGTTTTAAATATATCTATAGCAAAACAGCTAGCTTAGCTTAGCATCGAGAAAGGATTTTGATTTAGCTTTCTCTTATTTTGGTAAACCTGTACTCAGTTTTTTTACAGTAATTTTTGGTTTAGTTTGTGTCAATAAATTTTTACCTTCATATCTTTATTCCCTAAACATTTTAATCTTGCGGTTTTTGCCATCTTTTCATGGTTTGTGTTGTATGAAATCCTGGAACTAACTAATTTCATTTGACATCTACATCAGGCTAAGAGTCTCATACTGTAAGGAATAACAAATAACATTCAAATTAACAGCAAATAAATCAGTTTTACATTTTCGTAAATATCACACCCACTACGCTGCCCACATTGTCCTGGTTTGTCTTTACTGTCTTGCTCTAACTTTTTTCCTGAACATCGGTAAAATGTAAATGAATGTCACAGTCCTGGTCCTACACTCTGAAGACTCCCTAGTGTTTCCTTTCCTTCCACTCCTGTGCCCCCGTTGCCCCCATCTGTCCTGTATCACTCTCTAGTTTACTCACACTGGGCTACAGCTCTTATACATCAAGGATGTACTATTGAAATGTCCTCTAAATTGGTTACACTTATGTTATCCAATGTGTGTATATATATATATATATATATATATATATATATATCGCTTTAACTTTAGTTCTGTTCATTTTTAGCAAGGAATATTTTTTTTTACTGTTTTGAATTGAAATGCAATTAAATGCATTTTTCCAGACATTATTAGAGCTTGAATTTACTCAAATGTTGCAATTAATCATGATTAATCGCATTTTTACATGCAAAATGTCCTTTTCCTCTACAAGAAGGCCTATTCCTATAAGAAGAAAATGCAGTCAGGGGTCTGCAACCAGCCGCAACCAGCCGCAATTGGATCTCTGGACCATACACAATGGTTCTGAACACATGGCTAAAAATGCTAAAGAACTAAATAATATTTTTAAATATAGATATAAAAACAAATGCAGGCCTCTTTTTTTTAACAATTTTTTTTTAATTTCTACAACATAATGACACTAAACCAATATATATATATATATATATATATCAAACACTGCATCTGAAATGTTCCACATGTGGCTGAATTCCGTTGGGATGTTAAATTAGGATGAACTGCTCATTCATCAGCAAATTCATCATGGGGTCTATTCAAATTCATGGGATAACTTTCTTTCTTAGTTGTTCCTACATTTTTCTCTGCAATCATTTGTAGATGTCTACCCTGTATGGTTTACCTGCTCCAGGAGAGGGTAGCTACCACTTCACATCCACTTTGTCAGATGCTCATCGCCAGGAGGACCCATGACAACATGTGTCACAATGGATGCCGTCCATGTTGTGACATTGAATGTACCAATTCTCGGAAAGCCATTATTTATCAGATTTAATAATATATAACCACAAAAGCTGCATGCATTTTACAAAATCTGTGATTAATGTTGGGATTTGAAAAGCATGTTTGTGGATGAACTCCTGCGCTCAAAGACTTGACTGCTTGTTGTGACAACACAAAAGAAGGGACATTATAGTTTTCAGTTATCTGCGCAAATGAAAATTCAGCCTCATTATTCATGACATCAAAGGGGGCCTGGGCCGAGAGCATGGCTCATTTGCAGTTGAATGTAGGAGGCAGTGGAGACAGTAGCCTGTTTAGCATGTGTTTGTGTTGCAGAGATGGTGGAGGGATGGAGGAGGAGAAGGCACCAGTGGGCCACAGCTGGTGTGCCACAGTGCAAACCCTCTACCTGCTGCTATCATAGCTGACAGGCTGGGCCATGATCGGGGACTTATAGTCTGTCTTTGACTGAAGTTAAGGCAGTGGACTCAGCCCACGCACAACTTTGTTCCTCATGTCTACTTGTTTGTCCATCTAAGCCAAAGTTGTCAGTTCGTTTTCTTCTCTTGTTTCTTCTAAATCAGTCCATCTTTGTGATTACAACTCATGTCCTTCCCCTGCTGTCTAACTCCCCCCAGCTATATGCATGCATGCCAACATGCATCAGTTTTCTTCTTGCATGCATGTTTTTTACCCTGTGTAACCAGCTATGTGTGTTTACTCTACCTGGCTTACCTGCTTCAGTAGAGCAGGATGCCAGTAGCAGGCTCATCACTTTACATCTACTACAACAGACTCCATCCTCTTCATGAGGATCGCCTGTCAGTCCCACAATGTAGAGGCACAGCGTGCACAACAGTGTGTATGTGGTTGCATGTATGTTGGATGTGCATGATCCCATTTATTTCATCTCTTTCAAGCTCTACCTGACCAGTTGTGCTTGTTGACACTACCTGCATTCAGTTCATGGTCTACCTGCTCGAGGAGAGCATGCTGCCATCTGCAGAGCAGTCAGGCCTGTCAGGTTCAAGTCAAACTTAGAAGCTGAGACATGCTCACAGCGCCTCTTTCTCAGAGACACATTTTTATTTGACTAACTATGCTGAAGCTTAAACTCAAGTTAACTGAAAAAATCTGCTGTGATGCAAACACACATTTAGCACTGCACATCAAAAAATGCTTTGATTCAAACACATTTTTATGTGAGGACATTTCACTTCATGCAGGAAAATATTACTTCTTTTGGGAAAACTTGGCAATTAATTTTTTAATGAAATATTTAAAAGACACAAAAAAGAAGGAAAACCTTTAATTATTGTTTCTTAATATTTATTCTTTATTAAACCTTGATTTAAAAAAGTGATCAAGAATAATGGAAATCATTTCAAGTAGTTCAAGTTTCCACAAACAAAAATGTTAGCTTGAATAGTAACCTACCAGTTAAAAGAGAAAGAGTTGTTAACTACAAAGCTAATTTCATGTCAACCAATTGAATAAAACGTTCCTCACTTTAGAGAACTTATCTTCATCTTAGCATTTTCTCCTCTTTACACTGGTTTCCAGTTAGTCACAGAATAGATTTTAAAACCCTTCTGATCATTTACAAATCCCAGAACGATTTAGGCCCAGAATACATCTGTGATATGTTCAGAGAATATAAACCTAGCAGAGCTCCTAGATCCAAAGATTCTGGTCAACTAGTCCAGACCAGAGTTCAGACTAAACATGGAGAAGCAGCATTTAGCTGTAATGCTGTAAACAAGTGGAACAAACTGCCAGTGGAGATTAAACTTTCACCAAATGTTTAAAAATCCAGGTTTAAAACATTTATTTTTTCATGTGCATATGAATGATTTCTGCACGGTAACTTTTTAACTTCTCTTTTTAATCATTTTAATGTAATTTATGATTTTATTGGGATTCTTGCTGTTGTTTCTGCCTTTTACTATTTCTTACCTGTAATGCTTTTGTTTTATGTAAAGCACTTTGAATTGTCCTGTACATGAAATGTACTATACAAATAAACTGCCTTGTCTTGCCTCTTTGTCCTTTTTCCTCTTTCTTTTCTCTGCCCCCAAAGGATATACCCTTTTTGTGCTACTCTGTTGTGTTCTCCAACCTGTGCACTGCATTGCACTGGTTAAACACATCAGCAGCAATACTGTATTTGTGTACAATAACATGCTCTCAAATATATGAATCTGCCACCAACGACCACGCTACATTCAGAGTCACTTAAATCCCCTTTCTTCCTCATTCTGATGCTCACTTTGAATTTCAGCAAGTCATCTTCACCATGTCTGCAAGTCTAATTATATAGAGTTGCTGCCATGGGATTGGTTGGATAGATATTTGTGTTAACAAGTAATTGAACAAATGTACCTAATAAAATACTTTATATGTACAAAAGGAAGCCCATCAAAATGAAATGTCCATGGCAAGCAATTAAAAGAAAAATTAAATATTCAGCTCTGGTATGTAAGTTAAATAGCTAAATTCTAGTTGTCCTTTTAAATCTCAGGTTATTTCTAAATTAAACCGTCACGTTACTTTTTTGTTGCTGATTTTCCAAGTCCCACATCAGATGTCCCAATGCAAATAACACATGCACCAAAAGAAATTACCTTTCTGAAACTGGAACACTACAGCTAATATGTCAAGCTCTGGGTACTCTTCCCATAAAAAAAGACAAGTCTGAGGTTAAATAGATTTACACCAGAAAATGAAGATATGTAAATATATTATTTCAACTAATCTCTCCACCATTCATCTTTCATCATAATTCAATGATTCAGACCTTTAAATGAGGCGTGAATGTGGAGTTTACTTCATTTCTGATGGGTCTCCGAAATAGAAATAAAACCAACTCACACATGCTGCCAGCCTTATGGTAAAAGAACTTGTTCAAAATCAAAACTTTATGTTCTGCTTATATTCATTTCCTTTTCTTTTTTTTTGTTTTGCTATAAGCCTTCACTGAAAACTTCATCTTCACAAGACTCGGATTCTCCAGCAACTCATTCAAAGTTCCTTTTTACAGCTTTTACAGCATCCAGCTTTTACAGTTCATATTTAACAATGCAATTCATACTTTATTGTACAGTTAATTTTACTAGACTGAGACTCTGAATAAATGGCACAGCCTCCCTGACCTATGACTTTTTTGTCCTTGCTCCTCCTTAATATATTATTATATCCAGTCAACATCTTATTCTTTTCCCTCTCAGAATTTCTGTCCTTGCAGTAATCATATTTTTATTTTGTTCTCTGCACATGCCAAAAACTATTGATTGGATTATGTATGGTGATTGGCACTAGGTTTAGAATAGCTCTGTATTCAACCTTTTTGCTTTGAAAGCATATTTTTATCGGCAGCTGAAAACAGGATTTCCTTTTGAAGTGATATGAGACCATGTAATTATGATTCCTTGAAAAACCTACTGACAAGCAGGCACTTTGCGCTGTACTTGTCATCAATGGCATATTTAGTTGTTTAAGGCTCAAATCTAAAGCTGAAATAACCACTACCTTATCATGTCTTATTTACTGCCTGGTCAGTGGATGCTAGCAGTTGAAAAGGATTCCTGTCATCAAGGATACCTGCACAAGGCTTTAGAAGTAACAAAGTGGTAGCCTGGAGACAAGTTGGGCCTGGTGTGGTGGTTAGCTTGATGGTAAAGTTGCATTTTGGATCACGCTTTAGGCTACAAGTCAAACTCCCTCAATCAAACTCTTTTTTTTCCCTCCCAATGTTCCCATTAATGAACGGCACTAATTGATTGAAAGCGCTGGTGGGAGGGGATGAGCGAGCCTGGATTTGGTCCAGACTGATGGTGGCTCCCACAGCGGAGAGGCTCGAGCGAGGCACACTGAGGGGGGATATAATATGGGGTAAAGTGAACACAAGGGAGCAGATGTATAAAGAGACATTCAGCTCTGACACTCTTGAGCCACAGCCCTGCTGAGAGTGAAAAAGCTGTGTGCTTAATTACAATAATTCATGTGAGTTCAATCCTGGTGAGCATTTGTGATCATTTATAATAAAAATGCATGTTTGCTAAACACTCTGTTAAATGCTTTCGTGTGCCCGTTTTCTTCTTGTTCTAAACTGATAATGTGCAGGGAAATGGATTCAATCAGAGGCACCATGATCACAATAATGTCTATTTACTATACCCTGTTGAAACAAAACTTATTTGGGTTTGTAATCACTGAACTCCCCTTTAGACTCTGTTCCTATTTTTTCAGGCCTCTGCTTAAAAAATTGCATACATGAAATGATCTCTGCAACTTAAGAGTATATTTGAATACATTTGGAGTCAAAGTACAGGAACGCTTGTGAGATTTGTTGTGAAAATTTCACTCTATGTGTTGCTAAAGAAGAAGAAATGAAGATGGCATAAAGCACAAATATAAAAAAGAAAATTCAGGCTTGCTTAGAAAAAGCAAACATTCAGGATGAATATGAATATCTCGTTGGAATGATGCAGTTGTACCTCTAAACCTTTATCAACAGTAAGTCAACATTATGTCTGCAAAGCTCAACTCTGATAAAGTGAAGCAGAAACAAAAGAGAGAGACTTTGGTACAGACAGAGTTTAGTCTCCAAAGTGGTATTTTTGGCAAAATTTGGCACCATCTGTTCTCAGAGTCCCCCAATTCAGGGACCTCAGCTATTTAAAAGCTAGCGTTACTTCTCACTCCTCTGAAAAATGCTTTACAATCACATTCATTCCACTACTACCCAAAGCTTGTTACCTGTAAATACACAAACCAACAGGTTAAAGGCAACACTTGTTCAGCTGTGTCTTAACCATTCCAAGGACCTGACCCACATTCAGCCCCACCATCCGTTCCCCCAAGCGCTAATGGGAAAATCTAACAAAGCTCCACTTTCGGCTGTAGTTAACATCGTGGAGAAATTTTTCAGAGATAAAAGGCTAGCGCTTTTCTGAGAGAAAAATTCCCCACTGTGACTGGTTGAAACCTAGAGGACACTGCTTGAACTGTGGTTGCTGATATGGAGCACTAGCATGTTGGATTTACTCTGGTGGAAATATTTATTGTGAGAGCAAAATTGTTTTCTGCTCTTGGGAGCTATAAAAATAAGTGAATATACAGAGCACTGTATGGTACAATCTGAATGTAAAAGCAAGAAGAACTGGGGAAGAAGCAACATCCATAAGGTTGTCTTAGTAACATGTTTTTTTCCTTAACTGGTTTGCTAACATTGCATTTTCAGGAATATTTTTAACACAGCCTTCTTATTTACTGTCCATAGACAAACAGCAAATAAATCAAACTAACTTAACACAAACAGGAGAAAATGACCCAGAAGGAAACAAAGCGACAACTCTCCCCTACAAGGCCAATCTGAACAAACCAAAGATAATAAAAGTATCTAAATAAACACAACCTTTTAAATAAGGAGTAAAATAATGAAGTCCTAACAAACAGACAAAACCAAAAACCTAGGCTTCACAAAAGAAACATAGTGTAATGGCAGAAGGGACCAAAAGGCCCAGAGAGCAGGTCCTCAGTCCTTTAGTAAGAGGCCAGTCCCAGGCATTGACTGGCTGGAAGAGGCCACCATTTTAACAGGCGTAGAAGCACCTAGAGGGCCAGTGTCCTGCAGATTTTGTATGTTTCCCTGCAGCAACACCTAAGATTTAAATTAATGGGTCATTAACTAACTTGTGTAGAACTTGACAACAAGCAGTTGGAGATCCATTTAATTTCAATCAGGTGTTGCAGCATCCAATACCTGCAGGACATCGGCCTTCCAGGACCGGAGTCGGTGATCCCTGACATAGAGAATCAACACACAACAAAGCTATTAACCAATAATCAACAACATTCCTGTAACATAAGCAGTAAATCTGAGCTGAATAATAAATGCAATTCAGCATTAAAGGAGCATTGTTACATTTTGCATTGTGTGAAACTATCACAAATATGACCTTGCACACCTACACGGTGGATGGTGGTGCCACTCCAGGTCAGAGCAGTCACTGACTGACTGGAAAACTAGATTATCAACATATAAACAAGCTCTGCGTAAGGCT
>JBAMHW010000006.1:27360002-27374460 GCA_037177495.1 Rhadinocentrus ornatus
TCTGAGTTAGTGTGTTTATTTATTTGAATATATATATATATATATATATATATATATATATATATCTGTTGATGGATCAGAAAGCACATGCTTTACATCATCATATCATTGCGTTTGTGACATTGTAATACACATAATTTGTAAGATTATTATGCTGGACATCAGTTTGACAGAATAAATTAAAACCCAAACAAAAAGAAAGGTAATTGTGAAAGCATTTCTTTGTCCAGTATTCATGTTTTATTCCTCTGTTCACTTAACAGTACTGGTTGTGCCTTTGAGCTTTGGCATGTTATATTTCTCCATTCTGCCCCTGAGCAGGACACTAAGCATGTTTGGCATCTGCTGGCCAGATCCAATCCCTCCCAATCAGCAGCAAGAGAAAAAGGTGTGGATGTGGATGGAATGAGGACAGGACACGGATGCAAGCCGTCACTCTGCTGCAGTACAGAATTTGTCTGACTGATCTCTCAGCCCTCCTCAATGTGTCAGGGAGAATGCTTGACCCTCAGGTGTCTCTGGCTCAGTTTCTCTATTCACTCACCATTTCCTCTCCCTTTTTTCAACTCTTTTACAATGGAGCAGCATCTCTTTGAGCCAACACCAAATAGTACAGCATTCTCAGTTGTCTAACAAAACCCACAAAAAGACATAAAACAAGGTAATTGAATGCTGATAGCTTTATTTGTGGTAAATAGAAAAAAAAGGGGGAGTGTAAGGCAAACAAAAGTTTAGAGAGCAGGGTGAGTGTTTCTAGTGAGTCGTCCTTAAACTCTATGATCTGAAGCTTTCAGTCTGTAGCAAAGGGTCATTTGTGGCCTTCTTGTCCAGGCCAAAGGGCAAAGGTCAGTGCCCAGACATAGGGTTTGGTCAGTGCAAAGCGAAGAAGGGCGTGGAGGTTTAAGGGCAAGAGGAGGTCACCATGGAATTCATATTGCTCAATCCACATCAGAGTCATCTGCAGCACCACTGATGGTGTAGGTCTGCTCTTGGTGGTTCATCTCCACAACATCGTCTTCATTTTTCACTGTTCTAGGACATAAATAGAAAGAGATTAAACCTTTAGAACTATGAGGATGCACAGTTTGGATATTTTTGCATAGTTAAAATTGTGCCTAGAGATTTCCATCTTGTACATGAAACGTTCTTAACACTAGCTGTATGTTCTTTGCCATCCACACCATCCATGAATTGTTATGCGTTGACTGAAAAAAGACAAATGCCAGTGGTTTCAAAGGTTTTACACCCAACATCCCCCAGCCCCCACCGCAACCATTTTCCTCTGATTAAAAGAAAGGTATATATTTTAGCTTTCTGTGATGCATTTGTTAACAAGAAAATCATGCAAATGGAAAAATGTACATGATTCAAAAAAGTAATTTCCCTGGTTCTGTGTTGGGTTGGATGTCAAAAAAGCTTCTGATGGTGTGCAAGATGCTGTCTCGGATGCTGAGAGATGGAATATACATATAAAGATGTATTCTTTATATGAAAACCATTTTCGTGCATCTTAATCCTAACTAGCACAGAGCTGTTAACACAGTTCTACCCTTTAAGACCAGAGGCACCCTCTAAACATGAACATGGGTACACTCATACTGTATGCTGCTTCAGATTGCAAAGGGTTCATTCCCAAATTTTTTATTCTACCTTCTATGGTTGTACGAGGCTGTTAAAATAAGCTGCATTTAAAAGCATGGAAAAGATACCTTATGGTACCTTTACCTAATGAGCACTGTTCTTCTCTCCGTCAGTTCCACAGCCTGCTCTGCATAGGCCTCAATGTTGCCGTCATATCCATCAGATCCATATCCAATCCTGGCACCACCCATATCCACCCTTCCTCCATCATCTCCCCCCACACCCTCACCTCCTGCGCTGCCTCTGATTCCACCCCCTATTCCAGCAGGTCCAAGTCCATAGACTTTACTACCATCTCCACCTATTTCTTCATCAACCCCATAACCCTTCCTTTCACCTACATCACCATTACCTCTACCAAACACATTGCCAGCTCCACCCATGCTGTCTGTTAATCCTGTGGTGTCACCGTCTGCACCCACTCCAATATAGCTTACACTGCTGTCACCTATGCCTCCAGTGCTGATTCCCAAGTTTCCTATCCCACCGGGACCAGTGCCTAAACTTCCAGCTCCAGAGCCCAAACCTCCAGGACCAATGCCTAAACCTTTAGCTCCAGAACCCAAACCTCCAGGACTAGTTCCCACAGCTCCAGCTCCAGAGGCCAAACTTCCAGGACCAGTAGCCACACCTTTAGCTCCAGAGGCCAAACCTCCAGGACCAGTACCCACACCTTTAGCTCCAGAAGCCAAACCTCCAGGACCAGTACCCACACCTTTAGCTCCAGAGGCCAAACCTCCAGGACTAGTTCCCACAGCTCCAGCTCCAGAGGCCAAACCTCCAGGACTAGTTCCCACAGCTCCAGCTCCAGAGGCCAAACCTCCAGGACCAGTATCCACACCTTTAAGACCAGTGCCCAAACCTCCAACATCAGTACCCACACCTCCAGCACTGACTCCACCAACACCAGGACCAGGAGTGAGGCTACCAAAACCCAAACCACCAACCCCACTACCATTTATTCCTCCAGCACCTGCTGCTCCGTTGACACCACCAGTGCCCACAGTCCCAGCACTTGCTCCAACTCCTACACCCCCAGATACCATTTCATAACCACCTGTCATGCCTACCCCACCAGCCCTCCCAGCAGTTCCCTTCCAGTCACTGGTACCTTCGGTCCCTATTCTATCAACCAAGCCCCCAAGTCCAGCACCTGTTTCCATGCTACCTGCCGCCTTGTCCCCACCTATTCCTACACCACCCATTGTGCCACCAACTCCTCCTCCGCTACCTACCATCAGCCCACTCCCCATTCCACCCACACCATCCATGCTTCCTCCACTGAGGCTCACCCCAGCACTAATGGCGCTCATGCTACATCTGGTAAGAGACAAGGTTTGCATCATGCCGGAGAGTCGCAGGTCTTCCCCTTCAATCAATTTCCTGCAAAGAGAGAAAACACATTTCTTATTTTATTCATTTCACAGATTATTTAAATTCATTGCAAGGTTGTGGTTGCTGTTTCTCTACCTGTAAGTCGTGATCTCAATCTCCAGAGCCATCTTGACATTCAGAAGGTCCTGGTACTCACGCAGGTGCAGCGCAATTTTCTCCTTGGTGGATTTCATCTCAAGCTGCAGGGCTTCAATTCGAGCCTATTAGGTCATGAAAAAGCTGTTACTGTGACAGCCTTGTGTCTGCATGTAGGAGTACATGCCCATGGCTGACTTTGTTGTGACCAGGTGTGCCCTCTGGGACAACATGAGCCAACATTTACCTGCAGGTCTTCCAGTTCCTTCCTGTACTTTTCCTGCATCTCTCGAATCTGAGCTTCAAGAGCTTCATTCCTTGTCCTCAGGGAGTCCATGTCACGTTCTTTATTTTGGATCTGGTGGCATTTTAGCATCATTATGTGATTATACTCATTGTTTATACATCTCTTTTTTCTTTTAGTGATTTCCAGTTTTGATACTCACATCTTTTTTAGCACCCGCTATTGCGTCTCTAAAACCTCGAACTTTATCAACATGCTTTGACGTCTTTTGGGTCAAATCTTCAAATTTGTTTTTGTACCATGAATCCATTTCCTAACAATGGGGGAATATAAATATGTCACAGACTTCAATTGAACAAACGCAGAAGACTTGATAGTTTATGTTTCCTTATTGGCTTTGTTTAATGTATTATTACTTTTTACCTGAAGATTTTTAGCAGCGATGTCATCATATTGGGTTTGGATTTGTTTCAAAGCCGCAGCCAGGTCGGGCAGAGTGAATGCACTCTGAGCTGAGACGTGAGCTGAGTAGATCTGTTTCATGAGCTCATCAATTTCCTACACAAGAAGAAGAAATACTCAGGAATCATCCAAACGAGAGACAATCTGAAGACAATGTTCCTGCACAAACATGCTATCCACCTGCTGATGAATCCGTTTCAAGAATTCAATTTCAACCTCCAGATGCTCCAGCTTCTTCTCCAGCACAATGCGGGAGGAGGTGGCTTTGTCAACATCCTGAAAAAGGATTATTATGTATGTTTAGGACTGATTATTCATTCGCTCGTTCTTATAGATGTTAGATAAATAAAATGGCACCTACTGGACGGAAGACTTCAATGTCTAATTCAGCTTTCTTTCTCAGCTCCACTGCCTCCTCGTATTTCAGCTTGATTGCCTCCAGTTGAGCAGCTGTGGACTCCTTAGCAGCCAAGGAAAGGTCCTGAAAACCAGAGGTAATATCCCTGTCTTTGAGATTTGAAGGTAAGCGCAAAGATGCGTGGAAGATGTAGATCATCCTCTTTTTATTGCATTTTTGCTTCATTCCTTTGTGTGTGTGTAGTTGAAAATGCATAATCAGTAATAATCAGTCATCTCAACTGTACATAAAACATTACTGATGACAGCTGTGCTCCACGACCCCCAAACACAGTAAGGCCTCTCTATTTGCCTGCCAGAAATAAGACTGTTACCAGGTAAAAAACCTTGAAAACACAAAGTTGACGTCTTGTATCTTTACATGGGTAGACCTTTCGCAGATCAGTGAGGTGTGAAACTTTATGCCCAATTGAGTGTCTGAATGTTAAGAAGAAAGAAAAATATTCTGCCTCACCCGCTGAACTCTCATCTGGTCTGCAATCTTTCTCAGCTCCTTCAACTGCTCCTCATATATCAGGCGCAGACCTGATGGCTTCTCAAACCGGTTCTGGTAGGCCTCAATCTCTGCTTCAATTAACTTGTTCTGCTGCTCAAGTGATCGAACCTGCAAGCACACAGAAATATTGCCTGAGCGGAACAGCACAATACCCTTCCTTTCTGCTCTGGAGATGAAAATATGGCCTATGATGTTCAACATGTTTAACCTTGTCAATGTAAACAGCCAGCCTATCATTCAGGACAATCATCTCCTGTCTCTCGGTTGTGCGGGTGTTGAGGAATTCATGGTTCTCAGCTGCAGCTGCATCCAGGTCTATGGCAGGTTCTCCACTAGGTCCAACACATACCATGGCTCCTGCACTTACACTGGAAACACAGTGATACTTATCAACCTGGGAGCCACATGCACCAAAAAATTAAACAAGAGGAGATGCACATTCAGAAAAATAAAACATGACATTCTGCCTTCTAGTGTCTTCACATACTTACCCGACTCCAGTCATGCGAGACCTGCGTGCAGCAGAGATGGTCCTTCGTCCCACCGAGTCCACACACATTCTTTCAGCCCCGGCTCTGGCGGAGTAGCCGGCGGAGGCATTACGGGCATCTCTTCTGGTGGGTGATGGGCTAGAAACCCTGACCTGGTAGGTTGAGGTGCTGCTGTCCTCAAAGTGACGGCGGTAGGATGAAATCCTCTCTGGGCTGCGACTCATCACAGCTGTGATTGTGTGCTCTCTGCTGGTCTGAAAGAAAACACTCAGGCTAGGCCTGTCTGAGATTTACTGCAATTTGCTGCGTCCCTGCTGTCCTTTTCTGCTCTCTGTGCCTTTCAGCCTCATCTTAGGTTTTATACCCCCCCGTTGCCAGTCATGCTATTTGGCTGCATGAGCCCTCTCAGCACATGAGGCAACACCTGTGGAATCTCGAACCTCTGCACCAAAGCAGGCTGCCTAAATATCTGTCAGTAGCTTGTGAGGAGCAGAGCCATGCTGGGAAAGTGGATGATAGCATCGGTGACTCGTCAGAATACAGGTTCATGCATCAACCTCCCTTTCATCGACCTTTTGTTTTGTGTGGCGTGGGTTTCCAGTATGTACACCATCTGTGTCCAGCTCTGGGCAGCAGAAAGACAAGCAGGCATCCAATCACTGCTGCCAGTAGGTGCAGCTCTGATGTGATCTGCCTTGATGGGATGAGGGACTTTAATTGAATGCTGAGCAGAAGCTAGAGGGTGACCTGATAAGGCTGCAGCCGCAGAGGAGCCTCAGCAAGATTTGACATAAATTAGTACATATTAGTCTGGTCTGTTTTCAACATATTAAAACTGGACTCTGCTGAAAAAAAAGATGATGGAATTAAGTGCTTCAGCGGGAAAATAGGAGATAGATGAAAAGGAAGGGGGGTAATTGTCTGGCGTTTACGGATGACATGGCACAGTGATAAGAGGGCACATAACAGTAGTGAGGCTGTTAATGGCAATTCTTCTCTTACATCTACAGGGCCAGTAGGCTAGGGGTCAGAAACGCTGCAATTCACCAGAAACATTGAATACCAGCAACATTTTTTAAAGGGGCTAAACTCAAATTATATTAATTTACATAAAGAATATCACCAAAACATAAAATTATAAAAAACTCAAAAGCCCATTGATACAAATACTATTTAAATAATATAAAATATAAGATCCGTTTATTTCTCCCTGTGTGTACCTGTCTGTAAGGATTAAGCAAGCAGCTATTTCTTCCTGTTGACTTCACATCTTGCAGCAGTGTGGGACTTTTAGGAAGAGATGGAATCTTTCAGTCATGTGAACATTCATCTCTCTAAGAGAGCAGCTCTTTTTCACTTTGCAACTATATAATATGGCACATCATTATGATATTTTCTAATTCAGTACATTTACGAGGCCTCGCTTACATTGCTCTTACATTACGCTCCTGTCTTACATGCTTCATTTTAGTTCCCGTTGCCTTTTCCTTAAAAGATGAACTCGATTAGATATTAGTATTTAATTGATCTGATTTAGTTAAAAAGCTAAATTTAACATAAGAGAAAATGCTACCACTTGAGAAAACGTAATCAGACAAAAATATATCCTTTCTCTTTGACTCAAACACACTTTTAAAAATCATATACAATACAAAAAAATTTATTTTAATGCAAATAATAGTGATAGGCACGTTTTTTACAGCTGTTTTATAGAAGAAAAGCGCACACAGTGCAGTGGGAGTGGATATAATTAATGCTACACTGTTAATTCTTTTCCACAAAGTGGACCTGACTTCACACTGAAACAAAAACCTTGAATTTTCCAGGGTTTTTGTCCAGATTTTTTCATATTTTAAAAAGGATGAAAATATTTAAATATTTTGATTAGATAACATGTTAAGGCAGAATTCAATAAAAATTTTAGAAATTACCTAATATCTGTGAAAATATATGAATCTGTATTCTTAAATAGCTCTGTATTTACCTGTCAGGCATTCACATCATTCAGGCATGTGGAAAAAAAAAATAAGTAATGCTTTACTTGATTAAGTTGATTAAATATATATAATTAAATAGATCTTTGCTACTGGATGAAAGTTAACATTAAATATGGTTGCGTGTTGCAGAACGCAGATGTTTCCCAGCATGCTTTGAGGCAACGTGTCCATGGACAGCAGTGTTAGTAAACTGCATACAGATGTGATCTGGTACGTGCTCATTAGTGTCATGCTTCTTGCTGCTGTTGTGGAAGAAAGCATGTTGCACCAGGAGTGAAGTTATGCGCTTGGCTTGTAAATGCTTCAGAGGCAGCACATCATAACGAGCTTCTTACAGCAGATCAAATGTTAAAGTTTAGTTTGGTGCACATGTGCAGCTATTAGTGATTAAGATATATTTAAAATAAAGAACAAATATTACACCTGATTATTTTTTCAAAGATAAATCTAAAATTGTATTGGGTACATCTTAAGTGAATTATCTCATGTTTTACTTTCACTGACCATCACAAAGATGGAAATATGAGAAAAACAACAAGTACAATGCAGGAGAGGGTGTGAGTGAGGGGTTGTATGGGGTGGAGGTTGGAGTAGGTGGAGGGTGGGAGAGAGGGGGGTCAATGACACCCTGGGGGCTGTCCCTGGGCTCCTGGACCATTTGCTTGGCCGGTCCCTGGCAGAGCTGCCTATCTTGGCTCACTGTGCCCCAAGGGCTCTCTTCTGCTACCCTCCGGGTGGGGCTTGGTTCGTCTTCGGTGTGGGGTGGCTTGGGTTTGTGCTCCGGGGTTGCTGCTGATGGTCTGGGTCTCTGGGCTGTCCTAGTCTGCCTCGAGCCTCCGTAGAGGCGTGGTCGCATTTGCATGATCTCACTCATCACTCCTCATCTCTGATCACTCCTTGTTCCTCTTCCTCTGCATGCTGACGCAGTCACTGAATTGTCCAGTGGGTTTATAAGGGATATCTTAGATTATCTAAGAGATAATTTTGCTTTTTTTCCCACTGTGAGTTTGTATCTGGTCAGTGTTGTGATACGTTTGTGATATGTCTTATTGATTTGGTCATTATTTAAAAACTCTTAATCACTGGCAGCTGTTTTTCTATAAAAGCTGTAGGAAATTTTCTGGTGTGTTTATGTACAAATGTAGAAGCTTGTTGTCTGGTATTAGTGTGGATTGAAGGGTCGTTGTCTTCTGTCTGTGGTGTTTTTGTCTCTTCTTCCTTCCTTCTTTTAGCTTCTTTTTGCTGTCTTCTTTCTTTTTCTGTCCCCTCTGGTCAGGTCCAGCAAGATTACATAATTACATGATTCAAAGTAAATAAATAACTGTAAATAAATAAATAAAGGAATCAGACTATCAAGAGAAGCCTTTGGCAAAGGAAAATTGTTTGGCACAAAACAGCAACCAGACTATCAATCTGCTGGCTATGATGAACAGGTTAATAAAAAAAAGAAGAAAAAAAAAAGGAAATATGAGAAACGTTAACAGTAGATTATTTTTGTGTGCTTATGGGATGACAGTGTGGTTTAACCTCCAGTTGTGCTTTTGCTCCTGAATGTGTGAATAGAAGCCTTCCATTGTTTTAAACTGTTTTTGTTTCAATGCGAGCAGAAAGAGTATCAATACGTCTGAGCCAGATCATTTTACTCGTGCATCTGAAATGTCACTTAGAGGTCAGATACCTCTCACAGATGATGACTCAGAACCGACGAGCTGTCTCTCAGTTCTGCGTTAAACACGAGCCACTGATAAAAATCTGGACCAAACCGAGCAGGACTGAGAATATCGTGTGCTGGTCCTCTTCGGACTTAAAGCTGAAGCTGTGAAAATTTCAGAAAGAGGGAACGAGGTTCGCGTTGGAGGCTGCCATGCTGTAGTAGTGGCATTCTTCTCAGCTGAAAACAAACACATTTATCTTCACAGATGATGAAGGAACCTGTTAATGTTCCCTGGAGGGTCAGTGGCAAATTCATAGTAAGACACAGTGGCTATTAGACACATCCCTTCAACACAGTAGATCATCTTAGTTCCAGCAGCTGTCACCTCAGCAAGCCTCTCTACACCTATTTATATCTGACATTAGCCAAATTAATATCCACTCAGGTCATTTTACTGGACCTAGCCAACATTTTTTCACTAAGAAAAAAAAGCAACCACAAACATTTTGTGTTAATCAAAACAATAACTTTATTTAATAAATTATTTTGGCAACAACTATGCTGTTAAGCTATTTGGTATTTACAATACAGTGATGGCTAAAATGGGTCACATCATGCAGTGGAAGATTCATTATCTCACACTCATACACACATTTATTCATTTGCATAGACTGACTGGTGGTAAAATCTCCCACATTTTCTATGTATTAGTGTAGAGGTTATATTTTTAAAATGACTAGAAGTTTTATTGTTTTCTTGTAAAAGAAATTTAAAAGACACTTCCAAGTAATTTTGCAGTAGATCAGAAGTTTTCAGCAGCAAACATACATTTGTTGAGCCCTCTGGTTGTACTCTTTGGGAAAGTCTAAAACTAGTCTCAACTAAAAAAAAAAAAAAAAAGAAAGAAAGAAAGAAAAAGGAATTAGAAGAAACCAATTGTTACATCCTCTACTGTCCAATCTCAGGTAATAATAATAATAATAAAAACAAATCCTCAATTTTACAAACAGGTGACAAATTAAATTAAACCTGGGACCCCCAACCACCACACGGAGGCGATCTGACCTGTTTGTAATGCTTTGGGGACCTTTTTCAGGTATTGTTTGTGTTCTCTTGCATCCTGACAGGAAAAGATGCCTACAAATCAAACCATAGTTGTTTTGGGTCACAACTTTTACGTTATAATGAAATTTTTCTGTATCTTAATTCTATGAAGATGACTTTGAATCAAACTTCTGAAATGTTCCTTCATAGAAAATGTGCATAATTTCCAATAGATGACTGGTTTGAAGTGAACACACTGACAAGGCTGTGCAGTGTTATTGCAGATTGTAGTACTGGCTATATTACATATGGCTCTAATAAACATTACTCACTGAAAAGAATAGTAACAAACCCAGCGACCTTGGCAATATATGAATAAAAAGGTGATATGAGGTAATCAAGGATTCTTGTTAGTTGGTTATGTTAAGTACATTATTTCTGGTTTGAAAGCCATGGCTGCATTTATGGTCCATAAACAGAATAAACAGATCATTCATGAGTTCAACCATGTGAGTAATGTGTGGTATGTCATATAGGATTCTCAATGGGTGTTTTTTTTCTCTTCCTAATCTCGGTTTATGGTTAATGTTCTTCTCTCCATGAACAGTAGCACGTGCTAAAATTGACGTTATAGTAGCTGCTGCAACACACACAGTGCTGTCTTGTAATATTTCGTAGTCAAAGTAATATTTTGGCTAAATTGTGATTTCTGTCTAACTGTTATTGCCTGTAAACCTCTGCCTGTAAAACTTTAAAATATGACTTAGGCAATTATGCTATGAGGTAAACGATTTGTAGCCTGGAGGTTACAAAAAGACCTGAACTATCAAAACTATGGGAAGGTGGAACTAGTGTAAAAAAATAATTAAAAAAGTTTGAAACTGTGAAGCTAATGTTTGTTTCTGAACACTCTACTTTCCATATGACTTCTTGCTCAGCTGTTACTACAGTGTTGTGGTGCCATTTTCTCATTAGTGACCCAAGCTGCTGAATTTAAAAAATGCAGTGAGTCCAGCACACCAGAGGCACCGGGTTAAAGGGGCTTCTGCATGTAATGTGGTATGCACTGCACTCGTGGTGGGGGTAAAGATGTACATGCGGCAAGTTTGCTGCAGATGGTGAGTTGACCAAAAAACCATCAAGGAAGTGTCGAGTTTGACCTGTTTCAGACTTGGATAAAGGGTGGAGCTGTAGGAGGATAAGAGCTAAGAAAAGCATCTGAGACAGTTCAAGTGGGGTGAGTTCATGTATCCTCATAAACACAGGAACACGCATGTAGACTTACAAATAAGAGCCGTCACTGTACAACGGCTGGTAATTTATCTGAGCTGGATTATTTGTTGGGATCTGCCAGATTCCCCCCAACTGGATGTGTTGACGTGTAATCATAGTGCAGAGCCCAAGTCAAAGTTATATTTATTCCACCCAGAGCACAGTGACGGCACACTAACCTTGTGTTGCGCCCGACTTGGCATACACATACAACTAAACACATGAATGGGTTTGGAAACCGAGTGCAGCTCCCACTACATCCTATGTAAAAACCCATGAATGGGTATTGCACTGTGCTGAGAATAAAAAATGTACCACTTCTGGGTTTTTTTAGGGTCAGAACAGTTCAGGCAAGGACAGAACTCTCCTTCACCATCATCTAATGAGGAAACATAAGTTGAAATAATGTGGATCCAGCCTATCAGCAGAACTAATGCCAAGGTACACTGAAGCTAATTTGGCAGCATGTGGTTGCCAAATACCTTATGTTGGTTTTTACTTTAATTTGTCCCATGTCTGTTTCAGCTCTTTTCAGTTCCAAAGTCCTTGATCACTTATTTTGTTCACGTTTCACCCAGTCTTGCCATCCACCAGGGTAATGCTGAACGCTGAAATGAAGGAGGGGGAAATGAAGAAGGTCAATGAAATGTTGCTCAAAGAAAAGCACATTTATGAGATTAAAACATTCGTGTTGTAAGACTTAGAAAATAGATATATTTCTGTTGGATTTTAGTGATAAAAACACAATCAATTCCTGTTTACTTTCAAAGTAGCTTTACTCTCCACTCTTCAGTTTCAATCGTCCCAAAGAGCACTACACAATGAGATATTATGCAACAAAGGGGTAATAAACTCAAGTTGGTAAAACTGTAAAACATTGCCTCATGTAAAACTATAATCAAGTAACCTTTATTCAGACTGAAAATTTATTAACTTTTGCAACACAGAGGTTAAGGAGGGTGGGCTTATGAGAATGTAATTATAGTTTGGGGACTTTAATCATGTCTTACACTTTATATCCCAATGAGGTGGCTGTATCGAGTGCAGTCTTGCTTCTGACCCCTGCCAGACAAGTGAACACGATGTTATCTGTCTGCTGGGGCATTTCACCACCAAACTTCTCTCTGAACTCCTCTGGATCAAGCTGGAGGGCAGTGTTCACTTGTCCCACTGTAACGTGACAGAAAGGTCAAGTACTGAAAATGTGAATTTAAATTAACAATAAATATTCATAGCTTTGAGATTTTGGGGGGACTGTTGTTAGTAGCATCAAACTGCTGTTGTAACCATTAAAGATAAGATAAGATAAGATAAGATAAGATAAGATAAGATAAGATAAGATAAGATAAGATAAGATAAGATAAGATAATCCTTTATTTGTCCCACAGTGGGAAGATTTCGGTGTTACAGCAGCGAAGGTGATTGTGCAAAACCAGCATTAGAGATAAGAACAAAAAACTGTACAGAAAAAAACTATATAAAAATCCATATTGAGGTCTGTGTAAAAAAAAGCATATATACAGAATGAATTTACAGTTACATCATCTAAGGAATGTCATCAGGGAAGTTAGGAGGTATGTTTTTTTTTACTTTACTGTTAACAAGGTGGTGGTAGGTATACACGTGTGGAGAAGACAGCATTAGAAAAATGTTTATTATTCTGAAAATGACATAATCAAAACCACATTTATCAAGCACCTACAACAATGAGTTTGTATACTGTTATGTCCCCAACCCAACCAATGTATATCAAAAAGAGCAACACTCACAGGGCACATTAACTGAGCCGGGGATGAAGCCGTACTCCCTGAGCTCCCAGGATTCCCGGACATCTATTACTACAGCTTTCCGGTCGGCCAAGACCTGTTTTAGCTGCTCGTAAGTCACATCTGTGGAGGGTAGTTTTGAACTGAACCCGCGGAGCTGCAAATTTGTGCCTGAAAGCAAAACACACAGCATGCGGTGCACAACTTTTGAAACACATAATAACAAAACAGCGACTCACTTCATGTAACACACACTTTGAAAACCTTGATGAGTGTTGACATAGGACACAGAGCTTCGTCCTACAGGGACAGAAACCCCGGACTGGACGGAACTTTTCCATAAAAGTCGTGAGACAAAAGCAGTAATCCTCCAACACCTTCTAAGCGCCATGGGTTTTGGTTTGACCTCAGACTATACTTTTTTAATTACACTTTTGTAACACAAAAAGCAATTACGTAGTAACACAACGTACTACAATATCGCACGGCTAAAAAAAAAAAAAAAATCTGTCTGCGCATGCGCCAATGTACGGCTTCCCCTATAGGACAAAATTATTCACTCAAACGCAGATCCCTACCTTATTTTAACAACATATATATACATGATAAGTTATTATTAGATAAAAAAATAAGGAATAATCACAAACAAATACCTTGATGCATTTATCATAATTCATAATTGGAAAAGTAGCAAAATTAAAGACGTTAATGTTCCTCAAACCATATATAGAAACTCAGAATAAATGTCTCATTTTGATTGGGAATTAATTATATTAATGGATCGAGAATAAAGCTGCATCATCTCTGTATGTTGACATTACAGAGATATAAATCTCATCGCTCAGTTTAATATATAGGCTTACGCAAAGAAGAATGTAAATACTAACAAATTAAAAAAAAATTAACATTTTACAGTTTTCAGTCATAATTTGACAACTTTTCCCATTTGTCACTGAAAGTTTGGTATCAGCTAGCAAAAAGCCTCAGACTAGGATGCTGCAGCACTGTCGAAAAAATATTTTCAATTGCAAGTGAATGCAGCATTTGGCCAAGCTGAGCTGCCGTAGTGCGTCACATGTTGACTAGTGCATACTAGTGTTGCTAGTTAATGCTACACACAGCTCACCGAATTTTGTTTAGGTCAAAGCTTAAATCAGAAAAGCGCTGAGGGCAAAATTTTATTGTTGTCGCTACTGCATAATTTAAAATGCCTTAACATCACCCTGATTTGGGGGGTAAAACCTGCCTACTAATGTTGGTATTTACTGTGACAAGCTAATGAAGCTAGCTTGTTTGCTAGTCAGGAAGACTTGACATCTCACTGTTGGCTTTCTATCAGCTAACACAGGCAGCATAGGAGCTAACTTAAAGAGGTGAGTTCATTCAGAAATTTTGCCAGATCTAAAAAATAGAAGAAAGGGGGGGGGGGGGGGGGGAGATCTTCTTTCATGTTTTAAACAACCTTAGCAAACAAAGTCCTTATTTTTCCCGTAACCTGGTATGT
>JBAMHW010000006.1:27374560-27390411 GCA_037177495.1 Rhadinocentrus ornatus
CCCCCCTCCCCCCCCCCCCCCCCCCCTCCCCACCCCCCCCCACCTCCCAACCCCCCACCATCCCCCCCCCCCCCCCCCCCCCCCCCCCCCCCCCCCCCCCCCCCCCCGCTTCTCCCGCTTCCAAGACCTTCTTTAATGTTTTAAATAACCTTAGCAAGCAAAGTCCTTATTTTTACCGTAACCTGGTATGTCATGATCGTTTAGGCCTCTTAACCGTGGTTTATCATAGTAACGAACAGAAATCCATTGTAAATACCACACAGTTATTTTTTCTTTCATTTTAATTTATTCTTTTTTTTCCTTTACAAATTATTTCCAGATAAATAGTTAAAATATGTTGTCAGACATGGCATAAAGTACCTTAAGCTTGAAGTTTAGGAACCTCGTAGATTGGGTGAATCATGTATAGTATTTGAAAAATATTCTTTGCTCCAGAGCAGTAGGGAAAACAAATTAAATGGAATGGAGGGCCAAACAGTAAAAAGTTTTAGTTGATCACATTAAGTACGTAATTGTGAGCAGTTGTTTAGTGGTTACAAACGTGAATGAATACTATGAAACAGGCTAAAAAGTAAGCACTGCGGCCATACAGTGAGGCACATTTAAATGTATGCTGAGCCTTAAATCAGAGTTTTTAGTGTCAACAAGGTGGCCATGTATAACTTGACCTGACCACCATGGTAATCTAGTTAAGAGGATGTTTTGTCCAATTTCTTATTGCAGTGACTGCACAAAGTCTGTCTTCCAGTAAGTCTTTTCCTGGTGATGATAAGGATCAGTGAATGGATCAGTGAAAGGGATGTCGAACTCCAGTTTTCGGGGTCCACTGTCGTGCAGGTTTAAGAGGTTTCTCTATTCCAACTCACCTGATTCAGACCAAATGGACCTAACAGATAGATGTCATTTTCTGCACATTGACATATTACCCAGAGTCAGGTGTGCTGAAGCAGGAAAACGTCTAAAACCTGCAGGACACTGGTCCAAGAAGACTGGAGTTTGACATTGCTGGTGTTCAGCATATTTACAAAGTAAAGACCATAGAATTTCTGCATTTCAATAAAGCAAAAGAGCCACTCGTGCACTATATCGTTTTATAAATAGTTCAAACAACATTTTGTCAGCATGTACTCTGTAATGAAGTTTTTATTTTACTTTATTTTAACTACAATAAACCTTTGTAATGTTAAACGACATTTTGCACATGCCTTACACAAAAAAAATCCATCTCTGTCACACAGGTTTTTCTAGGTCACTACATGAAGTATCCCTGTGTGGAGTATAAAGAAGTTGTATTTCCAGAAATAGATATGGTCCGAGAACTTATCAGCATTGCTGCTAGTGTGATTGTAGGTGAAAGAAGTTTTCTAAACAAAATATTAGATAAAACATTTTCCTGTTGATTTTGGTTTCTGTTTCTCTGGATGTACTAATGCTGCAGTACTTCCAGAGTAGCAGAAACTGGGGTTATCTAAATGTCCTCAAATAAATATAGCAGCCATTATAAACTCTTCATTAGATTAAATGTTTATAATTTATTTTGGCAAAATAATTGACAAATGGGCTACTGTACAATTACATGTGAACCACACAGATGTGTTTCATTAGTAAAATCATAAAGGTAGTTAGAGATTTGTGCAAACTTTATATTGGGATAACTCTAGTTGTTTGTTCACCTTTTCACAGCTCCAGATGCGGCTAAAAGACCCCTTTTCTTACAAAGCCGCCGATATGACTAAGCGGACAAATAAACCGAGGAAACCTCGAGATGAGGAGTCTTCAGATGAAGTCAGTGGTAAGTCACAAACACAGTACATGGCACTACAAAAGAAAACTGTGGGTCTTGTTATGGTTTAGTTCTGTATAACTTGAGGTACTAAATGGTATCATGTTCAAAAAGTGGTGAACCTATTTATTTATGGGTGTGGGGAAAAGATTGATTCACATAAGAATTGCTATTTGTCCAGCTGTCATAGTTGACTTTGCATGTGTCTCTTCAAGCTTCTGCACTAGATTGTGTCATTATATTCAGATGACCACAAAAATAGTAGATGAATCCACTGCTACTAATGTTAGTATTTTTATCTTTCACACAGCAAAGAATTTATACATTTAAATACATGTACATGTTTGAACTGCAGTATGATGAAAGTTTAATATTACGTTGCAATTTAAAAAAAACTTTTAGGAGAAATTTTCAGGCTTTAGTAAACGCAAGACTTATGTTTCTGCCTTTATCTGCGGAGGAAGGAACTGGATAAAACTAGTTCAGGATGCTGAAATTATAAATGATGAATGTGGTTTGTGCCACAAATACCAAGCCAATTCTGGATGGGAACAAAATAAATTTTGGTTTTAGCATCCCTTGCCAGTTTCAAGTAAAAACTATACTCAGACATCAGAGTTGGCAACAAAGGCTTCAGATTTATCATGCAGACGTGGATAGCAATCATATCCATTTATACCAACACTTATTGGTGGGATTGTCATGGATGGAGATAGAGCTGGGTGATTAATCGATAAAATCAATAAATTGAATTTTCTATTTCTGGAGATTTATTTTCATGAAAATCTGGATTTTTTTCCTTGGTTAGTTAGCAGCGGACTTAGTCCTCCTTCCACACCAGAAAAGTGTTTGTCTGACAGATTTACAGTGAAGTGAGCCAACACTCACGCCTGGGATTTAGCTGTACGTTTAACTGCAGTGAGAAATGCTGCTCTCTACGAGATGCAGAAGTCAACTTCACCCCACAAACTCTCGTTAACAGACGACCAACATCAGGGGAATGATTACCGTGGTGGATCCTGTATGATAAGGATCCAGATGGAAAGAGATCATGGATGCAGTTGTGTTGCATATTTCTATGCAAGATATGAAGTCATTTATACGGTGGAAAAGTTATGACATCATTTATTTTCTTTTAGCTGGCATTCATATATTCATATAATTTATATGAATGAATGAATGCCAGCTCTGTGATGGACTGGTGACCTGTCCAGGGTGTACCCTGCCTCTCACCTGAAACAATGTTGGGATGGGCTCAAGCTTACCCCGCGACCCGTAATGGAATAAGCGGTACAGATAATGATGCCAGCTAAAAGAAAATAAATAATGTCAGTGATCTAGAAAGCAGGACGGGAATTGCGGTACTAAATAAATAAATGTTTTTAATAAGTTTAATTATGTTTTTTGAAAAGAAAAGAAAAAAAGTCGATTAAAATCGGAATTTGTTTAGAAAAAATCGGAGATTTTATTTTTAGGCCATATCGCCCAGCTCTAGATGAAGATCCGTCCTACACATCAACTCAAAGCTGTGCTGAAAATCGGGATTTCTTGAAGTGAAAAATTTATTTTTATTTATTTATACCAAATCTGGTACTCGCTGTACTTCTTCCAGCATTTGGAAACATCGCATTGCCTTCAACTGAACATTGGCCTCTTTCCAAGTTTTTGTCACTTTTGTAAAATACATACAGTGGTAATAATTTGTCCTGTCGCATCAGAAAAAATGTCTAGCAATTTGTCCTGCAGTTTATAGATGGTCTGTTAGTCAAATGAGATGATCAATAAAGAGTACATTATGTTTTTAATTAGGACTGACATGCCAACATGTGAATAAGGCAGTGGATCTGAGCTCGGTAAAGAAGTCGGTCCTCTCGAGTGTGTGGTTGGTGTGTGCTGAGTGCCTGAAGGAAAGGACAATGATCGATGGCGAGCCAGCAGCATCCAACGACATCCTGGTGTGCCTGAAGTGTGGTTTTCAAGTAAGATGTGTTTTTCTTTGCTTTTTAAGGAGTAAATACAGCATGCTGGATGAACGGGGGGCTGAGCACTGTGTTGTGAATATTTGTACCTGCTTGTATAAAATGTTAGTAAATTAAGGGACAATAAATTGAATAAGAGAGACACTGAACCAATAATAAGTTTTTTTTATAATTACTTTGTAGTGTTTAAACATATTTATTCACTTTTTGTACTATAAAGAGGGTATATTTTAGTACTTTATCAGTTATTTTTTATTTATGTGACATGAATTGATAATAAAAATGGAAGATAAAAATGGGCGCACATCTTGTTTTTGTTATCATAATTCAGATAAATTAAGCTACTGTGCAGCTTTGTGATGGTTGTGTTAGTGTGTGTGTTAGTGTGTGTAAGAACAAATAGACAGGCCGAATGAAAACATTTTGAGGAATAATGTTATTTCATCTAATAGGTGAAAAATCTGTTTTCATATTTATTTTACATTTCTTTAATTCCTAAATGTTAAAGAAATTATTCCGCTTCACTAAAGGGAGATAGAGCCACATAATTTAGGTATGGACATTTGAGCTTTTAGCCCAGATGTTTTCAATGTATTTAAAAAGAATTGTGTTTAACCAGAGGTTTAAATGAACTGTATTACAGGGCTGCAACCAGTCAGGGATCCAGCACGCTGTCAGGCATCACCAGGCTTTTCATCCAGAGTCACACTGCATTACTATCAGCCTCGGCACGTGGAAGGCCTGGTGAGAAACCCGGATTGACTGTAAACTGTCATGAAAAAGCCATGAATGCATGCAGGGGTGCACTGTTTGTAACCTCACAGTGGCATGTTGACATTCTGCTGATGTAGCCTTTCTGCTCCTGGCTGCCCCTGTTTTATACTTATATTATTTAAACTAGTGTTACCTTTACAAACTAAGCTTTTCTATGTATTTGATGCTAATATTTTTTCTTTTTCTTATTTTTCCACTTCAGTCAAATAATTCTAGTAAAAATGGCTCATGCCAACATTAGAATCGTACAGCTTGCTTACCTCTACAGTCCTCATCTATAACCATCTCTCGCTGTAACAGGTGCTTTGAATGTAACGAGGAGCTTTCTACTCACTGCAACAAGAAAGCTTTGGCACAGACCCTCGATTTTCTTCAAAAGCACTCTACCAAGGCAGCATCAGGTAAGTTGTGATTAGACAAAACATTGCTCCTTACTGCAGTTTGGAGTCAGCTCAGTTCAACATCACTTTTGTTTAGCAGCTCTGCTCATGTGTCAATGATGCCTGTTTCCATATAAAAAACAATCCATGGTGGATAATTTAAATATGCATATTGAAGACACAACGAACAAGTTATATAATGTAAGAACTGTAGTTTTCCTGTTTTTATTTGCCTGAAACTAACAGCACTTTTACTCTATGGCTGTATACATCCATGACAACTAAACAAATGGTTCCTCTTATTAATAAAATCAACTAATGTTATTACAAGAGTTAAAAATCCTACATTCCAGCACTCGGCTGCAGTACACTTGCTCCCCCTAGTGGCAGTGATTGTCTTAGATTCTGGAGCATTTTACCCAGCCTTCTGTAGGACATAAAACAACCAAATAGTGGTGTCACTGTAAGAAAAAGAAAAAGGCACATTTCATTGTTTGAACCATAAAAATTCTGAAATTTAGAATTTTAGTTTGAAGTGAGTCTAAATAATATCACAGTTGGTGACAGTCATACTGATGCTGGGCTGCCTGCCTTTCCATTTTCAGCATTATGTCTCTTCACCTCACTCAGGCCACCTGAGCCCTCTTCACCCAGTCAGTCAGCCATACAAATATCACCCCCCTCAGTCTGCTCTGTTCTTCTACAAACATACATTCACCTTCTGTTTTTGCCTCCCCTGCTTTGTGTTGACACCCTGAGAGACCTCCTAACAGATTGTTGCTGATCAGGGTGGTGGGCATCATTTCTTTTTGGTCTCACTGGCCATCTCAGCATAGCCCACTGCCCGGTGCCTAGTTGCCAGTGGTCAGAGGCCTGTTGCCCAGGCCCAGCCAAGCTGGTCCCCACATCTCCGCTACAGAGTTGCAGGACTGACTCAGTTACCCCCCACCCTCACCCCCACCTTGCACATCGCATGATTGCACATATTAAAGGAATTAAGCGCTTGAGTGATGCTTCCCGCCTGGGTTCCCTAAAGAACAAGAGCAGCTGCGTGGGGTCCAGCTCTGCTCTGTCGTTCTTTGTCTTTCCATCGCTATCTGTTTCTGTCCCTCGCATCCTCTGTAGAGCTGCTGTATGTCTCACCACCTCTGGGCCTGTGTGCTGCACTAGTGGGAGCCAGGATCCTCAACAAGTCAGAGTGACTGGATCCTAACAGCTGGAGTGCTCCAAGTCTCAGTGGACATATGCACATACGGAGAACGACATAACACACAATGTTGAAAATAACTTTTAGTCCAAGCAAGTAGCCCATTTCCCTCTGGTCTGTGCTTTACACTCAGCTTTTACAGATGGTTTTAAGCTTCAGTGATAAACTCAGCTGAAATGCTATCGTACATGTTTTCTCTGAAGCACAAGTTACTTTTATAATCCAAGTTTGCAAAGAACTGGTTGATAGTACAATTCAAAAAATCATTTTTTAGAATTCTTGTTTTTCCAGAGACAATGTTTCTTGATCACCATTTGCAGTTCTTGTGAACAAGTCCAAGCATACAGTTCTTTTAAACTGGTGCACATTAATTAAAGCGTTTGGCTTTAAGTAGTGAGAATGTGTCTTGTTGCTTTCCTGCTCTGAAGGAACTACCTAGAGTTTTTCTACAGTTTTTCCATCACCTGTAACCTTTCCTGCCACTCAGTTGTTCCACACCGGTCGGACAAATGGGTGTAGAGGCGACCAGCCATTGTTGCAACTAAGTAGAGGGTTGTTGCCTGTTGAGGAGCTTGTGAAATTGCATTTCAGTGTGAAGGCCAGATTTTCTCAATAAGCAGCTATTGTGCTGTGTTCTTCCTATAGACCTCAAACACAAAGGAGCCCCGACAAGGACTTTTGTTTATTTATTTATTTATTTTTTACCTGCTTCTATAATAATTTTGTACAACAACAGCTCAGGAAAGAAAGAAAGTCGATTAACTGTGGTCTCTCACCATCAAGGCCTCAAACTCAAGTGCCAGAGTCCTGGTTAAAAGTGAATTGACCTCAGGGAGCCAGGAATTGGCTTGTAACACAGCTGGGGAGCCTTTGTGAAGGAAATTAAAATGTTGGTACTGAAAAGATATTGGAGCTTTTTTCTCATTGAAATCTGACTTTTCTTTTGCGTTTTATAGCTGCTATTGTTATTTCTCCAATTGTGTTGCATTAATGTGCACTTTATTATGATATGCTGGCAAACTTTATTCCCTTTATTGCATCATTCTGCTGCATCTGTAACAGAAATAATTATCCAATGTCATGCTATAGTTATATTAGTGAGTTTCACCACAATATTACATTTTTTTAGATTAAAGGAGGAGGGATACCTGGTAGAGACTTATGTGGCTATTTGGTTATTTAAATTAAATTCATGTCATTATCTGTACCGCTTATTCCATTACGGGTCGCGGGGTGAGCTTGAGCCCATCCTAGCAGTGTTTCAGGTGAGAGGCAGGGTACACCCTGGACAGGTCACCAGTCCGTCGCAGGGCCAACACAGATGGAGACAAACAACCATTCACACACACACACACACACACTCATTCCTAGGGAGAATTTAGAGTCACCAATTAACCTAACATGCATGTCTTTGGATGGTGGGAGGAAGCCGGAGAACCCCGAGAGAACCCACGCAAACACAGGGAGAACATGCAAACTCCACACAGAAAGGCCCCCCACATTCGAACCTCCCCCAGCCGAGGCTCGAACCAACGACCTTCATGCTGTGAGGCTTCGGTGCTAACCACCACACCACTAAATTAAATTCAATCAAATTTTATATATAAAGAACTTTTTACACAGGACTAGAACACAGTTTTTTATATAATAAAAACAACAATGTTTGCATATTAAAACAAATATAAAATAACAATTTAAACACACACTCTCGTTCTCTCACCCTCTCTCACTCACCCACACACAAACCCATAGTGCACATGCCCCCTCTCCTAATTAAATATAAATATAAGAATAAACATCTGCCTTGACGCTGCTGTGAGGGCAACAACCCTGCAGACCAAGCAGGTGTAGCTCCTGCAGTGGAGGCCACAAGAGCCACAAGTATGAAAGTCTAGATAAACGAGTTCATAAAAACAATGTACGTAAAACAAAACCAGAAAAACATGGATGGAAAAATTACAAAAGCTTTTAAAAAGGGAAAAGTACATAATTAAATAATTTGTCTAAATAAAATAATAAAAGAAAATTGACTAAACAAAATAAAATAATTCAGTTAAAAGCTCTGACAATATGACTACATCAAAATATAGCTGTTTATATATTTATATATGTTCAAAAATATTATTTACTTAAACTTTAATATAAGTTAAATTCAGAATTCTTATCCACTGTGAAGAAAATTGAGCTGGATTTTGGCAAAATGCCGTTTAAGACATTGTGAAATGCTGTCGATCACACATCAGAGCTTTTTCAGCATTTCTCTTCCTTACATTTCCTTCATAAACCTCAAAAATGCTTCTTAACATTGACATACCACAGCTGATAAATGATAAATTAGCCCGTTTGTTTCTATACTCGTATGCGCCATAAAGACTCGGCATGTTAAGTTTGCGTCAGCCTGGTAAAATGATTTTTAATAAAAATGGAAATCAAAGCAGTTTGGTTTATTACTAGATTTAGGCTAATGTATGAACATTTGGCCTGAATTGTTCATTAAATAAAGTTTTATTTAAAAACAAAGAATTTAAAACTGTATTTTACAGCCTAGTGTATTGATTAGGTTTTTGTCATCGTAAGCAAGTTTGAGTAATATTTTTCTCTGAGTCAGTTCCTCCGGGCTCTGTCTCCTGACACTGAAGCTGTCTTTGTTCTTTTAAATAACATGGCTAAAGGCTGAAACCGACTCCTAATTTATCTACCTGGTTCACAGCCCTGGTTGTTAGTCCCGGAAACAACAGCCTTTAGTAACTGTCGTTTTAGCTTTGCCGAGTCAGTGGCCAGATGCGTTTTCCCTGGTGGTGCCTTCATGGAAGTAATCAGGAGGGATTCTGTCTTTAATACCACCACTGCAGATAAAAGTAGGGCAAATAGTGGGTAGCAAAATCTGTTTGCTTATGTGTGTGTGTCTTCTGTAAGTAACATGTCAGTGGGTTTTCTTGGCCTCAGATGGAAAGAAAACAAGCTTTTTATGCCCTGCAGTCACAACAAATTAGCAAATTAATAAGACATTTGGTGTTGCCTGGCCTTCCTCTTGACTGCCTCCTCTGCATGAAGTGAGCTGGCCTTGGACCTCCGCACTCCTTCACTGGAAGTGAACATGGATGCATGGATAAAACCCACTGGCCATACAATTTGACAGCCTCTCAACCCAACTGTGAAGAACATTAAAAAGGCTGTAAAAGTCTGTCTGAAAAAATCTTTTCACAAATCCTTGTTTTCGTTTTATCATTACCATTTTTACATTTCATGGTTTTCAGACATAAAATGCTATTATAGCGGGTCTGTTGCACAAAGTAGCAGATGTTGGTTTTAATGTAACATGACTGTTTTCTTTGTTAAATTCTTATATAGAGAGTTTAGTTTAATGAAATATAGAAACTTTATTAAAGTTAATATGTACACTACTATTTCCTGTAAAAGTAAACAAAGTCCCTTGTTTCTCTGTGTATACCTTGTGTGAAAAAGAGCAGGGAGGGCAGGAGGTGTTGGTGTACATGCATGCATGTGGGCGAGCTTGAGCACCTCAGTGCGTTCGTCTGCCCTGGGGAAAGGCTCCACAGTGTCACTGCTGCCCATACTCGGTGGCTGAGCAAGGAGGGCCAGGTGGTGGTGCCGAGTGCAGCACAGTCAAGCGTGGACGCAGCACATGCTGACATTTGCCTTTGCTGACTGCTGCAGGGAGAGGAAAAATCTGCTTTTCCATATGCTTGTGCTCGTTGCAACCCTCCCCTCCATCCTTTGCTCCCCCACACTGCCCTCCTCCGCTCCCTCCCTTCTCTCCCCTCCTTCCAGTCTTAACCAGATGGCTCCCTGAACATTGTTTACCTTGGGTGGCAGTCCCAGATGCAGAGTGTGTCCATCGGCATCCCCGTTCCGCCAGTTTAGTTTCCTCATTCCTCTGCACTCTTATTGCTCAAGTGCCAGTTGCAGCTCTTAAACTCAAGTTGCATCAAGGCTGTTGATGTTGTGCTCTTGCTCACAAACACCACAACAACTTGGCATACTCATTTACACTCTCTCTATCACAGTTCCTCTATTTCTCTTCCACCCTTACGTAAACAAATATTTTACATCTTTCACACCTAATCAGTGATAACTGTTTGTTTTTTCTTGTTGGTGCCACACTATTTACCCTTCTCCACTTGTTTTCCATGCATTGCGTGCGTTGTGTGCTCCCTTATGGGTGCATATTGAAGAGAAAAACAGGCCTCCAGATGTTGTCAGCACAGAGGGCCAGATGCATTTAGCACCACTAGGGGGGAGTGCCGCAACAACATGTTGCCCCAAAAACCTGAACCTCACCTCTGTCGACTTAAATCCCTAAACTCTCTGACAAACATAACACATGCACATAATTTTTCACTAGTTCTGGACACGATTCAGTGAGAGTAATGCAGAGTAAAAGCAGTATTTTTATTACAGACAATCTATATATCTAAATCTATAAAAAAAAGAAAAGTTTCCATACTTTTAGACCCTTTATATAGAACTTAATTTAATCTAAAATGTAAATTGTCAGGCCACGAGTAAAAGGTCCATGGTTCATACTCCAGCTACTGTACGACCAAGACACTTGTGTTAATGTCCTCGGCCTCGGGGAAAAAAAATAAATAGCTTGCTGGGTAGCGGCCAGCAGTGGGCCTACCCATCACTGTAGTTTGAAAAGCTTTCTCTCAATGCACGTGTTGTGCACAAGAAGTACTTCTATAAATTGAATGTGTGCTAAAGCAAGGTCATTTGTGTGTGGAGGAGAAGGGCTGTTGGAGTGAAGGTACAGGTTCTTAGAAAGGTTTATGGTTCATTTTTTCTTGGATTGGGCAAAAGTGGGTCAGCTTGTGACCTTGCTGCCATTCTGCTCTATTGACTGGCTTATATGGGTAAAGTGTTCATGAACCAAACTCCTTTTGTGTTTCCCAGCATTTCTTTGACATCTGTAAAGCCCGCAGCTCTTAAACAAGACAAGAATTTGCCTTTTTGTACTGAAATTCTTTATCTGCTCCAAAGTAACCTCCTAGTTTTATTTTCTGTGATGTAGAAAGTTCATTGGAAACACTTTAAAAATTCAATCAGTTCAACTTTACAGCATTTTTTAAATTAAAATGAGAGTTCTTTAGCCGTTGACATAAAACTTTTAATGGTACATCAAAAATTTTTCCATGTCATGGTATTATGATCACAGTGGTCTAGCCATCTGTATAGCTGCAGTCATGGCTGCAGCTAAGATTGTTTAGTTCATTTAATTAATTCCTGATGTGAACCTGGAATCTGTTCATAGTCTAATACAGATGTGATGCATCAAAACTCACTCTTTTGACAGTCTGAATTATTTATTCCTGGCCTTAACAGGAGGATGCTTTTTACACTGCACCAGGCTGTAAATTAGAAATGATTCGCTCGTTGGCTGCTATGATTCAGGTCCTAGTGAGGTCGTCCGCTAATGGAGGACTTCCAGATATCTGCCACGGCTCCTCCATGAACAAATAATCATTTTTAAATTTTCTAAATTTTGTCTAATTAGTCAGCAACTTACTTTAAACTAATTGAGTATTTGACTAACGGTAAATTACTAATTATAGTTCTTAAGCTGAAGAAGTAATTAGTATCCTAATGCTGGGCGTACATCAGAAGACTGAAAAGATTTGCAAAAGACTCTAGAAAACTACCAGCTCACACCCGCTCACATCTAAAGACAAATGTTCAGAGTTTTAAGTCTCAGCCAGGTCTCAGACGGAGTTTTAACAAAGACATATTGGACAGTTGATATGGAACAGGGCTGGTCTGCCCTCAGCAAAGCAAACAAGGGGAGAGTTTCCAACACATCATTATTAAGTTTAACTTTGCATCTCCGCCAGGTGTTACACCCACTCATCAGAATCTGGAGGGATGAATGAGTTTCTATTCTTCTCTCATTTGTTAGATCATTATACTGTAACACATAAATGATCCACAGCAGACATTTACTTTCTAAATAACCATATAATAAACTTATATCATATGAAATATGATTATGCTTCAGTTTATTATTTGGAGTATGACAACACAGTCATCACTGCCTCACTTCTCACCTTTTCTGCTAATGTGATAAGACATAGATTGTTTATCCAATCACTAACCAGATCATCAGCATCAGTAATCACTAACGTATGCACCACATGTTGTTGTTGAGTCATAACATTGTTAACTTCCTTGTTAACTGCTGGCACGGCATCAGCTCTCACAGCTACATACCTACTCTAGTCTTTCCCCTGCAGTATGCCACTGTTAGTCTCTGACCATCTGTGTCTTAGTTTCTGTTGAAGGTTAGTTTTCATTGGTTATCAGGAGTAACAGCTGGCTCTGGAGAGCCATCTCTCCAACCCCAGCCCCCACTCCTCTCTTACTAACCAGCAGAAACGTCAACAGCTGTCATCTGCTTTCCCAAATGATCTAGCTCTCGTTCCAGCTGCCATCTCAGCACCCTGCTCCCAGGCCCTGCCTCATTTCAAGGCTGAATCCTTTTTCTTTTTCCCCCTCAGTATTCACCCAGAATCCCAATTAAACCAAAAGAGATTTTTTCCCCCAGTTGCAAAGCCATCTTCCACTCTCTTCCTCAGACCAGCCATCATCTCAGCTGCAGCTCCAGTCTTAACATAAAACATAACCTCAAATCTTTACATTGCATTTTATCTACAACATTTACATTATAGCATATGAAATGACTACAACTAATAGGCTTGTAATCTTTTTCTTCAACTACATACTTTTTGTTTGTGTGTTTTAGTAGCATCACCGAAGACCATCAAGCTGCGTGAGGAACCATCAGATTATGCTGACCCACACAAAGGAAAAAATCCAGGCATCAACAGCACTTTGGTTCCTGTTAAAGGAATAACTAACCTTGGTAACACCTGCTTCTTCAATGCTGTGATGCAGGTTGGTATTGATATCACTTCTGTATGCCACCGTACTGCTAACAATAAGCCAGGGTTACTTATATACTTGATTTAGGGCTGGACAATAATTCAATATCAATATTTATCGCAATATACTTTTATTCAATAACGGTAATATAAGTTTGGAACAAATTTCCGATATTTCGATATACATACAGTATAAGATTACAGCGTTTCACTGACTGGCGTTGAAGCCGAACAGAAAGAGCTGCAACACATTGGCTACGTAGGTGATGACGTATACCACAGACTGACCAATGAGCCCCGACCAAGCCCAGTAGCATTAATAAAAAAAAGAAGAAGAAAAAAAGCAGCTGTTCGCTGTGCTCAGCGCAAGGTAGAAGGCTAGGCTAGGCTAGGCTAGGCTAGAACGCTGCTAGTTTTAGCTACAAAACGAGTGCTCATGTCTGTAATGCAAACGTGACTAAACAAGCGAAGAGAAAGCAGACGAAATAGTTGACAAAGGAAAGACTAACTCGGTGGTACGGAAGTGGTTTGGCTCAGTGTCGCCAACTTAGCGACTTTGTCCTGTCCGTTTTCACTCCCCTCTAGCGACTTATTTTATTTTTTTTAAAGCGACAAGCAACAGATCTAGCGAGTTTTTTTGGTATTATTAGAGACTTTTGGGGACTGACGACCTCCCCGTCCAAAAGCACTCATGCAAGACTTGGTCCTTACGCAGCTCTCAGTTGCATAAGAGCAGGAGATCAGCTCTGTTTCATCACCAGGCTTAAAATGAAGCTTACGGAACTGCTGCTGATCCCTCGCTGGCTTACCTTCAAATGTTAATGTCCATTAATGAAGAGTGTGCACAAAAGTATTTAAAAAGTTTAAAGTGTTGACATGTTCCAGACTCCTAATAAAAAACAAATTACACCTAATAAAATTAAACTAAAAAACAAAGAAGATAATGACTGAATAATTTAGTTGTATTATTATGTTTTTTCTGAAGCATTTCCACTCAGAATATGCTGAGTCAGAAGATGAAGCACCAATTGTTGCTCGCTCACTTTTTTTTTTTTTTTGGTAGCAATTCTGAGCACTTTTCTTTTTAAGCCTAGTTGAAGCACCTTGTTTAAATCTATAAGAATAACATAATAAGCCTCTGTTGTAGTTTAAAGTTAAAGTTATTATTATTATTGAGAAAGGTAAAAGTTTTATTTGACTTTTGATGGTGATTTTAAATTACTTTGTTTGAAGGCTGATTTAGCCTTGCTAAATACAAATAAAAGGTGAACATTAATTTATTGTGCAGTTTTTATTTCTAAAACGTTATACTGAAGGAGTTTCATAGACCTGGAAAAATAATTTTTAGTTTTACAGCGTCTGTTGTGAGCATTTTTGGCAGTTTTTCTGAGGTTTTTATTTTGTTTATATTGTATCGACCGGAATTAAGAAATATATGGTGATACAAGTTTTGGCCATATCGTCCAGCCCTAACTAGATTGTGTTTTAAACAAGATATCTGGAATTGCAGGTATGAATGTGTTGTCACAAATCTAAAGCCTGATTACATGAACAAGTGGATTTCTCACTGTAAACAAACTGCTTGCAAGTTCTTGCTGTATATCCAGAGACCTTGTGTTACCATAATAAATAACCATAATAAAATCACAAGGATTTCTAGTCTGACATGACAAATTTGTATGTCCTTAGCACTCATCAAGTGCCTCCACTTATGAGCCAGGCCTCTAGCCAACCAGAATGCGGCCTTCCAATAACCAAGTGGATATGGGTCACTTATATAGTATTTTCAGCGCAGCGGTAAATGCAGTGCTGGCTTGGACACATTCATCTGCATAAACACGAGTGGCTCTCAGGTGGTGCAGAGCATGTTGACAACACAGCGTAGCTATAGAGCCTCCTCAGTCTTTCACTGGTCATGTCATGGTGACTGCAAACTGACATGCCTCTTCAACAATGAAGCTGTTTTTTTCCACCATTTTGTTAATTACCCTCAGGGTCTTCCTCGTTGATTGAAATTTGAGTCAGCGTGCTTTACATGCTTTTCCCTCCCTCTTCCTGGCTGTTTGTATTGTCTCCCTGAAAATTGCAATCTTTTGGGTGAAAACACATAATTGTCAAAGGGTGAGCTGTGTCTGTATTCACAATGCCGGCCCCATTGTGTGTTTTCCATAGCAACAGCTTTTATCACAGGATGTGACAAAACAAATATCTCTTGAAATGGAAGGAAAAGATGCTTCTCTAACATGTTGCTTCATGCCAGATCCTCACCAAGGATCTTCTCTATTTTTTAAACTTCTAGATCATGAATAATTTTAAAAGCCTTTTTCAGTATTATGAGCTCACAAATAACCAAATCCTGCTAAAAATGGACGTGCGTGACAAAAAATCGCCACAAGCAAATTGCACAGTTTACATCTTCTGTTTTTTCTTGCGTACCTAATTATATAATGTTGGTCCTTGCAATTGGTAATGTAGCACTGCACCATTTCCAAATGGATAAAAAAGAAGAAGAATTAAATAAAGCAGACTTAGATTAATTCTGTTGTTTTTACAGAACCTGTCCCAGACACACATGCTCATTGACCTCATCCATGAAGTAAAGGAGAAAGGTTACAAGGTGAAGATCTGCCCGCCTGTCGAGACAAATCTGGTACAGTAAGCTGCAATTTATTTACCATCTTCATGAAGTCTTCTCAAGCCAAATAACTGATCAGATACATTTACTGAACATCTTTCGGTTATCAGTCTTCTTCTTTTTTTTCTTCCAAATAAATTTTATGGATTTTTGTGTTTGAGGGGAAAAAAATCAAATTTTATTCAAATTTTGGG
>JBAMHW010000006.1:27394368-27414010 GCA_037177495.1 Rhadinocentrus ornatus
AATAATCGGACCATTTCATTTTTATGATCGTTGAAAACCCAGATCGTATTTGTGATTAAAATTCGATTAATCGCACAACCCTAGTTTCTTTATATAGCAGTAGGCCAGGGCTGGCCAACGTCGGTCCTTGGAAGCCACAATCCTGCAGGTTTTCCATGTTTCCCTGCTCCAACACACCTGACTCAAATATAATTAATCCAACAGCCTATAAGGATCTACACAATGACTCATTAGTTTAGGTCAGGTGTGTTGGAGCACGGAAACATGGAAAACCTGCAGGATTGTGGCCCTCGAGGACCAACGTTGGCCCCCCTGCCGTAGGCCTTCTTTTAAAGGAAAGAGACATTTTGAACTGTCTCTATTTGTTGGGACATATTTCTCTATTTTAGTGGCCGTTCTGATGACACTCTGTGAATGCTTCCACCCTCCAAGCTGTTGACTCTCAGAGAGGGTTGAGTCTGCCCTTGTCCCCAGTGGGGACTCAGATTTCTCTTCCATTTCTCTTTGACTGTTTCTTTTTTTTTCCATCTTCTTCTTTACAGAATGTTCAGGTTGGCAAGCAGGTTAATATGGTTTTCTGGCTTCAATCGAGGACCGTTTTGAGTATTTATGTGTAACACTGGAGCCCTTTTTAGTTTTGTGTGAGTGTGTGTGAGCATTTGCTCATGTTTTCATTTGCATTTGACATCAACCAGCTGAGTACCCCACAGCCGGCCTCCTCATCCTCTTGCCAGTGGAAGGGCTCTGGTCTGTGCTCGGACCAATGCCAAGCTGTGTGTGTCGGACAGTCAGCACCACGCTCTATATCTGGTGCCAGAGAGGGTCCCAGCTTGTACCCACTGTACTACAAAGCTAGTCGGCAGCTAGCCTTTAGTGAGTGGCAAAACAGGAGGGAAACTCATTTCATTAAAGATTCAAGTATTTATCCATGTCCATCTGGGTACATAGACTTTAAAGGTGTAAAGCTTTGTGATGTAGTATTTACTTGTTAGGAAGGATGTATCACTATAAGTTTCATACATAAATTGGATTAAAAATCTAGACGCAGGCCTTTCTTTACACCTGCTTCTTTCAAGGACTGATTTGTTCTTCAGGATAGCCACTGGACACAGTTTTGTATTTCAAACATGAAAACTACGCTGGCTCTTTTTTTTATCTACTCTGGATACACTTTTTTACAAACACACATCTTTCAAAATTTGTTAAGAAATGAGCCTTGTGAGAAGCTTTTCATAACTGATAGAAACAGCAGAAGATAACAATGAATGCCATCTACTGCTGGCATCCCAGGCTCTCACACACATACCAATGTGCAGACCTTTTTTTCTTTTAGAGGAAGCAGATATTCAGACACGGTATGAAATAATCAAAGAATTGGCTTGTTCATATATCCCTAAATGTAAGCTGCAGCCAAGGGTGAGACTCTTTCATTGAGTTTTTATTGAAATGTAGGTAGGAAACCTTTAAGGTGCAGTGTGTAGCAAAAGCAAATGTCAGTGACAGGAAAAAATTCTATATCATAATAAACTGTTTCTGTTAGTATCTAATCACTTCACTTAATAAACGTAATGTTTTTGTCTCTTAGAATGAGCCATTTATATCTACTTGTCGTGGGTCCACATACATGGCAGCTGTCATATTTGCGCCACAATTTTGGGAAATGCATCGACGTTGTACCGAGGATTACTGTGCAGACATTTCCAAATCAGAAGCCCTGGGTTAACGGTGAGGTCCGAGCTAAACTTAAAGCACTGACAGATGCCTATAACTCAGGTGACTTGGAGGAGTACAGGAAGTCTAGGTACGCGCTTCGGAGAGCTATCTGTATTGCGAAGAGACAGTATAGGGACAAAGTAGAGTCTTATTACAAGGGCTCCAAGACCAGGAGCAAGTGGGCCGGATTAAAAAATCTTACTGATTACAAAAGAAGACCAGCAGTACTGAGGTGATGTTTCCATTTCTGCCTGAAGATCTGAACACTTTTTATGCCCGCTTAGAGACCGCCTCTACAGATGGCAGTCTTCTGGTTTGGAGCATTCAGCTGTTTTAACAAAATGCAAAGGAGGAAAGACATCAGCAATGATCTAAAAGGGGAAAAAATGCACCAATTAGAGAAGGGTTTATTTCAAACAATTTTTATACATTGTTCTAAACTCGATTAATTATTGATGTAATTATTGATTTTATTGTGATTTTTGCGATTTGTTGCTGCCTTTTGCTACTTTTTAATGCTTTCTTTGCACCATCTGTAATGCTTTTGTTTTATGTAAAGCACTTTGAATTGCCTTATACATGAAATGTGCTATACAAACAAACCTGCCTTGCCTATAAAAAAGATTGTTCAGAAATAGGTACATTTAAAACAATAGTCAATTTTTCCAGGTATGAAGGTCTGCAAAAACCCTAGAGCAACATCTTTATGGGGGCTTCAGTTAGCATTTTCAATGTAAAAGGTCATGACAGTATAATTAACAGAAGGCTGAACGTATGATGGAACGTAGGTTGGTTCTGTCTGACAGCCAAAGCTTGACTGAAATGGGCTCCTGCAACAGGACAGTGATCCCAAACAGCAGCAAATCTACAACAGAATGACAAAAAGCAAAAAAAATAGTTATGTGGTCCAATCACAATCCAGACCTCAAACTGGTTAAAAAATCTGTGGCGCAACTTTAAAGGAGCCTTGTAAAGATGAATGCCCACACAACTCAATGAACTGGTGCAACATTGTACAGAGTGGACCAACGTTCCTGCAAAACAATGTGAGAGACTGTCCCATATATGTCCCATTTCTGTATTTTCTGGTAGTGAGTAAAGGATTAATGAAATATGTGAAGTGTGTGTGGCTGCATTGTGTTTCTCATACGTGTGTGTGTTTGGGGGGAGGGGAGGGGGGGGGGGGGCTTGTGTGGCCTTGTGTCTGGTACTAACTCATCCGGCTATTAATTGTGTTAGCACCGCAGCTGTTTGCATTGGCCAGATTGAGAGCAGCGCTACAGGGCCCTTCTGCCTCTCTCTCCACTGGGATGAGCTTCCAGACCTCCTCATTCCCACTGATCCCAACCATGCATTCCATTTTGACTATCTTGCCTATTTTTTACGCATTTGTTTTCAGATGCGCTTTATAGTTTCCCCTTGTCTATATATATTTATTTATTCAATATTTTGACATCCTGATTCCTTTACCAATTTCTTTTTTTTCATTTCTTTTAATTGCCGGACAAACAAATAACTTGTGAGCGCTATACAGTTTTAATCCTTCTCCCTAGCCCTTCCCACGTGTCTACACAAAAAAAAGCCAAGAAGCAGGGATCATGTGATATGTAAGGCAATGTGAGGGACTTGGGACTCCTCCGGAGTTACTGGTTATAATCTGTATTGCAGGCAGGTGGTCAGCCATCTCTTCCCCCAGCCATGGAAAACCATTTCAGGCCAGCGTGTCAGCATGTCTCAAGCAGATGATTCATTTTAGCTAAATTATTCCCATAAGGAAAACAAACCAGTAGACATTGTAATCAGGTTTTACCTATACTCAGATTATTTAAACATTTTATGAATACTCTGTGTCTACTGGGGCAGATAATTAGTGGCTTAGTCATAATCGAAACCCTTTTTTTTTATCTAAAAATGTCACATTGTCTCTAATAAAACTGATTTACTATAGAGACTTAAAGTATCAGCAAAGATTAATCTTAACCCACCACCATCGTCCCCGTAACCTCCAAACACCCTCAACATTCCTCTGATGGCTTCTCTAACCAGTGCGTGTTAAGCCTGTCTGACCAACCTGTCCTTTGGTTATGTGGCCACTTGGCCCAACAGGTTGTGAAGGCTTTGGCTTTGGCTGCCCATCTGCTCCCGCATCTGTCCACACATCTGCTTTACAGTGGATGGTCAGAGGAAGGACCCAAGGAGAGCCTCTCCTCTAACCGCTTTGACATTAACAATGGCGGAGGTTCACCTTGCTTTGATCAGCTTCAAGGAAATGAATGACCAGGCAGCCTGTATGGTGGGGGGCTGCCTTGGCTGTTGATCACTTAAATAAACAATACATTTACATTACTTTTGTTGTTGTTCCTTAATTTTTTTAAAAATTGTGTAAAAAAAAAACAACAAAAAAAACTCTGTAAATAAAAGATCATTTAAAATCTGGATTCATGTTAAATGATCAGATGGCCTGCAGTTAAAGAAAGTAGTGTTATGTCATTTTCACAAAGTCTGATCTTTGATTGCATATTTATTTACTTGAAATTTAATTAAAGCCAAAAAAATACTTTCTAAAGTCAATAGTCCAAATGAATGAAGTTTAATTAATGAAAAAAAGAAGTAAGAAAAATTTCATTAAAAGTTTAAAATACTGACAAGTATCACATGCATATATATTTACAAGAGTCATGTGGACTCCTGATCACCTTCACGAGAGAAAAGTTAAAAAACAGACCAAGTATTTCCAGCCTCCAGTGAGGCAGCAGGTCAGGGGGTTCAGACTTATATGGAGTCATCGTACGGCCTAGCTAATACCTAGGCTTGAGTAGGGAGTGGTTGAAACTGTGTTGCAGTTTCTTTTCAGGTTACCGCACAATTTCAGGGAGAAGATCCATAAATTTAAAAACTGACCAATCAAAAGAAAGTACTTCCATGTAATTGTGCTGCATAGCAGGCGTGCACGTCAGGTCTGGAAGACGTGCACGTCAAGCCTTCATGGCCTCACGTGGATCCTACCCATGTGAGAGCATAACCAACATTACGCAGATGTTGCACAAGTATAAATCCAGCTTTTAAAAAAATCAAACCAGCTGTGTGAAGTCGGCTGAATCAAATACGCGCAACCTAATGATAGTCATGTCTTCCTGGATGCATTTAATTAGGCACAAACCTTCGCCCACGTAAACTCCATGCAGGCCATGAAAAGGGTTTAAGTTCAGGCAAGGCTACATCGGATAGACTTTGTTAGTTAAAATTTAGTTCCTGTTAATACTCAAATGTTCTAAAAAACTGTACTATTCTTGCACATATTTAGGAAAAACTGTCAGCATTTTTAAACCTTCTAAAGTCATTTTTATCTTGAAAGAAGTCTGTAGTGTAATAAAAAAACAACCTAAAACGACAGGCAAAAATAAATTCAGGGGGGAAAAAAAGATCCAACCCTTTTCGTCTTTTTATTAGACTGAAAAATTTGCTTGTGAAATCTCTGTTAGAGATTTCCTGAGCACGAAGAGGAATTTTAGTTCAGATGAGAAAATTGAACATGTGACAGAAACTCTTCCCTGAATGCACCGTCCTCACAGTGAAGGATGCTGTAGGAATGTTTATCATCGGTAGGTCCGCACATTATAATCTCTGGCAATGACCCAGTCAGAGTTGAGTCACACTCCACAGTCTGTGATGTGACATGAAGACACCAGACAAACCTATCCAACTTGAAGGAGCTGAAGCTGTTTAACCCAACGGAAAGAGTAAAAATCCTAGTAGCTCAGTATTCCGAGATTTTCCAGCTGTAACTGTTAGAGGAGGGCTTTGCAGAAGTATTGATTTTATGGGAGTTGATGCATATGTTTGCACTATTTTTTTTAATCAGTTTTTTTATTACCCTTGCTCAGATTATCTTGTTTTTGTATGTGTGTGTTGGTGTGGTGGAGGTGTTTCCTGTTTGTTTCTTGTTTGCACCATCAAGGTGTCAGGCATGCTGTGGCAATGAAATTATACAAACCCACAAAAATCCATTTTAATTTCAGGTTGTAAGGCTTCAAGAATTGGGAAAATGCCAATTAAAAAGGTTGAATATTTTCACAAAATGCCATCTAACTGAAGATAGTTGAGTTGTTTTGTGGCAAATCTTGAATTTAGTTTGTTCTCTTGTCTATTTTTTCTTGTTAATCTTTTATGTTTCTGTTCTTTGCACATTGTGACAGAAATGTCACAGTGGTAAATAGTGTATGAACTAGACAGCCATGTTGCCAGGTGGGATTTTAGGTTTTTACTAAAACAGCAGTAAAAAAATGGAATAAGGTCTCAATAAAGAAAATCAGTTGATTTCTTTTTGTGGTGGGATTTTCATTGGCGTTATTAGATAAAGAGCTTTACCTGTTCGTTTTTGTCCTTTTGTGGTCTTGACTTTAATCTGTTTTAATGGGGGGTTTTTGTTTTGTTCCAGAGCTCCACGCTTCAAGGGCTACCAACAACAGGACAGTCAGGAGCTTCTGCACTACTTACTGGACTCTATACGAGTCGAGGAAACCAAAGTGAGTATGTGCATCACAGTCAGCACATCGGCCTTCACATTTCTTCATATTCTACTAAAGTGCTCTTGAACAGCCGTTCCCTGGTCTTTCATAAGATTTTCCAAAGTTTTTCTTTGGACTTTGGACATGTAGTACAATCCTTGTACCGGACTGTTTTCATAGGGAAATACTTTTGATTTGTTAACCCCCTTAACTCTAAACTGTGATTTATTCAAGCATAAAAAAGACACCTAACTCAAATAATGAGCCAGTATTATATTTACACACAGCAACTCGCAAAGAACCATTTCTAAAAGGTTTCTTTTGGTAACTAGCAGCCTTTTTCAAAGGTGCATCATCTGTTTTATATTTCTTTAGCTGCATCTCCGAAAAATACCAAAACGTACTCGGTTTGACAGACATGAAATGGTATTTTTGCAGCGGCAAGATGATTCTTAAGAGCTATTACCTGAAAACTTCTTATGGTGTCTTTGAATTGTTTGAATAAACTCCTCGAACGGAGAATAAAAGAAGTGTGAGGTCTCTATAAAACTACCTACCGCAGATGAACAGTATCTGAAGGTCGTGTCCTTAAGAAGAAGGTCATCGGCCCACACAGTGTTTTATATTGTGTGCAGTATTTCCACTTATTTATACACCATATTTTTAATAAATCACTTCACCAAAAAATGCAGTAATACTGAAAAGTTAGCAGTTAAGTATTTATAAAGTTCATCAGGCTGAGCCGCCACCCCTTGCCCTCTCTCTCTCTCTCTCTCTCTCTCTCTCTCTCTCTCTCTCCACAAAGACCCTCCACAGGGCAATTAGGAGACCCCACAGCAGCTCTTTGGAGAGCCCACCAGTGACTATGTGAACCAAGGAGGAGATGTTAGCGGGTGTGTTTAGTGGTCAGCCTCGGGCCCCAGGAGGGGCCACAGGCTTGGCTCCTCTGCTTCCATTCAGACTTGTGAACACTAACAGTTGTGCCACTTAGGGGACTTGCAAGTGGCACGACCGGCATCATTGTGTGATCTTGGGAAACCCACAGCTGCTGAATGAGCTCCAGGGCCGTTCCATTGTGCTTGAGGGTTACCCACAGCCCCCTCCAACTCACACACACACACAACACATAGAGCCGTGAGCCTGTCTCCAATCAAGGAGGTAAAGAGGGAGTCTCTATTCATTCAGAAACTAATTTTACAGAGAATACAGTTGTATTTTAACCCAACATTCTTTTCTTCTTCTTTAAATGACAATTTACTTATAACACACTTACTAACAAAGACAATAAAAACAGTGGAAGGTCATGAATATAGTTTTTCTTTTCTTTCTTTCTTTTCTCAAACATAAGAAAAAGATGGTGCAGCTCGCAGATGATGATGAACTCACCTGGATTAAATCCAATCTGCGTTAAAGGAATAATAACATATAAGTGCATTGCAAAGTAGATGAACCTTGTGTTGTGTGTGTGTGTCAGTGAGAGAGCGGTTCTTTTTCTGTGTGTGTCATTAACCTTTTAGAGGCCCTAAGTGTTTGTGTTGATTGGCCATTAGTATCAGAGATCTGAATATGCTAATTTGGGCCCAGTCATTTATCACCAATTAGCTGAGACGTTAGGTATTTCTCTCTCAGGGCATGGGCTGGCCTTCTTTGCCTTGTCTTAATTTTAGTTTTTCCGCCTCCACCGTGGTACCAGCAGCCCTTCTCACATCCCCAACACCCCCTCCCCACTGCCTTTCCTGTGTGGGACAGTGCACGCTGTTACTTTGGGGAGAAAAAGGGAGCATGGGGGTTACTGGTAATTAATTAGTAGGCGAGCCACAGCCTGGTTTGACTTTGCCGGCTGAGTGGGGCGCAGACTGGCTAGGATGGGATTAACAGGACTTTTTGACCTAAATAGGCAGTCCAGTGCGTGGGTCCTGGGACAATGGGGGCTGATTGGTCTCGACTCAGACATAGACTATGGCCAATTATCTATTGATTGGTGCTTTACTGTGACTGTGCCTCTTCACAGCTCTCTCACCAACACACTCACTGACCACGTCACCTTCAATAAGTGGACTCTGTGCAGAACGTACACACACACACAAACATGCACAGTTAATTAACAGATTTACATGGTAACGTTTTAAGACAAGCACAATGATTATTTTTTACATTAATGATGCTTATAATGGGTATACCTGTCAAACTCAGCTGCAGGCGAGATTGTGATATATCACTAATGGGGTTTAAAAAAACAAAAAGAAGAAATAAAATCCTGCCCTTGCAGTCGTATTTACTTTGTTCATGTAAGTAATTAGCTTATGAAAACATATTCTGTGTTTCCTGTGTGCAGAGGGTGAAAGCTGGCATTTTGAAGGCTTTCAACAATCCCACAGAGAAGACAGCAGATGAAGATACCAAACGCCAAGTCAAAGGTTCACATGAATGCAGCGTTACACAGATTTCCCAGATCAATAGCGCCACCCTGTGGTGGTTAATTGAAAAACAACCTGACAGCAAACAAGGAAATAAAAGGGAGGAAAACATTCTTCAATGGCAGAAATGAACCTTCAAACTTTAGAGTTATTCTTTGCTATAAGTCAACTCACTTATTTATTATTTACCTTCTCACCTTCTGATTTCCGTTAGACTGTATTGACAAATAAAAAAAGTCTTACCATATATTAAAAAAAAGCTTTAGTCTAAGAGATTATATGTCGGGAAATTAATGAATAGTTTGATTATAAAATCTTTAGTTTACATATTTCTGTTATGACTTTAAACTTGCTGAATTTGTGTCTTTTGTTTTCCTCGTCAGCATATGGAAAAGAAGGAGTGAAGATGAACTTTGTCGACCGCATCTTTGTAGGCGAGCTTACCAACACAATTATGTGTGAAGAGTGCGAGCATGTAAGTGCATGGATGAGAATAAGCGAGTGTGAACCAGTGTTGTGTCCTCAGACCCACAATGCAAGGTTATAAATGTCCTTAGACCTACTGTTAAAGAACATTATGGTCAACAAGGCAGCAATGTATTCAGAAAACTAATTCAGACCCAGGCTGCTTTGAAATAAATGTAAAGGCTCGTCAAGATATGTTCTTAAACCTTTCCAACCTTGATTGTTATTTATTGCTTTGAATGAATGCTAGAGGTGGTCTAGTACAGTTATTACCAACCTTCTTTCCTTGGGGACCCCCTTCATGCATATATTAAAATGCCATGGACTCCCTGCTCCACCCTTTGCTGAAACCATGTTGATTTTATGCTTTCAAAAGTGAGATTCTCACCATAAATAATGTGTTCGGGTTGAGTCCTGTCCTTTGATAAAGCCAAAGTTAAAGGAACAACATATAGCCTTACTTTTTTCCTTAAAATAGGGACAATTTGTGGACATTAATCACAATGGTTCTAATGTTCAAAGCCTCAGACCCCCTGTGCCCTTTGGGGGACCCCCTTGGGGTCTCCTTGGGGAACCACTGGTGTAGTAGAAGATCATGTGATTTCTGGCAGCGCTGGTATTCCTCTTTACCCGCATCAGTTAAAAGATGTGTTTTACTGACCTGAAGTTAAGACAGCTAAGGTCACACAGGGAATATTTCCAACTCTGATACCCACAACAAAATGATGATCCTCAAAAATAAGTAAGAAGAAAAGATAGAAAAACAAACCAAAAGACCACGAAGGACCGGCTCCAATACCTACTGTTTACAGCCGGCGGCGTCAGGATGAGCTCAGGGTGGTTAAGAAAGCTAGTGCCAAACTGAAATCCCCCCCCTGCAGGAAAGCGCACCAGGTGGAACTGGAGAAGGAAAACCTGGGAAACAGCAGCTTCCCCTCACATATGCAATAAAATCTGCATCATAGAATTGTTTTAGAAAAAAGTAAATATATAAATATATGTGTGTTGCCACATGCTCTGTATCATCTGTCTTCCAGATCTCCACAGTAAAAGAAGCCTTCATAGACATCTCTTTACCCATCATAGAGGAGAGGGTGAGCTGCTGCACAATGCAATCATAATGAATAATGTGGATGATTTATCTTTTTAACATCTAAGCTAGTGTGTAAACAGATGCTAGTTTTTAAAGCTGATGTTAAACTGTTTTAAGACATGAGGTCAATCAGTACGTTTCTTTTGTGGCATGTTCTCAGATATCAAAACCATCCATCCCTGGTCGGCTGGCGAAGAGCAGCCGTGAGCAGGACATAAACACAGCTCACAATGAGCAGGTTCATTCTGTGTCACACACTGTCAACAAGAACACCCGGAAACTCAGGGGGCAGGTGAGGGTACACATGAACTGTGCGTCTTTCTCGACGAGAAAATTATATACTCTTCGTCGTTTTATTCATTTTTTTTCCTAATACATTAATAATAAGTGTCATTTTGTATTATAAAAGATGACATTTTAATTCTTTGTCTGAATGCTGGCTGACATTCTGTTAACAAGCTAAATGCTCGCCCCAGATGTAAAAAATATTTTATTTTCAAAGATTTCCAATAAAAACCCAAAGCAGTCGTGGATACTAGTAAATTAGAGCTTTTTTAAATGGATAAATTTTAAAAGTTTTATTAATACACAGCATGCGGCACACTTTTTTCTTATCTTACTGCAGCATGTGTTAGTCTAACATAAGCTTGTCTTAAATTAGGGATGTGTGAACAGTGTTTTCATTTCAGCGTCAGATTCCAGCCATTTTGATATAAAACTAAGCTGCCTTAAGTCCAGTATGCTGATTTTAAAATCTCTGCAATTAACACACATTTATGTTAAAGTTTTGTTTTATTTTCATGTCAAAGTATGTGAGAAAATTAAATAAATGTGAATTTAAAAAAGCATAACAAACATAAGAGAAAATATTAAAGTGTGAACAGCAGAAAACTTGATTTTTAAATAACTTGTAAAGCTCTCATTCCCTTTACCCACAGAAACAGCTGAGCAGGAGGTCCTCCAGCTCCGTGAAGGAGAAGGGAGCAGGCTGTGGCGCGGCGCAAACAGAGGAGGAGGGGGTCACTGGCGGATCAGCTTGTGGGGTCTCGGTTTGTAAGATGGCGGCTGCTGGCAGCCTATCAGACGGCAGTGACAGAGACTCGGGCGCTCAAGACAGCAGCAATGACGCCGACAGCGAGGCCTCCGAGAGCGAGTGGGCCCCACGCGCCTCCAGCCACAGCCACGGACGCACATCCACTCCCTCCTCTGCTTCCACACTCACTCCATCCCCTACACCTGTGTCTTCCTCCTCTCCCTCATCGTCATCCTCCACCAGACAGTGTGGCGCCGTAGAGCAGCTGGTTTCTGGGGTTTCTAAAGTCAACCTGGGCTTTGCTTCTGGGGATAACGCTGCTGCCGCCCACTGTTCTCCAGAGGAGCACGGAGAAACTCACACAAGAGATAATCTCCACCACCTACACCACCAGGGAGCCTTCCAGGCTCTGTCACACAGCTACACTCCCAGCTCCAAGGAGTGCTCCATCCAGTCCTGCCTCCACCAGTTCACCTCTGTGGAACTGCTGATGGGCAACAACAAGCTGCTCTGTGAGAGCTGCACCGAACGCAGGCAGAAGCAGCTGCGCAAGAGCACCTCAGCAGGTATGATAAAACATCTGGAAACATCTAGAAACCTCTGCAGTTAGATGACATCCCAGGCAGGTGTGTCCTCTTGAAAAGGACTGATAAAAAGAAACAAAGTCCAGCAAGATTCTGAATTATTGTCAGATTGATGTTCATCTCATCAGATCACAGTTTGACATGTTTTGTTCAAAAATATTCAAAATACTGTGATAGCTCACTGATTGTGTCAAGTTGGCTGCAGGTACAATAACCTCAAGTAAATGGCAAAATCATCAAACATTCATTGAGAGATTTTTGCAGTTGTGACGGCCTGTCGCGATAAGCAATAGGTCAAATAGCTGCACGGTAAGAAAAAATGAACTGAACCCTCTCGTTTCTTGCGGAGTGATCTCTCTCGTGTCATACTTGCCAGCAACATGTTGCAGCACGAGAGCTTAACCACTTAACCTGTGCGAGCCGGTATGCCGCATTTGGGCTGCCAACTCTCACACATTGGCCGTGAGACTCACACATTTGAGTGGCTTCTCACGCTAAACCTCTGTCTTCTCACGCTGAAATACACATCAAGAGCAATGGCTAGAGGTTCGGGAGGATTCCCAGTGGGCCGCGTTACTTTTGGGCCAGTGTCCCGGCATATGTGAGAAGGCGCAGTATTGCGTCGCAGCAACGTGTTCCCCTCACTGCTCATGTATTAGTCTGACACGCAGGGATGAGGGGAGATATTTCGGCTTCACAAACAGCAACGATGCGCAGTATGTTTTTCTTAATACAATGGTACTAACTGGCAGTTTTGCCGGTTTTTCCTGTCTGAGCTCCATGTTTAATATTTCTTTAGTATATTTTTTGAAGGGCAATTTTGTTTACAGAACAAAGATTTTATTATCCATCATACTTATTGTTTTTGTTTGTGTTTGGTTTTCATTCATTGTTAATGAGAGTCTATTCTATTTATTGTTTTTGTTTTGTTATTTTACATTTCTTCCATTTCCAGTGTAAAATGTTCTTTAATAATTAAAGCTTATTGATCTTTGAAAGGATGAACTTGCATTATTATGGCATTACCACTATATTAGTTGAAAATGGTCTTTAATGACATTACCGCTTTGCGCAATGTTATCGTTTATCGCAATAATTTCTGAGATAATCGCACAGCGAAATTTGTTATCGTGACAGGTCTAGTTGTGACCTCATCCAGTTTAACCCCCATTGAGAACATCTGTGTTTTTGCTTTAAGTTGCACGCTGCACTGCATGTGCTCAGCTCACAGAGCTGTTGGGTAAATAGAGGATAAGGAGGATAAGTGAGCATTCAAACTCATGGCGCTTCTGGATGTGCTCCAAAGGAAATTAGCCATGGACTGTTGAGGCCATTGTTACATTTAATGTTTGTTGCGTTATAAAAATACACAAAGAAAGTTGTTAAGTTGGCAGCAATGGAGAAAAATAGTGGATAATTCTGCTGTATGTTGGTGGTGGGGCTGTGTGTGATGAAAAGTACATAGCTTAATATGTGTGACGTCTCGTTTATTATCTCTGTGATTCTGCTTCTGCCTGATAATCTGATGAGCTGAATCTTTTCTCATCTGACTGAACTAGGTTTATTGTTTAAACTGTTAAATTGATATTTGAGTGTTTTGTGTTTGTGTAGATAAAAAGGTGGAGAAGATTTACACCAGTGCTAGGAAGCAGATGCTGATATCCTTGCTGCCTCCTGTCATCACGTTGCATCTAAAACGCTTCCACCAGGTTGGTGCCCACAAGTTTCTTTATCAAAAACCTCCTTTTTATTAAGACTTCAAGTGATCTCATGTGAACATGTTTCCCAATAACTTTTACTGTGTTATTTGTCCTTGATGTTGTTTGTACTCTGTGTGTTTGTGTGCATGCATTAAGGCAGGGATGAACCTCCGAAAGGTGAATCGTCATGTTGACTTTCCTCTGATCTTGGATTTGGCTCCGTTCTGCTCTGCATCCTACAAGGTATTACGCTTGTGATGTTGCAATATCCCAAAAATAAACCAAGCTACACGTCTCTATCAAGGAGTAAAAAGCTTCATTTACTTTACCTTTCCCAACCTATTCCATGTCAAATGTCTGATTTAAGTGGAGTTTTTTTTATTTTGTTTTGCATTTCGCTTTCCCTAAGATGTTGTAAAAGTCCTTCGTTTGTACTAGTCTTAGATGATAGTCCTTTCTGTATTGCTGTTGCACTGGTTGCTAATTTTTTTTTAATCGTTATTTCTATTAGAACCTGGCAGCCGGAGAGCGCGTCCTGTACAGCCTGTATGGGATTGTTGAACACAGTGGCTCAATGCGTGGAGGCCACTACACTGCATATGTTAAAGTGCGTGCGCCCCAGAGGAAAACAGAACAGCACCACAAGAACCTGTCAGGTCAGGGGTCAGCTCGTTTGAGCCCTTTTAAGGAAAATCTATGTATTCATTTTATGTGTGTGTGTGTGTGTGTGTGAGGTTCATGAAAGGGGTCAGTGTTTGAGTATCAAAGACTGGACTCCCTGCAACCTTGAAGTAAGAATGAAAAGAGATCTTTGTGTTTGATAGAGACATGTTGTTTTCTCCTCTTTTCAAGGAGACTGTCCATATTCACAGAGTAGTACTAAACAATAATTCCTTGAGCTGGAAACTCAAGGACTTAGTTGTCCTTGCTGCTAATAAGCTAATGTAAGTAGTTGGGACTTCAGACAGAATCTTGTCCGTTTTTGAATAATTTGAATTATCACGGCTAACTATTGAAAGATACCTGTGAATTTAGGAGTAATCCCTCAAATGTACACTCTACAGTTTACCATGGGGCTGTCAATAAAAGTGAAATAAAATGTACTGTATTTGTTTTAAGCACTGACATTACCATATTGTTTTTGTTGTTGCTCTACAGGGGCTTTGTGACTCATTGTATTTGCACTATGTGTGTTTTTTAGGTGCGAGGGATGCCGGCAGCAGCTCCCAAGGTCAGTGGGTGTACGTCAGTGATACCACAGTTCAGACAGTTCCAGAGTCCAGGGTACTCAACTCTCAGGCATACCTGCTCTTCTATGAGGAAATTCTCTAATGTGACCAGAAACGTGTCTTTTCTTTCATATCTGTTTGGCTTTTTGTTGTTTTCGGTGAAGAATCTTCTGATTCTCTCACTGTATCTGTGAAAAAAGTGGAGGCAAAAAAAGGGAAATACCTAAATACTTCAATGCTTACTCATGTTTAAATGAATTCATACTGTCAAATATCTACATGTAAGGAAAAAAAAGATTTAAAATTTTTGTGTTTTTTTTTCCTGATTTATTGCCCAGATTTCCCTTCACGTTTCCACATTTAAAACTCAAAAGAGATTTCAAAAGTAAGGAGTTATTGAAATTTAGCTTTTCAATATTTATAATTTAACTTGGTCCCAGTCATGCCTGAGATTTAAACTGCATGATGGAGTTTGCTACAAATAACTAGAAAAAAGCAGATTAATTGCATGTGGAACCGCGCTCAGCACTGACTAGTTCATGTCAGTCACGTCTCTGTGTGAGTGTGAGAGAGTTAAAGACTGGTGAATGTAGCTCAAAGGTGCTACGTGCATCAGTTATTAGCTAACTGCAGTTATTTAAGTTTATCATTTCCAATCACCCTCATATCAACAGCTGGACAAGTATATCGTGCCCATCAGTATAGTTTTTTTTTCCAAAGTTTGAGGTTTGTTTGGCACTTCTTTAAAGTTGTCATCATGATATCCCCCTCTGCTGTGTTTTAATGGCACCTGAGTGAAGATTTGATGCTAACAGCTGTAATTCTGGAGGTGTTAACTGCCAGTTTAGCTGCAGAACCAAGCTGTGTAGGAGATTATGTTGGATTTACAACAAAAGGTAGGGATTACAGATGCTTATACCAGCAATAATTAATCCATCATCAGACTTTGTACTTTAATAATAGCACAAAGTGAACAAAAAAGGCAATTAAATTTCTATTTTTGTTGGGCAGATAATGGTCAAATGCATCTTTTTTTACTGTGGCAGTTTCTGTCCAATTACACTTGTACATAAACTGTTATGTTGAATCGGAGTTGGTTGTGTGGTCGTATCAGTGGCAGAAACACTGACGACCTTTTAGATAGGAAAGAATTCAGATGTTGTCTCTGACTAAAAGCTGAAAAGCCTGTATGAATGGTTTTTTTTTATTGTTGTTATTTATTCATTTGAGAAACCTCACAATCACCTATCTCCACAGATATATTTGACTAGTAACTATATAATAATTTAATCAGATGCAGCAATAACAGCTAACAGTGGTTTATCAGTGCAAACTGCTGCACATGGCACCTTTCAAGAGTAGCACAGCAGTTACTTTACAGCTTACTTTGTGTGTGTTTCTAACATCAGAATGTATTCATGTTAGACTATCAGTCATACATTTGCCAAAGACAGGTTTTGTAACTGTAAGTCCAAGCAGAATTTAATTTATTCAGAGTTTCTTCGCTTGGCACTCTCTCAAGGTCATCAGTATAATAAAGTTTATCCACACAAACAAACAATGTTTATCGAACCAATAAAGCATCATGTCTGCCTTCTCTGTAAGTGCACACAGAAAGAAGTTCTCCAGAAAGTCAACACCACAGCAGATGTTTAAATCCTGAATGCATCAACAAGATGGAAGGAAAAAAGAAATATTTCATTTATAACATAATAAATTTAAAGACTTTAAGCCTGATGAGAGAAAATACGCTGGGGTTAATGTACCAATGAATGTATTGCAAAAAAGGTATGTCAAGGTATGTTCATCTTTTTCTATGAAAATGTTTTCCATCAATTTTTTTTTTCTCGCTTATTATACAATTGCCAAACACTAGTTTAATAGTTGGATTCGAGCCTTGAGGGTTTGTTTGTTTGTTTTTCCAAACAAGGATGCATTGAGTGCCTCTGCTTCAGGATGAAGAACCCTGTGCATGGTAAAGAAAACATGTCCAATGTAAAGAGGGATCTGTGTACCTAATTTATGTACAGTATAGCTTACTGTAAGCAAGAATATATATAATATGGACTATGTGTTATTGTATATACTAGAAACAAGACAAATTTATGGTGCTTAAGGCGTGAAGAGTTTTGTTCCCAGAAATTGACATTTAGATTCTGTTATGCTGTAACAAACATTTGGAATTAATATAAAACATACTGTATCAGAATAAATTAGATTTATGATCTCACACGTTGCAGGACTGGTTTGTTTTTGTGTTTTAACTTCTCGTGCAGCAGTGCTGCTGGAAGCGTAATCAAAATGGATTTTCTGTTTCTTGCTTTGGAATTGATGTCACGCTGTCTTCACTGTTAGCGAGATGTTGTGGAGCATCTCCCCCGGCTGTCACCGTGGATCCCATGGTGCCATATTCAAGCCATCTCAGCCTGTTATCGGCCCTGACGGGTGCAAAGCAGCACTGCTTCAGAACATGTCGCGAGCTGGTGAAGAGGAGGTGGGTGTGGAATCAAGAAAAGGGCAACGTCGGAAAACATCGTCTTACACGTCCTCTTTTTCCCCGCATGCCGTGACATCCCCGTCATGCAGCAGGAACGTTAGAACCGGTTGTCAAGCAGCCACCAACAAAAAGAGCAAATCCTTCCTGAAATGTATTTGTCTATTTTTAAAAGGGGGGAGGAGGGCTCTTGGCTTGAGGACATGCTTCTGAGGCATTTGATGTGATTTAATCTCACCTAATGAAAGTCACCCTCCCCACCCCCTCTGCAAGACACTTGTAAGAAACTAATAAGGTGCTGTGGGACTGCTCTTTTACCAGCAGTGGAGGTTAAATTTTCCTCTTCATCATGCAAGCTGCTGTCACTGTTAGCCTCACCTCACTCTACACACACACACATCAATACACAGCACACTCAACACGTTTTCTCATGCAAACATGGACAAACTTGGACTGCACATGCCTCAGGCTCTGCTCCTCTCAGTTCATACAAATCAGCGCTCCCATCTAACACCAACAAAGGACATGACAGCACTGAACAACACCTGCACGTAACCTTTTATTAAAACTCTCATAAGGAATCCACCCCATATCAAGTCAAGATTTATGTGTAGATTCTTTTAATAAACAACCAACAATCATATGAATGTGTTTGTTGTTTCTGGATTGAAAGTGTTTGTCTAAAATGCTTCAGTTGGAATTAAATTGGACATCAGCAGACTTAAGTAAATGGTGGCTTTACCAAAACGTGCAAAACAAGCACCTCTTGTGCAGGGGTGAAATACTTAGTGATGATTTAATCATATGCTATTTAATTGGTATTATTATATTGATATAATTGGTAAGAGTTACACCTCTGCTTGATCATGCTTTTAACTCTTTCAGAGCAAAATTGAAAAATCAGAGGATACGGGTCAAGCACATTTCCCCCTCCTTTCTGAAATCATTAACCCACTATGCAACTCAACCTCTGTCAGATTTCTCTGATCATCACCGAAGGAAATTATTGAATTTCTTCACTGCTCCTGCAGATCTATGCAAGACTTAATATGTTTAAAATAAGTGAGTTCTATCACATAAATGCTAAATTATTTTGTGGCAAAATGACTATTCCCTCTTCAAAGAGCCAAATAATAAATTTAAATAGATTATATTTGATATACCAACTCCAAAGCGTAGACTGGTTAAAACGTGTATGTAAACTTGAAGACTGATACTCAAAACAGAAAAGCTGATAGTAAAAATTGTGAATGTCTCTCAGAGATGAATAAATTATCTAATCTAAAATTAAATTATGTGGATGAGCTATTTTGAATTGGCTTCAATGAATGAGCATGATAGTAAAATATCCAGCGTTCTCCACTTTGAACATATGGGAGGTGTGTGATTGTGTCACTGCATGTCTGCATCATAGTCTCACATAGAAAAGAGCTGCTAAAAGAACTAACTGAGATGTCTTCACAAAGATGGAAAGGGGATACAGGATGAGAGATGAATTCAAGAGGTATAGACACCATCAATAAGTTGCATTGGCTGTATTGATGAAATCGCACCTCAGACTGCATGACTTCTAAAATCTTGCCCTGAAAACGGATGGCCACTGCTGATTTTCATGACTGCTCAGACAAACTGAGAGGACTTTATAAATATTTTTCCATTACATATGAACCATATTTGGAGTAAACCACCCCAGGACTACCACAGTAAAAGCGAGGAGCTGAGAGCCTGATATGAGATCTAAAGTACACAAAATGTTTAGTGAAAATATCATTTAAATGGCTCCATGAATGCATGTGAATGTATAATAGACCCAATTTAAAAAAAGATGGATTTGGCCTCCTTGATCTAAAACTTCAAATTAAATGGAAAAGCCAACACTTGATAGCAGAGAAACAGAAATGCTACATTAGCACATGAATAAACCAGAAGCTATACATCCACACATTTAAATTGCACATGCATTTGTCTTGTCTCCTAACCTGTACACAGCAACATCATCGTTAGAGTCTAATATAAACATGAATATAACAGAAACTACACATAGCCTTCTTTTGAAAGAAACCATGTTTGTGTTTTAGATTTTGAACAGATAATGCCACACAAAAAAAAAAAACTTTGACATGAGAATGAGGCTTTGTTAGATACACCCTATGGTGCACCTGGACACATCATCAGAGTGTGATGTAACCTGAGATCACAGGGGGTTTTGGGTCTTTCAACAATCAGACCCCCTCCTCCAGGCCCCAGCTTGTGTCCAGGTAGCGCTACCTTACTTGCCACGCCTCTCCCCTCCTGATCCACAATTACCTTGACGCAACTTCTACTGCGCCGGTGGCCAACTTAACAGCCCTTCGCTGACTGGCTCCTGTGATGCCCAGCATTTTGTAGGCCCTGCAGAGGGATTGG
>JBAMHW010000006.1:27433069-27445928 GCA_037177495.1 Rhadinocentrus ornatus
GGGTCTGATTATTGAAAGACCCGAAACCCCCTGTGATCCCAGGTTACATCACTGATGATGTGTCCAGGGGCACCATAGGGTGTATCTAAGAACTGTGTGACAATGGTTTGATGACATGACCCACTCACATACTCTTCTCCCGGCTGACTGCTGTCTCACACAATGTAGTGCCATCAACCCCCCACTGTTCACATAATTGTATGATCCTATATCCTCACATGGGCATTGCTGGCTGAGTAAATACTATTTTGCTCCACTTTATATAAATCCAGTCCAAATAGGGTTATAACATTACTAATAAAACTATTTGCAGTAACTTTGCCTCAGGACTAGACATGTAATTTTCAATAAGTTGGGATGATTTAAAAAAGAATAAATAAGAAATCTGAAAACTAATTAAAAGTGAATTGGCGACAAGATCTCAAGATTGTTAGCAAGCGGTCTAATAAGCTGGACAACCGGACCCTGCATGAGTTAACTGGATCCACAAGATGGCAGCAAAGCGCCCGCCCTTAAGTATGATAGCTATTCTTAAATTGACAACCGAAGAAGGAGAAGGAGAAGAAGAAGAAGTCGCTGTGTAGCTGTTTTGTGACATGTACCCAAACAAGTTTGGCCGCCTCATGTTTGGACTGTTTAACCTTAAACCGACCTCTGTGTGCAGCGCGGTCCGGACGGCCGCGGGGCGGAGCGGGTTCAGCTGGACTGCGGTGTGCAAACAGCGGACATTGTGGCTGCGGAGGGGTGCTTGTCTGCAGATGGAGCGGCGCGATGAGCTCCGTCACACCGGGTAGATAGTGGAGGCAGTCGGGTGGTCCCTGACCCTGCTTTGTAGGGCGTTTACATGTGAAGCTAGTGGCATTATTAAGTGAACAGTAAAGCAGACATTGGAAACACATTTAGCTGTTTGAAGCCAAAGTTGTCTGGGAGATCTATGGAAAACTAGTTCAAATGCCACTTAAACGGGGTTTTAAAGGAAACGACTTTCTCCAGGTTTAATGACGTCTGTGGCGAATTGCATGGTCACAAATTAAAAAACAAAGCAAACTTTTTATGATACAACGAACGACAGAAATGTCATGAATATGGAGCGAGCTTAATGTTTAAACTTGTCTAACAGCACATTATAATAAGCGTATGTGCAGTTTGACGTTATAACTTTTTAAAAAATAATATTTTCTAGCCATTTTGTTAACAGTTGTGAAGTTGAATTATTATTATAACACTTTAGGTTAAACAGTAATCTTTTAATAGAAAACTAGAAAATGCTGTGGATCAGGAGGGCATTTTGGCTTATCTCATTGTTATCTGAGTAATCAGGTGACTAATAACTGTGAAAAGCCTAAATCTGAATTTCAAGTTGTGTTTAGAGGTGTCCACCCTAGATTTGATTTTATGACCAATAATCAAATTAATATAAACCAAATTCAGGCAGTGCAGATGGAAATTAGCTCAGAGCTACAGCCTGGTACAAGCACATTTTCCTCCGTGATTAATGCTGCTGTACACGGTCTCCAGTAAACAAAATAAAAACTAAAGAAATGTAAATACAGCAGCTAAAAAATATAGAATTTTTAGTTATTGTTAAAAGTGGAATAATAGATCTCTTCTATGATTAACATGTTTTGTGAAGCATTTTAGATCAATCTCTTTTATTTTGGCACATTTTCTGCCTCATTCTCCTTCAGAACAACAGACGTTAAAATACAGGCTGATCACTTTCTGCTCTCCGCTGTGTTTTTATGTGCAGTGCTCGCTCAGTCTCCCAAACCACACTGGACCCGGCTGAGTTGAGGAGGTTCCAGTTACTAGCCAGCAAGTGGTGGGATGAACAGGGGGACTTTGCTGCTCTTCATGCCATGAACGACCTGAGGGTGCCTTTTGTACGGTGTGTTTGTATAGGACACAAATATCAATAATCAATAATAATCACGTTTTCCTCTGTCTCAGTAAATTGAACTTATTAGTAAACGGTAATTATGGGACAAAAATCTGATTTCATGTTTTTACAATAAAGACTGTGTTTATGAAGCATTGAAGGAACAGAAACTGAAAGTGACACTGTTGTTCCAAACATCAGCTTATTTCCAGCCAGCAGTATTTTAGCAGCCCCAGCAAAACATGTTTGCATATTCTCGGGGGGACTGACCGGGGTTGGTTTGACTGATCAGATGGGTTGTGAGGGGGAAGACCCTCCACTGTAATCGTGACAGCACCCATCCAGCCAAGAGCCAGATACTCACTTTCCCCCTTTGTGGTCTTACTGGGGAGGGGAATGGTGATGCTGATATGTGTGTGGTGTGACAGTATGACAAATGTACTGTCAGTTTACATCTGAGAGTGGCTCAGATTGCCTGCAGGCGTGTCATCCATCAGATGCAGGAGCACCGATGATGCTCAACTGTATTTAGAGTTTGATGCAGTTGATCCTGATCTAAGTGTTTTTATATATATATATATATATATATATATATATATATATATTCAGCAAAGACTAGAGAATAAGAATGTTATTCTTCCTCTGTCACTTTGTTTTAAAGTAGTGTTTTAAATGTGAGGAAAATTTGAAATTTTACTGCTTCTTCTCTTACAGAGATAATTTGTTGAACGTGCACAGAGCGCATCATCCTGGGAAACCACTGGCTGGACTGAGGATCCTGGATGTTGGCTGTGGGGGAGGTCTGCTTACAGAGGTAAAACTGTCACTTAAACCATCATCTTCCTGCTTTAAAGATGTTTGTGCACCTTCAGTAACTGTCTTCCTCATCACATTGAGGCTTATGTTTTTCCATAAACGTGTAGTCAGTGTGTCATAGCGCCGGTCCTTTCACATCCACTTGGATGTCACCACTTTATCTTGTGGTTTGACTGGTCTCAGTGTGGTGGATCAGACAGTCGGCCATTTACAGTTGTACAGTATCTCGTATCTCAACACTAACTCGTTTAAGTTAGTGTTGATAGCTGGTCGGCCTCCATCGGAGCTGGGAACGTACCAGCTGTGTTGTGTGATCTGGGAAGAAAAAAATCAGGTCTCTCTTGTATCGAGACACATAACCACAGAGAAATGCCACGTTAGTATTGTGGATGTTACTGTGTGTCTCGTCACTGTAAATCCATCAGAATGGAACTGCTGTAGGAGGATAAACGCGCCCCCCCCAGCACAGTTTAACATGTTTAGCTTTTCTCCACTAGAGGGCGGTGTAGTTCACACCAACCATTGTTCAGCAGAAGAGAAAGCTAAAAATAAAAACTAAACTAATGAAAATGAAGCCAACATGTAGATAACAGCTACATAGAGTAACTTAATACATTTACTCAAGTATTTGAGCACAGTTCTGAGTGACTGGGTTTACTTTATGCTGCTTTAAGCCTCCATTCTCCTTAATTTCTAGATAAAATACAGATCTCCATCTGCTACACCTTACTTCCTGATATTGTTCTGATGATGCCTAATAAATGTTTTTTCATGTATCAGTTTGCTTTCAGATATTTACCTTATATCTACCTTAAGTTTATTTAAAACCAAATGTTAGATGTCTAATCTTAACTCAGTATTTAAACATCTATACACTGTTGTTTATATGAGACTAAAATAACTGTCCTATAAATGCAGGTGTGTGTGTAAGGTTTTCTCTGTTAGTACATCTTAGTAGATTATTTATCATAATAACTAGTTGTGATTAATTATTTGTCTAAGTTTGTAGACCCTGGACTTCTTGAAGCTCTCTGTGAACTGTTGTTTTGGATATTAAAACGTGAAAGACTGGAAATCAAATGCAAGGTTTTAGTAATTAAATATGAAGCTCAGAGAGACAAACTGTCAGGACATCGTCTGCAGCTGTGAAGCATCTTGGCTTTAATTTTTAATATCTTTTTTTATTTTCATTTTTGAAGAGTATCTTAAGAAAAAGACACTTCAGAGACGACGTTTACACGTTTTCATAACTTCAGGGTTTGATAATTGCTATGCTCTACTTTCTGGCCTCCTCCAGCTGCACGGGTTCTGACTCGGACCAGAAAGAAAATAAAACACCAGCATGCTTCCTGATGTGGCTTCCATTCAGTTTCAGAATAGATTATAAGATTATTTTACTGGTTTTAAGCCTCTTAATGGTATTGGTTTTTAATGTATTTTACATTATATCTTAGGTCTTCAGGTCAGGGATTTTTTTAAAATAATTCCCAAAATTAAAGCTAAAATCTATGAGGAGAGAATTTTCTCTTCCTACAAACTAAAAGCCCGCTTCTTTAACCTCGCTTTGTTTTAATTGCTTTAATGCTTTTTATAGCATTTTAATTTGTATTTTATTCAATTATTAGTTGTATTTTATGCTTTAATTTTTTATTTTAATTTCTCTATATTAGTATTTTATTTTTCCATTTTAAGTCTGTTTTAGTGTTGTTGTTTTTTTTATCCTATTTTGTCTGTTTTAATGCCAATAATTTTGCTTTATCTACCTCATCTTTAGTTTTTTTCCCACTGATGGGATGATTTTCCTAAGTTCAGTTTTGTACTGTGGGCTCACTCAGATGATTTTGGTGGTTGTGTTTGTATGTGTGTGAAATATGTGATTTTTGTCTCTCTTCACCCAACAGATCATGAATCATCTTCGTCATTTATCTTGAATTTATAGTTGCATAATTAATTAATTGCAGTAGGCTTGATAAAACAAGATACCCCTTTATTTGTCCCACATTGGGGAAATTCCAGTTGTTACAGCAACAGGTGAAAGATTGAAAAATATAAGTTTGACAAGAGTATAAGTGAGAGTAAAAAAGTCTCAGTGCTAAAGTGCTACAGTAAATAACTGTAGTAATGAAGGGGGCGGCAGTAATGTTAGTTACAGTATTACACTGGTGCATGTAAATATTTACAGTAATAATTAAAGTTTGTTGGCACATGTATTACTGACTGTACACCATTATAAATTAGCCTGGTGACCACACAGAGCTGCTACTGCACACAAGTTAAACACCGGCAGGTGGAAAAAATGGGACAAGGGATGCTTCAGTATGAACCTCAGCTAGGCTGCTTCTCATAAGCTGGTAGTAAAATGAAATGGGTTGTATTTACTTAAAGTGCACTAGTACTTTCCTTTTCCTTATAAATAAACCAAATTGTTTAAGTTTAATATAATTTAATGGTCTTATCTAATGATGCGCTGCTCAGAGGAACCAAACCAGTACTTTTTCACTATTTCAGCTAGTTTTCTGGAAATGCTTAAAATGTCCTTTTTGCTTCAGTAAATCTTAGTGCATGAGTGTGTTGGTGTTTTACTTCTGTAGAGGGCCTGAATTATTTATAATGTGCTTACACTTAAATGAATATAGGAATTGTTTTAAGGTCAGTCGTCTTTTCTGGATGCAGCACATGACGGAGTTCATGGCATGTCTGCATAAAACTGATGGATCATGTATGAGCGAGGAGCTGAGAAGATGTAAGAGGACAGTTATAGGTTTATGTCTAACTTGTCCTCTTGCCAAAGTTCTTTAACTCAACACAAAGCTTGTGTGAATTTAGGTAAAAAATGTTTGTCTCCAAGAATGCAATCAATGATTTGCATAATTTCTTAGCCACTGGGTCGCCTGGGAGCCAACGTGTTGGGTATAGATCCAGTGGAAGACAGCATCAGCACTGCCCGGCTGCATTTATCACATGACCCGGACCTCGCTGACTCGGTGTCCTACCGGGCGAGCACCCTGGAGGAGCTCTCAGGTGAAGAAGAGGGTGAGCAGGGAGGGGCCCGGTTTGACGCCATTGTGGCATCTGAGGTCGTGGAACATCTGGCCGACTTGGAAACGTTTGCCCTCTGCTGCAACAGCGTGCTGAAGGTGTGTATCGTTTTTTTTTTTCTTTCTCATTCCCTTGACTGTTCGCTCAGGTCAGATATTTCTGCATGAATACAGCCATGGGTGGTCGAGTGTTCACCTGAGCACCTCCTAATGTGCAGATGGGGACTTTGTTGTGTTTGCATCTCTGGGAGTTGCTGTGTGTGAGATTTGGAGTGTACTTCATCAGTGCTGCGGCCACAGGATCGTAATCTCCTGGGTCAGTGGGCCAGAGGAGCCGAGAGGAAAAACACAAGGGACTAATCTTCACTACCTCTACTTTTTGAAAAAGCACATTCAGTCGTTTGTTTCTCTGTCACGTTTTACTAAAACAACCTCGCCCTCTGTACTGTACGGTATTCTGTCCATTAAGGGCTTTAAATCTATTCTATATATACCCTCTTCACTAAGAAAGCAGGACACCTGTGCTTATGTTGCAAAAACTTGCAGGAATGTCCTAAAACATGATTACTGAAGAATGTTTCCATCTCTATGTGCAGCAAGGCGGCTCACTCTTCATCACCACTATAAATAAAAACAACTTGTCATACGCTCTGGCCATCGTTGTGGCTGAGCAGCTGCTTCGCATTGTTCCCAGGGGGACACATGAGTGGGAAAAGTTCATCACCCCAGAAGAGCTGGAGCGCCTCCTGGAGTCCAGTAAGTCCCTCTGATTCCCGCATGGGTGAAAGATTAAACACAGGATGAATTTCCCTCCCTGTAAAAAATTTAATGGGATGAGTGTTTTATCGTATTTTTTCACGTTCGCTTTTAATTCTTTGTTTCGCTCGACATTAAAATATGTGAAGCACAATGAATATTTAATATTTTTTCCAAGCACTTCTGATGCCATCTTGTGTGTTGCCATCCCACCTTCTTATGTCCTTGTCAGACGGTTTCTCAGTTCAGTCTGTCCAAGGAATGATGTACAACCCCATATCTGGAGCCTGGAGCTGGACCAACAGCACTGCCATAAACTACGCCCTGCACGCGGTCAAACAGACTGACGAAGCCTCAGACAGCATCTTCCATCCAGAGGACCATGCTGCTGACACACACAACTGAGCAACCCCAAGACACAGCATGTCGGAAAATAAAAATAAGGATTCAGATGCAAGGATGGAGTCCTGGCGTCTCATTGGCCGGCTTTGACGCAGTCCACAAGACTGAGTTTATTCAAGGAAAGAGACACATGGCCTGCAGATATGACGAGATGGGCTCTGTGTTGTAGTGTTAAATAAACATGAAGTGTTTGGTAAATGGTGCATGTAGACCCTCCTTTAATTGTATTCTTCAGTGGTGCAGTGGTTAGTCCTGTTTTTTCATCCTTTTTTTTTTAGCATTAGTCTGCAGTTCTGAATGAATTTTTAGCAGTTCTACATCTCTTCGTCTAAGTTGACCTTTCATCACTTGCATGTGATGTACATGTATTTAATCTGAGCATGTAGCAGAGGATAAGTCCAATTTATTTGGCATGGGTGTCAACTAAATAAGGTTATATGATTTCCATTTTTAGATGCTAAAGCCTATATAAGCTGTGCCCGCACAGAGAAGGGGGCAGCCACTTCCTCTGGGATTATAATGGGTTTCATGTGGAAGTATTATGTAATACAGATCTCACCCTATGGCAGGAAATAAGTCACGCTTGTATAAATATTTTTAAAGAGACCAGCAACGGCTTTAAATCATATTGTTACACAGTTTATTACAATAAACTGTTTAAGGCTGATGTTCATGCAAATAATTCTGCAATACTTCTCACTCATTTACAGCTGTCTGCTCGTGCTGTAAATGCGCGCTCATGCGCGGGGCGGCGCAGCTAAACTTGGCAGTTTGGCGACTGGTTCACATCACCGGCCGGGAGATTAAGTTCAGATGCATCATTAGTTCGTCCAATTCGTTTTAAACAAAGTCTTCGTCACTAACCTGGACTCGGGCAGCCGCCGGGGAGCTTATTGGCATCACGGCGGCTCCGACAGTGATGTAACGGTAAGCTACAGATCCTCTTTCCTCGAAGTTGGCTCCGACCTGCTCTCGCCATGCGCGGCAAACGCACCTCAAACACACCTGCTGCGGGGTTGAGTCGTCATGACCGTCCTGTTGTACTTCAGAGGTTGTCCCAGAGTAAGTAGACAAAATAACATCTTCACTACGACTTCATATACTACCTATCAAATTTAGAAAAGCTAGACCCATGTACAGGTGTTGTTACCTGTCTCGATTGAACTAAAGACTTGAACTTGTTTCTTAAGTGTCTCTTTGGTGACTCTTTCGTGTCTTTACATGGTTAGGCCAAGTCACCACCAAAAACAAACTTTATGTAATTAGCTCGCTCGTTAAATCTGTTACAGGAACCCAAATGCAGCTAAAGATTAAGGCAGAAAAGCCGGGTCACCGTAACAGTGCATGGGTTTCTGTCGGTTTATTGTGTGTTGATATTAGACGAGATTATGTCACGTGCGCTGTTCATGGTGAGCCCCTGCGGGGGGCTCGTCAGGGCGGGGTTCACCGAAGCGAGACAATGGGCCAGCTGCGTCAAGGCCCAGGAGTTTGGTACGTCTGAACCGGAAGCTGCCTTCTTTGGTCTTTAAAATAAAGTTAAGGGCTATTTTGTAATTTTGTTGCTGTTATATCAGCACCTATTTGCCTTTATTTCTCGATTATTTGATAGTATACTATAATGTTTGATGTAAACTTGGCAAAAAAAATTAGCAAAATTTTACAAATTGACAGAAAAAGCTTTTCATGTAGGCTTTTCATGGGCGGAGCCTTAATAAGCCTATATTGAACTCTGCTGCTCATCCCACAAATGCATTTTCTGTCACGGTGATCCAGGCAGAGATGGATTAGGACCCCAAGGTGCAGACACAGACCAACCAGAATGCAGCAGTAAGATCAAACAAAGGATTTAATTTGAGTGGAAGCAGTAAACGGTGCAGGATCCGACGACCGCTGTGGGTCTCAGCTGACCAAATAACACAGGCAGGCAGGCAGAGTATGGCTGGGGCTGGAGAGAGTAGATCCAATCCGGGAAAGACAATCCAGGAGGTTGACGAGACAGATGGGGCTGGCAGAATCATTATCACCAGGAGCCTAATGTTAGGAACAGATCTTGTCAACAACAAGCAGTTTGTAATGGTCAGAAGTTTGAGGACTTACAATATAAAAAAAAATTAAAAACATTGTATAAATTGATTGGGTTATGAATGGGGTAACTGAAAAACAATTACCTGAATCAGCAAAGAAGCCAACTCAAATTGGAAAGGGAAACACCGTGAAGCTATAATGGCCCCAACGGTAACGTTTATTTTGAAACAAAGCGGGAGTTGGGTGTTGTGTTTCTGGATTACTTAGCGCTTTCTAGAAGCTGCATAGAAAAAGCCAGCTGAGAGCTGAGCATCTTTCCGGGGAGGAGGAGGCGCAATGTTTACACCGTCCACTTTTTTAAGATAAACAGCCATATATCACCGCCGCTATGCCGTAGATAACCTGCCGGGACGTTTCGATGAAGCCGAACGGGGACCGCAGCAAGGAGGAAGCGGGGTGGTTGTAACCGAAGGAAGGAGGATGCACTGGGCTGCTGGCTTCGCCTCTTCCCGGCCGTGTGTGGTTGAACTTGGGCGGAATCACAGCCTCCCGCTCGGGTTGTGCGGCCCCGAGCAGCAACAGTCTTTGTATGGCTATATCATCGCCTTTCCTTTGCAGGACTACGGAGGCATCATGTCGGCTTTGGGCTCGGACTCCTGGTGGAAGAAGACTCTGTACATCACCGGGGGAGCCCTGCTGGCTGCTGCAGCCTACCTTCTGCACGAGCTGCTCGCGATCAGGTAGGAAAGAACAGCAACATTACTGGATTGTTCGTCATGTTATTTTTATTTATTTATTAATGATCAATGGCCAGATGCAAAATCATGTAACCATCACCGCAGATCTCGCGGTGATTGGTGAGGCTTGGGTCCATGTTTTCCTCCTCCCAAGGACGCAACATCAAGAGGAGAAAAAAAAATAAATAAATAAATAAATGAGTCACGAGTCCGCTCCAGTGCCAGCTCCCGTGCCAACACGAGTGTAAACTAAACGCTCCTCTGACATTGCAGACTCAAGTCAGCCCGACCTTTAATAAAATCTGCTGTGGGGAGATATAGCTGCTCAGAAAAACAAGGGGGGATGAGAATCAGACTGTTTTGCAGCTGTACCTTGTACCAAAATGTGACAAACGAGATGCGATCGTAATATAAAAGTGATTAACGCATGAGGATTGTTTGAGCAAAGAACGCCTGCTTGTCAGTAGGGATTATATTTGGGCCAAGCCAGTGCATCAGAGTAAGTACATCCTGTTACAGTGGCCTCATAGTTTCTGCTTTCACTGCTCCCCACCCCCCTCCTCCAATAAGCAGCGTAACCTTGCATTTGGTGCTGCTAAATCACGTGCAGGCTGCTGAGGCTGGACCCGCAGCCTGCCGGCATCATCTGTTCATGTTATGTGATGTGTTGCTGGAGCGTGGCATCAGTGGAAAGATACTACAGTGTTCTGAGGGATGTTTAAACGGCTCTTCAGGGAGGGGACCACATCACATCTGAATGGGCCAAAATAAAAGGATGAGATGCATAAGGGACTTTGGAATGGATAACAGTAACACAAGAGATTTGGAAGGTTTTCAGCACCACGTGAGCGTGGACGACGACTTAGAAGACCAGGACGGTTTCAGCACTACAAGACAGTGGACAGCGACACAACTGCAGTAGTTAGGCAACATGTGACTCAAACGGCCATGAGAAAAACAACCTTGATGTTAACGAACACCCACCAGAGCTAATCTAATTAAACGTCTGGTTAGTCAAAATTGCATAGTGCCTTTTTGTTACTGTATGTGTAATAAATACTACAACAACTATATTAATAAGGTCAAGGTCAGGTCTCTTTTTTTATACAGCACATTTACAACAATGAAGTGCTGTACAACGAAAGAAAAAAATAAATAAATAAAATAGATACATATTATAATAAAAACACATTTTTTAAATATCAAGTTGAACATAATTGTCAGGCTCTATTGTGTTTTTATAAAAAGTGCAAATAAGTGGGTCTTAAGTAGGAAGTTGAAAGTGTTTCCTAAACCCTAAAACAGGAAGCCAGTGAAGAGCAGCAAACACAGTCATCTTCTTTCAGTCAGCACACGAGCTGCTGCATTCTGAGCAAGCTGCAAGTGACGAGGAGACTCATCTAATCCATAAGAAATGAAGTTGCAATAGTCCAACAGGACATAATAAGCAAATGTATGACTTCCTACAAATATTCTTTTGGTAGGTTGGGCTTGGCTTTTCTGTGCACTCTCAAATGGACTTGGACTTGTACTTATATATTTCACTTACTTATATTCAAATGAAAAAGACACGTACAGTAATACGATAATAATAAGAAGAATTGCAAATCAAGGATTTTTTTCAAATAATGTTTCATCTTACCAAATTAAAGAAATAAAGCACAACCGATAACACTTAAACCTTGGCTCAAACGTATGGTTGTACATTTAAAAAAGCTGGTGGAGGCAGAAATAAATTCAATACAATAAAGTGTTTCTGTAACATGCAAAGATAAAAAAGATAAAGAAACATTTCACACTTCTTCTGCCGTTCTCAGACATAACAGGCAAACCATACATACACATTACTGTCAGGGGACGTTGAAAAAGTATCAAAGTTATTTGGTAGTTGTTAAAAAGAGCTAAAAGTTAGACAGCTTCAGTTTTAGCCCTTATGAAGAAAGATTAATGTCAAGATTTTAAACTGACTTAAAACTATGTTTTCTTTACAAATTCATGTGTAATGGCTCCATCCAGAGCCCCAAGTCGGATTTTTAAGATCAAGTGGACGAAAAATAGTGGAATGAATTCATGAATGAAAAGAAGAGCAGCTGGCAACGGCTACAAGAGCTCGGACCAGACAGGGTCAGTGTGTCTGGCCAGAAAACGGCATCTAGCAGCTGCTGAGGAACAGATTTGGCAATTTAAAAGTATGTGATATATTACATCTCTTTGCAGTTCCAAGGTTTTAATAATTGGTATATATTAATAATATTAATAATAATAATAAATGTGATAAATATAACCTTAAATGAACAGAGCGTAACATATTTATCAAACAAAAACTCAATGAAAATGCAGAAGCAGGATGTGAAACTAAGATCATTATTGATTCTGTGGAAACAAAACTAGCCTAAATAACAATCGCACCTCCAGCATGGTTGACAAGTGGTGTGAGGGGCTTGTGCTGATATGCTGTGATCGTCATGACCAAACATCTCCTGTTTGTCTTGTGTGTCCAAAGACATTGTTCCAGAAGTCTTGTGGATTATACAGATGAAACTTTGAAAACCTAAACCGTGCTGCCATTGTTTTTTTGTTTTTTTTAAAGAAGTTTGAATTATGAGTACATACTACTACTAATAGGTACTTTATAAGCGCGTGTGTGTGAAAATAGGTGAATTATAAACACATTGATTATGATCAAATAATCGAGTGCATTTGATCAGCAGTAACTAACTGCTGCTTCCCTTCTTGGTACTAGAGCAGCAGTTAAGGTTGCACTTAGCGTTTCACACATTGCTTTCGCATCTCGCCTTTAGTCTTCATTAGATAATGCAATAATGTTTTTTAATGACTTAAAGGCTAAATAATTAGGAATTTTTCAGTAAATATAATTTAAGATGTTCTTATTTGTTGCGAGGGATAAAAGGAAGCTTCCCTATAAACAATCTGTCATCTACATCAACAATGTCCTTGTCAAGCTGTTTTTCTTTCAAAATAAGAGTTACGTGACGGAATAACTTCGGTGCACTGTGTAGCTCTTTACTACTTCCTGGTTGCTTAACCAATCATATCATGAGAACGCTCTCGTGTTTTTCTCTTTCGACTGCAGTCTGATTTCACTAACACTAGGTGTTAATGTTACTTATACAGGACTGTCTCAGAAAATTAGAATATCGTGATAAAGTTCTTTATTTCCTGTAATGCAATTAAAAAACATGAAA
>JBAMHW010000006.1:27450628-27464923 GCA_037177495.1 Rhadinocentrus ornatus
AAGAAGAGGAGAACACATATATAAAAGGATATATATATATATACATATATATATATATATATATAAATAAAGATATTTATAAGTATTATCCAGCTCTACTGCTTGGTTCTCAATGCTGACAGGAGAGATGTTCGGAGGATTCTTCTGAAAGTTGAAACACTTTTCCTTTCTTTTGTTTAAGGATGACCTGCACCAGTTGGTGAATTCCTTTACTACAGGTCCGTGATCAGGGTCATCACTACTCACCATGGACGACACCAGGGAGTCGTCCGTGAATTTAACAATGTTGGCTGCCGCCCTCGTTTGTACATAAAAAATAAATAATAAAGGTTAAAGGACACAGCACTGTGACAGAACACCGTTAACTGTCACACATTGTGGCCGCTCTGTAAAAAATAAACCAGCCAGGCTACAAGACCAGAGTCGATGTTGTGGGAGTCCCTTAATCTTTCTGCTAAAACGTGCGGCTGCTTGCAGATAAAAGCAGATCAGTTAATAAAAGACAAACAAAGGACCTGGCTCCCTCAAGATGGGTTTAAACTAAATTCAGCAGGGTGCCTACTGCATCCTCTCCACCTCCTCCTGACCTGTAAGCAAACTGCGGTGGGTCTAGATTATCAGAAAGGATTCTTTAACAATTTTTCCAAATGACTTAATGAGCAAGGAAGTTAGTGCAACAGGTCTAAAGTCTCTGGGAGATGCAGATTTAGGTACTGGAACAATGATAGAATCTTTCCAGAGTGAAGGGACCTTATGAAGCTGGAGGGATGTTAAACTAAATATATTTGCCAGCTGGACAGAACAGTTTTTATAAACAATGCCATCAGGGCCAGGACTTCTCTCCTTAATTCCACATAAAAGTTTATGTGTTGCTCCTTTCGACAAAAACACTGCTCTGAGAAGAAACAATATTTCTAAAAACGGACAATTCTTCATATAATCTTAGACACGGTAAAAAAAACAACAACTGTTCAGTTTATTAGAAAGCACCAGATCAGAACTTCCATTTAGGGAGACATGACATTTCTTTGGTTGCATCCCCATCATGGATTTCCTACACACTGATATTATCAAGCAGGAACTTCATAAAATAAATAGACAGATAGAAATCTTTATGTGTACATATGATTTCAGGAAAATGGAAATATGTGCATACATATATAAGGAATCTTTAGCCAGTGAGTTAAGCTTAATACACATACGAATCTCCTCAGAATCTCACTGTACTGTTAAAGTGGTCTGAGTTTGCCCACTCAAAGAATATTTTGTCCCTCTTTAGATTTATTTATTTAAATTACTTTAAAGGATGTTAGTTTTGCTGGAATAGGTGAAACAACCCTTTTCCTGTTTAACGGCTCTACAGCAAACTTATTGTCTTATTTCAAGTAACTGTGTAAAAGTAAAAGGCATAAATCAGTGCAGCAGACAAGTAGATAACCTAACTTTTATTTGCTTTGTAACAACACAATTTAACTTCTACAGAAGTTATTTTGTTTTTTTAAAAGAAAAAAAAAAAAACTACAAAAACTCATGTGAAGCTCTTTCTGTCTGCAGAACTACTTTGATGGGAGGCTATCCCCCCAGGGGAAGATGCCGTGGATTGAATACAATCACGAGCAGGTGTCAGGGTCAGAGTTCATTGTGGACTTCCTGGAAGAGAAGCTGGGAGTCAACCTGAACAAGAACCTCACGCCTCAGGAGAGAGCCGTGTCGCGGGCTGTCACCAAAATGGTCGAGGAGCACCTCTACTGGTGAGGGACTCACACTTGAACTGTTACACAATAAATAAACTACAGCTGTGTGTTTAGACTCCTGTTAAGAAGTGTAAATAGACAAATACAGCATTTAATCCACTTTCGTGTGATCTTAAAGGCTAAAGGTCTTACTCTTACATAATTAATTTGAATTTGATTTATTAGCTTTCTTTGTTATGAAAGCATGTATTTTTATTTACATAAACATACATGTTTTATTAAACCAAAAACACAACATTAGAAGCCACTAAAAAAAGGGAAAATAGATCTTATTTTTTTTCTGTCTGTTAACAATATTGTGCTAAAACTGAATTTCACTAAACACATGGGGGCAGAAAAAATCTCTCACATATTGGTACAAATCCTTTTGCATAATTTCTTTAAAATTGTATAATAAGCATATTGGCATTGTCGTCATCCTCGGCAGAAAATGTGTTGTGTGGCTGCCTTCCAGCCCAGGCTGACAATAAGTCCACAATCCCTGCTGTGATATCTGTCATCCTTCACAGTGGTGACTCACTCCAGTACCACTGAGACAGACATGCTCTGCTGCTGCTGCTGTTAGGAAATTGTTTTCACCACCACCACCCCCTAATAGAGAGAGGTTCAGAGTGTTTTCCATTACCTAAAAGCTCTATCTTCCACCATTCTCTGCACATAAAGTGATCTATCCCTGATTGATCCAGCACCATGTGACCTATTGTCCTCTGTTTGGCAATGTCGGGACTCACTTTTTATAAAATTCTTGGGTTTTTATCCATAAAACAGAAATTTTAAAAAAGTTTTGAAAAGACAGTAAAGTGGACTGACTCATATAATGTCAATGTGTGTACTCTGTGAGATCCAAACGGATTTTCACAAGGTTTCTCTGAAGCCGCAGAGGTCACTGATATAACCCACTTTCTCCCTTCTCTCCTTACCCTGCTACTCCATCCACCTTGCTATGTTTAGACCCACAAAGGACCTTATTGATTGAATTATTTATGTCAGTGCAGGGCAGTGTGGCAGCTAGTTGCTCTTTGTGTGGCGAGGCAAGCAGCAGCACTGAAATATAGTTATCACTGAGTCACCATGCTGGTTATTTAGAATAAATAAATAAATAATAAAATGATGATTTCTGTAACTGTTAAGACAAATATTTTAAAAGGTAATTACAAGAGAATTTGCCTTTTCAAAACATATTTTATATTTAATATTAGTCAGCATCATGAGATTAACAATCAGCCAAATGAGGAGTCATAAAGGCTGATAATTGGACCCAAAAGCAAAGATGCTCCTCTTGAGTTTAAACAGTTTATTGTAAAGTTGGAAATGGTAAAGTCCAGATGTATAGATGTAAAAACAGGTGGATAAGCGGCAGGTTGGCAGAAGGGATAACCGAACAGAGAGGGACAGAGCAGATAATACACTAAAAACAACAAAGGGTCAACAAATACTGCAGAGACCTGATGTTTCCACAGAAGTGAGAACAACGATCTGGCAGACTAGTGATCAGACTGGAGTTGAAATACTGAGGAGGTGATGAGATGATTGTCAGCTGTGTCTGAAGCTGCTGCCATAAACTTTTGTCCATAAACAGTGTGTAGGAGACACATACATGTGAAGAGGAGGTGCATAGTGCGCTTGACTGAGTGTGAAGGTGGTTCATGTAGGAGTGGGCGTGTGCACGTACCGAGGTGTGTAAAGGTGCGCACCCACCTGTGACACAGATGGAGAGAGTCAGGGTTGGGCAGTAGCCATATTTTTTGTTGACTGCTACTTGGTCACTCATTCATCATTTTCACTATCTGTTTAAATAACCGGTTTTCATTTTCCATTCACCCATCTTTGCTGCGCTGTGATAGCTCTGTGCTGTATATAATAAATGCACTAAACGCATCCTGGATCTCAGCGTAGCTGTTAATATAGCCCTCTGGCGCGTCACAAAAGTGTCAAACTCGAGGACCCAACCACATACTCTCAGCGGCTAAAAGGGTTGTTTTGGAGGCTGCAACACAGTGTTTTCCCCAGCCTTGGCAGCCGGATAAAGTTAGCAAATAGCAAAAATATAAAATACCTAGAAGCTAACAGAAAACCATTTGCTAGCACATCAGGTACAACAGCGTAGGGTTCAGTGTCCATGTGTGTAATTATGAATTCATACTGCTTCATATTTTAAAAAGACCAGTGCTCTTTTGGACATTTAAACTCAAGCAAAAAATGCATAAACATTGATGATATAATATTTCTATAGTAGGTTAGTGCCGATCAGTTTGATTCTTTATAAAGACCAATTACCATAACAGCTTTACATGTTTGCTATAGACAGCATTTCAAGTTGGATTCAACTTCTGTGTCATCACTTACTGGTTTGTGGACTACTTTGTTCTTTTGGGAGTTTCTATTGAGCTTTAATAAAATGTAGGTAGGCAGCATACATAGAAATTTACCTTAAAAATGTTAATTAGGCTAAAAATATGCTTATTTGTGCTGTAAACTTGGACATTTGCCTAGCTAACATCTGTTTATAAAACTGTTCAGTCTTTAAATAGTCACTGTTCATTAGTTTCAGCTTGACTCTGCTGAGCGGTGCGCAGTGAATCAGAAGACTGCTGGCTGAAGATTGGCCTTCTTTTCAGTCATATTTAGGTGTTCAGATTAATTTAGAGGGTCAAGCTTATACTTGTATGAAGTAGTATGATAAACTGTGAATGTAAAAGAATGTAGCAGCTTAATCTTGTTAAGTGTCTACACCCACATGGCTGGAAAAAACAGAGTTCAGATGGCAGTAAGGGAACAGATAACTTCTGTTCATTAATAAAAGGAAGTCATAAAAATACTTGTCTTTTATAGGTATAATAACATAGAAATATTAAGACCTGTAATATTCACAAAGAAGGCGATGCACATAAGTAGAAGCAGATTTGTGAGATAGACTTGTTTGCAAGTGAGCTCACAGGACATGATGAACTGCTTTGAGACAAATCTCTACTTGACGTCAGCATGGCTTATGGGCTGGCTTAGGTGTTCTTCCTTAAATGTACTCCAAAGGAAGTGGAGTCCATGCGGTGCTTTCCTCTAAGCACCATTTGATGTTATGATATTCTCAAAGGAGACAAAGATGTTAGAAGAGGATTTTTCGCTCACCAGTTTTAATCCACATCTATTAGACACATAAATCAAAAGTTTCATCGTGAGATGAATTTAAATAGAATTAAATGGATAAACATTGCAGACGTTTATCTCCAGTTTTGTTTTTATGTTGATGTTTCAGTTAAAGAGACAGAAGCTGCAAGTCAGAGGGGGGTGGAGGTTGTATATATATGCTGTGTGGGTGTGATGATGTGTGTGTGAGAGACTGTATGATCAGGTGTGTGTTATTGAACTTTGATGTTTTCTACTTGAGTGTGTGAAGGTTTTATGTATATTTACAACTTGTTTTTTTTTAATGTAAAGCACTGCGCTGCTTTTGTATGAAAGGTTTTCAGAAGCTGGAGATGTCAACATCTTATGTCAACATGTGGTTTTCCACTCTGTGTCTTTTCCTTCAGGACAATAGCTTACTGTCAGTGGGTGGACAATCTGGAGGAAACCAGGAAGCTGCTGTCGATGAGCGGGCCTCTGAGCGACACACTGAAGTGGCTTCTCAGCCACCTGAATGGCGGCATGGTGCGTAGGGAGATGTATGGCCACGGCATCGGACGCTTCTCCAAGGAGGAGGTCTACTTGCTGATGGAGAAGGACATGAGGACGCTGGCCACTCTGCTAGGTAAGAAGAGGACTGTGTTCATGCTTTTTTTCCAAAATCAAGTACAGCCTAAAAAGGTTAACTGTGGCACTGGAAGAAATCATGCAGATGTGTGTAAGAGGGAGAAAAATGTCTCTTATCTCCAGTGTGAGGTCTTGTTTCAGGCCAGCTCGGTGTCAGTATTATTACCAGGCCCTAATGAAAGTGAAAAGTATTGCCTTACTAATGTGGGTTAGTATTTATGACTGGTGTACTCTGCCAAGTCATGCCGTACAGCAGTTTTTATGTTCCTCACAGACAGACTAAAAAAGTATTTTCTGTGTTGTAATGATATATGCCAGTGAAGAAACATCACTGCCCTCCTGCTTGCTTTAGAATTTTATGGAGGCACTGACAGATATGAATGGATATGTGTACAGATCTGGATGTCAGCCAAAGTGAATATCAGTGTTCAGGTGGAAACAAATCATCAGGTGGAGGACAGAAAAGAGTTCAGTATTGATCTGTTTGTGGCATTTTTAACAAACGACCACTACTGGTGAAATGGAAAGCCATTTCAGAAAGCGAGAGCATCAGCACATCACAGTCATGATTTATCCTTTTATTGTCTGCTGCACGAGTACCAGAGATTTTCAACTACAATCTGTTATTGTTGCTGCTATTCCAGCTTTAAAATGAGTTCATGAGAGAATTTGTTTTATGAAGCTGCACACAAAAATAGGTTATGCATGACTTCATTGTAGTGTTTTGCTTTCCTTTTGGATTATTAAAAATGGTTACATAAACAACTTTATGATCATTTTCAAGGTTTGTGGGTAATGTGTTACAGAGTAGATTAAATACCGTGCAGCAGTTAAGGCCCATTTGAGAAATTATCCCCAATTTTAATTTAAAACTATGTTAATTTTTATGTTCAAGTGGAAAATTATCCACATAAAACAGTGAAAGCTAATCTGATCCAAACTAATAAGCTAACTACAATGCATTACACCTGAAAACTACATCAGTGTGTTAGCAAGTTAGCACATTAGCTAAAATGGTTGGCTAAATATTAATGATACATGGTTTAATAAGGCAATTAATCAGCGAATGAAATTACTAAATCATATTTGAGAAGCATGTAATTCATATAATAGCTTACAGTAATGACAGATGGCTGAAATGCAACAGTACAAGAAAAAAATGACTTAGCTGATCGCTAATGGTAACTGATGAATGGGATCATAGATGTAAAGTAATATATTAGCAGCTGATGTAAATAACAAGAATATTAAAAAAAAAAAAACACCATCTGCCACTCCAAAGTGTGAAATTACTTTATCGTAACAATGTTTACTTGTTATCTGGATGTAAGTCTAAACCATGCTTTATAGCCTTGATATAGAGATGAGAAAGTAGACTACATGAAAGTTTTGTATGTTCACAGTGGATTTTTGCCAGTTTAACATCTTTACTTTTTGTCAGTGCAGTGAGAGTTTTTTCTTCTCTCATGAAACTCTGATTGTTTCTGTCATGTAGGAGATAACAAATATTTCATGGGCTCGAAGATGTCAACATTAGATGCAACAGTGTTTGGACATCTTGCTCAGGCTATGTGGACTCTACCCGGGACACGACCGGAGCAGCTCATCAAAGGTCAGCATATGTTAAGGACTTGTACATAAGTGACCACCTACAAAACAGACAGATGCTAAACATTGTGTAATTATGTTTTTGTTTGTGGTGTGAGCTGTGACATTGTCCTTGCTAATATAAAGACACGCCTGCCATTAGCTGCATGCAGGATCTTCTATTTGTACTAAAACACCCAAAAAATGTTCAAAAAAGTCCATTTGCTTGACACACTATTTCAGAAAATGTGTGTGCACATTCTGATTGAAGGCATGCAACAAACTGCTTTTGTTGATAGTTGTTGCTCATCCTCAACAAGTTATATCGGATTGATATCACTTGACTGAAGTGGCTATAGTATGACTGATGGCACTACATCCTTCTGTTTCATCTCCAAGTAGTTTTTTGCACTGCATGCTTAGGATAATTAAACCTATCAAATAAGTATTTTTTTTAACGCACAGCATGCTACCATCCTTGTTACATTTTTCCACCACTAGATGGCAGTGCTAGGCTCTCATTGCTTTGTAGCAGCTGTGAGACTCCCTGCTGGTTCAAGTTTTATCTGTAAGAACTTAAACACACGAACCTGCTGTGGCTGATGTCTTCGCAGGAGAGTTGATCAACCTGGCCATGTTCTGCGAGCGAATGCGAAGGAAGTTCTGGCCCGAGTGGTTTGTGGAGGTGGAGGATTTTTATTTCGATGGAGACAGCGATACCAGCAGTGGTGACGGCTCCCCTGTAGGTCTGCTGGACTTTGGTCTCTTCTCCAGGACGGACACACTGGATGACAGTGACAACAGCAGCCACTCCACTGGACACTTGCACACACCTTCCCCTGAGTCTGACCACTCGCTCTTTGACTCGGACATGGGTACGGGGTCTGACAATGACATTCAGCTTAAAGAGGAGATCATGCCAGACCTAGAGATTTGACTTTGGCTGACAGCTAAACACTGGCAGGTAGTCTGGGATAGTCTATACGATTTTGCTAATTAAATCTGGCTGAAGACAACAGTCCAGACAAGAAGCTCGCACATCTGGAGGAATTTTTCCAGCTGCTCCACCAACTATACCCAGTGTGTTTCAACGTTATAACAGACAGATTGGGTGTTTATATGCAGAGCAAACAAACTGACCCTCATAATTACACATCATGCTACTGTTTGTTCTGTTCTCTCCTGTATTGTCAGGACCGTCCTCATGGCGGCTCCTCTTTGCCTTATTTGTCTTGTCCTCAGATCCAGAAGTTGCTATGAAGTTAACACAAAGTAAACATCTGATCGCACCAAAAGTGCGGCAAAGAAGAAAGACTGCTGCAGACAAGGCAGGTGGTACTTCACTAGCTATGAAATGATGCAACTAATCACCACTCTGCCATGTGTCATAACACAGAAACCCATTCAAACAGGTGGCGATTGATCATGTGGCTAAAAGGGAACAGCTGCTGTGTCTCTTTTGTTTACCATCTATGTGCTGAATAGTAAACACGGATGACATTGAGTGCCACTTCATATCCTACATTGATCCCTGTGTCACTTCCTTGATGCCTCTGTGTGTGTGGGGAATCTGTATCAAAACGTGGTGTCAGAATCATAGGCATGTAGGTTCTTTAGATAGAAGGAAAGAAGGAAAGATGAGCATATTTGTGCCTCTTTCATTTTACAATTATCATCTCTATTTAATATTCAGTGAGTTATTATCTGCTTGCACTTTGTTGTCTTTAAATTTAGGTATTCATAATTAATTTCAGCACTCGTGGTGCTATTGCAAGAGGTGTAGTTCTCATATTCAACCACTAGATGGAGGCAGCAGTCAACCTCATGTCTTCCCTGTTATTCCAACAGGAGGACATGCACTTTGCCTAACCCTGCAAATTATTTCTTCATAGCTCACATTTAGAGGTGACCTGTCAGAGAGTGTGTAGGTGTTATATGCAAGTGCATGAATACTTGCATAGTCCAACTGGGTGCAGTAACACACCAGCCTTAGTGTGCAGTGAATTTATCTAAAGGTGAAACTAATCTGCAACAGTTTTTGTTTTTATATAATTTATTGTCAGTGCCATTTCATTATTATACTTTCTATATGTGTCAAATATTTATAGATATTCTTTTTTTGTTTGTTTTTTTACTGCTCTCTGAGAGAGATGTTATTTTGCACTAGTGGAAATTTATTTTCACCTTGTTTCAGAGGAATAAGTCAGCTATGAAGGCACAGAGGAGGCCAAAAGGGAGAAAGACACAGATGTAACACATCTAAGTGTTTATTATGATAATGCTGCAAGGGGACTGTGCTGCTCATGTTGGATGTGTGTATGTGAATGTTAATGGGTTTGAATGTCATTCATAAGGCAGTCGGTGGAAAGGTCTCCGTAGACTGAGTCAGAATACCAAATCAAAAGATGCTGAATTGAGCTAGATGAGTGGAAACATGGACCAAAATGTCCGGAGAACTATCACACTTAGTTTAGTGGAAGTGGTGCAAAAATAAGTTTGGTAAATATAGAGTAGATGTGGCCTCAGATAAAGAGGTAGAGCACATTAATTACAACAAGAAAACATTTCTAACATTGAGTATATTCTAGTCATGCAGAGAGTTTTGTTTTAAATTTGATCTTTTTTCCAGGATTTCTCAGCACAGTAAAAGTGGATGATTTTTTTTTTTTTTTTTTTTTTTACTGCAAGAAATTAATTGCAATATTTGTTATGTCCAGCTGCTGTGGATAATAATAAAATGTTAAAAGATAGAGGTTTACAGAGGTTCTGTCATTTAAAAAACTCATTTAAACTAATTTTATTTGGTAAAGGTTATTTAAATGAACTCAAACTTTTATAATAACTTCACTGAAAGTTTTAACTATAAGTATTTTGGTTTTTTCACACATCTTTTTTTTCGGATTTCATTTAGCCTAACTAAAAAAACAAAACAAAAAACAAACTGCAAAGTAGAATTAAAAACTGTTCATCAACAAGTGAATCATAGATTAAGCCAACGACTGGCTGATAAACCAGACCAGTGGAACAAATGGCACATAAACATTTCCAGCAGGAGTTCCAGACTAAATCAAAAACACGTGGAAAGCCACTACTAGATCTCTGTTTATCAGCACCAACACAAGGCAGTGCTGTGTTATTATTGTTCTGGTGTCCCCAACTGGTCAGAAAACAGCAGCTTTGAATATTAATTAGAGTTCAATTCACTTCCATTGTGTAGAGGTGGAGTATGTAACCTCAAAACCTGAACTAGAAAACCCAAATATTTAAGGTAACTGAGTAGATTTGACTTTAGGAACATGTGAAGAAGGCAGAGTTTTCAGGAGAAGGAAAGTTTTTCCATCATGTTGTACTGTAGTCGCATCCCGAACCTGCTCTGGGCTGAGCTGTCCCCTCATCTGGTCCCACCACCACAAACGATACAGTTGGACTGCTTCAATGAAGCCATATTAAAACTACATGTGTTGTTACTGGAGCCATGTCATAGCATTACTGCTGGTGTAACGTAAATATTGTGTGACAAAGTGTACCAAACTGTGTGTAGAGCTGACTGACTGATCAAACTACCTATGGACATGCAGTCATGAAAAGTGGAGCGACTGGAAGATTTCAATAAAGATTAGCTGTGACAATTTTGAATTTGTTGTTGTTATGAGTTAATCTGCATCCTTATAAGTTTTAAGGTAAGTAAAGATGTTGATGTCATGGCTTATGCTGTAAATGCCACTGTATTTTCTGCACTTTGTTGTGGGTTTTTTTTTCAATTAGGCTAACAAATCACAATCCTTCAGGTACAAAGGAACGCCTGAGAGACGAGACAGCAGCAAAAGACAGGGGCTACTTAGGAGGTTTGAAGGAAAAGAATGGGCTGAGGCTAAGAGGAACGTAACCATGGGCAAAATGGCGAAGGAATGATGAAGAAAAGGAGGAGAGGAGCAGGTGGTAGAGAGGAGAAAAGGGTGAAAAGGCCAGGACTGGGAATGGGGGGACTTGGGGGAGTCACTGGGGAAGAAAAGAGAGGAAATGAGAGTAAAAGGAAGAGAGAGATAAAGGAAGTTGTAGTGGAGAGTACAGAAGTGGAAGGGATGAGGCGGCTGGGCTAGGGGCCCGAGGAGAAGAAGCAAGAGGGCCACGGTTCAGGAACCAGGCTCCCTGGGGACGGAGCAGGTGGAGGCTGCGAGCGAGGCCTTTGGGCCTGAAGGGGTTGCCAGAGCTTAAAACAATCTGCACTGCTCCTTTTTTAATTTGGCTCTGTGAACAGCCCGGTCTCCTCTCTGACTGTCTCTCCCTCTCTCTGTGCTTAACAGATCAGCGATCCACAAAGAGGGGTAAACACACACAGAGCAAAATTAAAATCCAAACTCCCCTGGCACGGCAAAACAAATTAGAGCAAACAAATTACAGAGAGTCAACACGCAAACAGCGAGCATCTGTGGCTCTCTGGACTACTGGAGCTAGTGGCTACCTCCCGCACCACCAACCTCCAGCACAAGTTCACAACATGCTCAGAGTTAATCCCACACACTGAGAAAAAAATCCTTGTCAGTGTTTTAAACAATCATCTGTGTTGGGTTGTTTGGGCAGGATCTTTGTATTTTGCATGTTTTGAAGCAGCTGCAGGTGTTACAAAAGGACTTCATGATTTAGAGTTTATGCACTTCTACAGTCTCAGATACCAACTCAGAGCAGCATGTCTGCTTTCTCTGCTGTCTTGTCACTCATCTTGTATAAAAACCACATTTACACATCCTATACGTCTGGATTTTTCTCCCAAAATGTTACACAAACTGAGACAAACTCAGTTTGTGTAACATTTAAGTGCCAGTTTGCAAATGTCAACATGGTAAGCTATTTGCTTACTGCTATTGCTCACAAAATAACAACATTATTATGTTTTACATGGATTTAATTTGTTCATGTGTGAATTTCTTTCTGTGTTTGAGCTCATTTAGTTTTGGCTGGCCCTCTCCCTCAGCCCTGCAGCCCCCGTGGCCCTCTGGCAGTGGACGTGGCCTGTCCATCTGCCTCTTACTGCTTGGGTCTGGTGGGACAGGGGCCATGGAAGACACCCCGCCTCCTCAACACACACATACACACCCCAAACCACCACCAGCCCCCAAGCCAGCTGCTCAGACCCCTGAATCTGCCCAGCATTGCCAGGTGGGCCCCAGGACATGCAGTTGAATACTTCATGCACACACATATACACAGACAAACACACTTGCACACTTCTCACACAGCAACACATATGCTCAGTAAGCCTCTTTACAAATGGAAGCACTGCAACACACATGGTTACATGGGTGGCCCACAAGAAAAAACTTCACATATACACACACTGTTTTTGGGTGCCAGCTCTTTCACACGGAGGCTCAGGTGTGTCCCACAGCTCCCTATAATAGTCTGAGTTCAAAGGGGTTGGGACACCAACAGGTGGCGCTGTTTTCTTTGCTAATTACAGCTTTATTTATTCATTGGCATGTGGAAGCTTCCAGATGACTTTGGCTGGCCTCCTCATTCGCAGGATAAAAGCCAACGTGTGTGTCTGAGTGTGTGACCGTGTGTTTCCTTGCTGCTTTTTCTCTGTCCTGTGGGGCAGAAGACATTATCTGTTTTTCAGTATACTTTTACCCTTCCAGTGTTTTTGTTTGCTTTGTTTTCTTGTAAGTGCTCATGAGAATATTTACTTCACTGCAACATAAACAAATCCTGTTTGAGTTTGTGCAATGCCAACAGTTACATCTGTGAGACAAAACGTATATGATGAAGTATTTAGCTTTGTTTGGCTTTGTTTTGTGTACATGTCACTTGGTCCAAAACAATGCAACATATGTTATCCGCAAGAAGACTGCACACCGCCTTTTTTTTTTAAAATTTACAAAGATCCAATACTAAAATCTTCACAGAGGTGTTAAAAACATTACAAATCAATCGCTGTGGACTATCTATCACAGAGCAAATGTCTTTATTTGCTTCTAATAACAAATGCCTGAGTCCTGGGAAGATTCAAGAGGTTTTATGCTGATATATCCAGCAACCAACTCAAGTTTGACTTCAAAGCTCATTCGTGCATCTGCGCTCTCATTACCCCTCTTGCTTCATCATGACCTTTAAAGGTGTAGATTTTAGGTAAACTTGCCCTTCTTCCATCATGCAAACTCCCAGTGAAAATTCAGGAGGCCAGCAATGTTGCTTCAAGTCTAAACCCTATTTCCAGTTTAAACCCTTCTATTTTCTTGATGCCACAATGCGAGCTTGTCCTCTAATATAATATTAATAATTAAAAACTTAAAGTCTGGAAACAGATTCTTTCTTTTCTGAGGTTTTGCAACCTGCAACTTCCAAAGCAGTGAGGCTAACTGCTAATCTTTGCCCACTCAGGTGAGTTTATCCAACATGAGTGTAAAATCCCTGAAATCATCCTTCCTCTGGCAGGCATTTAGAGGCATGGAAAACAGAAAAATGTTGCATACCAACTGTCAAGCACAGCGGTGGTGGGTTGATGGTTTGGGCTTGTTCTCTACCTACAAAACCTGGGCACCTTATGCTCATTCAGTGAACCATGAACTCTGTATACCAGAGTATTTTAGAGTCAAATATGAGGCTACCTGTCTGAGAGCCAAAGCTTGGTGCACATCGGGTCCCAGGCACAGCAGCAAATCTACAACAAAATTACCCCCAGTTTAATTGAAATATTGTGGGCGAGTTTTAAAAAAAGCTGTGCATACATGATTCCCCCAAATCCTGAACCTAACTTAATCAAGCTTGTAAAGAGGAGTGAACCAAAACTCCTTCAAAACTGAGACTGATAGAATTATGCAGACAGCAATTATTTCACATTATTATTCTTAAAGGGGGTTCTGCTAGTTTTTGGATCATGGAATACATTTATAGCATATATTTTAATGCATACATTACATTTTTGCTTTGTTTTGTTATATAAGTGATGATACAGTGTTTAATGTCACCTATTGTTGCTCATCTGAGGTTGTATTTACCTCAATTTTAGGGCTTGGCCAGGATTAGACGTTTCTTTTCATTACATTCTGATGAATAAAAGAAAAAACTAAAAGGGTATACTTTCTGCGTGAAATGACTGTATATAAATAAGTTGCATTATTAATGGTACTAAGCTGGCAAAATCGCTGCTGGCCGGATTGTGTTTAAGAGCAAAGTTTGAATGAAGTCATTCATTTATCAACAGCCA
>JBAMHW010000006.1:27464973-27478710 GCA_037177495.1 Rhadinocentrus ornatus
CCCCCCCCCCCCCCCCCCCCCCCCCCCCCCCCCCCCCCCCCCCCCCTCCCCCCCCCCCCCCCCTCCCCCAATCCCCTGCCAAAACCTTTCCTTTGCGTCCATATTCCAGAAAATGTTTAAGCAATAAAACCTTCGGTTATGATTGGTGAGAACAAGTTTTGGTTAAATTGAAGTCAAAATGCTGCAGTTCTGTTTTTTTTAAAAACCATCTGACACAATGTTTTCCCTAAAAAGAGCTGTGTTCCTTATTTTTGTTTTTCCAAAAATTCCAATCTGGATCTTTTTTCTGTCTTCTCCAGTTTCAGGGTATTTTTCTGACTATAGCTGCTCTCTGTGGCTAAAACAATGCTATGGGTAAACTGTGAGTTGCAAACAAGTGATCAACATTTTATTTCTCTAATTGCATCCTGTTATAATAACTTTCTGAGCTGTGTATTTGTTATAAATGTCAGCTTTTGCCCACTTTCTCTGATCTCAGTTGGTTCCTAAACTGTGGAGCATTAGAAACTTTTGCTTCACCTTTCCTGACCCTTGGAGAAAGAGTGAGTCGTGAGCTTCCTGATATTGTGGCGTATTGCAGTGCAGAGACACTGCCATGGAAGAGACCCTATCATAACTCCCCTTCTGTCAACCCATTATCTGTTTCCCCTGTGCACCTTTTCTCTCCTCTCCCCTTTTCCTCCCTTGCCCTCCTCTGGATGTTATCTCTAGCTGCTTATGCCCTAATACCCCAATTGTTGTGCTCTAAAAACAATAATTAGGAATCCCAAATGAGACTGATGGGCGAATTTAACAGCTTTCCTCTGATGTGGTTTTTCCTTGCCTTTTTCCTCTTTATCTCCTGCTCCCTTTTTTTCCTAAGAGCAAAGTGAGGCAGAGGGGGGATTCAGGGAGGTGTTGGCAAAGCCTCTTTAAACTCTCTGGTATTATGGAGGATTATTTTGTGCCGAGATCCTGGCTTATGAGTCTGTTTTTTTCTCTCCCCTTCTTTTCTCTTCCTGGTTGTGGCAGACACGCTAGGTAAACAGTTTGTGTCACACTTGATTGCGTTTGAGAAATTAAAAAACAGGAAGCACAATAGGCCAGGGCTGGGGGATGAGGACTAAGGGGGGGACATTGACACCATAAGACCCCGGCTCTTTGGGGACCCTTGATACGCGATGCGACAGAGTGGCCGTCTCAACAATACAAGCCCTCGTCCTTCAGAGAACACACCTCGCTCCTGGTGTCTGAGTCTATCTGCACTGGGCCATCTGCTCCCCTGCTCTCTCTTCTTCATCCTCCTCTTCCTCCTCCTCAATGACTCCTTTCAGTGACAGAAATGTTTGAATGTGGCTCAGTTTTTCAAGTGTTTACAAGCACAAACACACTGCCAAGTTGGAGATGTGGGAGGGTGTGTGCGTTTTGCAGACGTACTCCCCTTGTGATTCACATGCAGCCTCTGTCTGTATACACAAGACGTGCAACATCTGTCTGCCACAAAATCACTGCACAAGTTCAACTTTCACAAAGTTAGTTATTTACAGTTTACTCTAAATAAGCTCAGCTAAAGAAAATGTTTCTGCAAGGCTTTTTATCAAAGTGTAGTTGTATCTCTCTTGAAACATTGATCTGTAGAGTAATGTGAACAGCTGGAAAAAGAGTCAAATCCACCCATGTTGAAGATTAGGTCAGTGCAGTTTGAGTGACAGCCTTTAGAGGGCAGTGTGTTACTTTAAGAGAAAACTGACACTAAAGGTGTTGATTTCACAGACAGCACAGAGCACCAAGGTGTAAATCTAAGCGGTACTTTAGGCACGTGTTTTGTCTGCACTCATGATAAAACCAAATGTTCATTTACATGCTCATGATTTTGTTTTCTAGGTCTACAAGATTGGGTTTACATGATTTTATGTTTAAAGTACACATTATTTTTCTTGTTCCATATACTGCATCTGCACCTTTTTTTTCTTTCTGTTTGAAACACACGGTTTTGGATATTTTCTCTTTATGGTCCTCCTCCTGCTTAAAGGCCAAGACTGCTTCAGAATGGTCAGCCAAGTGGTCAAAAATGGCTGAATGAGAGGCAGCTGCTCATTGTTTAAATGTGCCAGCCAAGGCACTTGGAAGGCATTATGTGAGCGTGGTAAAAATTCTAGAGGGTCTTCTGGTGACGAGAAGACACTCCACACTTTGGATTTGGACTTTGGGTTTGTCAATATTTGGACCTTTTTCATGCAAAACAAGCTAAAGACAGATACAATTATCTGTAGTTACACCAAATTACCCCTTCAGTAGCTTTTTCATAAAACAAAGCTATCACAAGAGTGAAACTCTAGTTGCACCTTTGCTTCAAATGTCTCAGCTCTGAAGTACTCACTCTAAATCTAATAAATAAAAGATGGCCAAATCTTAAAGGTCCCATATTATACATTTTTTCAACAATTTTATATGGGTGTTAGAGGTCCGACAACATTGTTTTCAAAGTGTATTACCCCAAATTCAGCCTTTGTCCTTAAGTTCAGTCATTCACAAAGTGGCTCTAGTGCGTTCTACTGAGAACGGGTTGTTTCAGTGTCTGAACTTTTAAATGTTGATGAGTGGTGCCTGTCAATGCCTCTTTCTGGGAGAAGATCCGGCTTTCGCTGGTGCCGGCTCTTTGATTTTAGAGGGCAGGCTCAGCTGGCCAGGGGGGACAGGTCAATGACAGTATGACAGTATGCAGGGAAGTGGTTTTTCCCTTCATGATGTCACAAAGGGAAAAGTCTCAGACTCACCCATTTAAGCACAAATTTGCTAAAAAATGGAGCAAGCGAGAAAGTTGACTCATTTTTGGGTTCATACACAGACTATGAGGACACATTTGACTTTTAGAAAACCTTTAGAAAGTGAATTTTGCACAATATGGGACCTTTAAGGAGGCACTACTGAGCTTTGCCAGATTTTTTTTAAATGAAGCGCCCCCTGACAACGACTAATTCGGCTTCTATCTTGTATCAAACTTTACACGTTTTCACCAGTCAGTGAAAGTCGGTCTGATACTGACTGTTGTCCTCGTCTCTTTTTCTACTCTTTGTTTTCTCCAATAATGTCCGCTTGCATTTCTTTGATAAATAAGCTGCATTGTGTCTTCACAAAACCCAGGTATTGATATCCAGTTGCTAGCGTGCAACACGGTGTGTAAGGCAAAACGACGCAGCACCCTGGAAGTAAAAGTAAAGTTTGGTTTCTCAGCCTTGGGCAACAACAGCTCCAGGAGTGTATATATAACAAAAGTTACTGTGCCATTAAAATGAGTCAGAAATGCAAATTTTTTAAGGTTGGAAAGTTACATAGTGTTCCTTTATTATACAGTACCAGTCAGAGGTTTGGAAACACTTTCCCATTAATGGAAAAGTATATCCATACAGTGTATAAAACTGTACATTGAAAAACTATATTACAGACTGTGTTGCTTCTGCCATTAACATTTTATTTATGAACTATTAGACAATTTTGGGAAGAAGACAAAACTTGGTAATCAAATGCAAAGACCTGATAGGTGACCTTGTTATGAAAATTATTATGAACTGTCTCCGTCTAATAGGTTTGATTGGCACCAAGATACACTGCCTAAATGCATAGATGATGATGAAGAAAACAAACATTTCAGTGTTAAAATCCACCATTGGCTTGCTCAGGTTATACTGAGTAAAATCTTTCAGCTGGTCTTTTGCAATTTAAAACATAAAAACAATACAGCGATCAAAAACGTACATAAATGAAAACTGTGTTGCAGGAAGCAGATGTACTGCAGCTAGTCTTTACTTTGTGTCACAGCCTTTACATGTGGCTGGCCAGAGCCACAGTTACAGTCGCTAGCTTAAAGCTAAACATAGGCACCAACCAATTCATCACCCCGAGCTTTCTGCCCCTGTTTATGTTCTCTCTGTCACAATCCATCATGTTTAATTCAAAAGGCCTCATTTAGCTCAAATCAGGAGTTTTGGATAAGAGTTTGTGCTTACTCGTGCAGCACACTTGTTTATGATTATTTGCATTTGACTATTTAGCAGGAGTAAACCTGAGACAGGCTCCACCCAAACTGTCACACAACGTACTTCTGTCAAGGGACCAACCTGCAACGGCCTGCCTGAAGCTTGTAGGCCTTCCCTAATATATAATCTGTTGTTATACTGTCACTGCAAGGAGAACAACCAGCCCCGGGGAGACGCCACCAAAATTCATTAATCTAATTAAATATGTCGTAATGCCAAAATGAGGCGCTGGTGTGGCTTTGCTGCAGGATAAGTGCAAAGTAAGGCTGGGTCCCACAAGAGTAGCATAAAGCCGACGTGTGCTAACGCTACTGCGCTTCATTACACTCTTAATTACCTATTGTTTCTAACTAGTTGGTGGCGTTTTAATGAGAATCTACAGGCAGTTAAATGTAATCTAAATTTTCTAATCTACTGGTCCATTACCAAGGAGTCAAAATGTTATTGGTTTTGTGAGTAATCAGACTTTTAAATGGTGCTGATATCACTCCCCGAGGGCAAGCAGTGGGTTTCGACTGTGTAATTGAATTCAGATTTTTTTTTTTTTTCTTCCTCCTTCTTCTGCTTCTTTTCTGGGAGCCTAGAGGAAGATTTTTCTGCTGTGGCTCACCACTTGGGTCAAGAAGCGTGTCTTCAGTTCCAGTTGGATCACAAGGTCTTTCCGAGGGTGGGTCACCATGGTGACCCTGCAGAAAAAGAAATGTGTGTGCGCATTTTTTATCTGAAATGTGAATATATGTGCATGGTTTTTTTTGTGTGTGTTTGTGCCCCCGTCAGTTGCAGTGCTCTGCTGGGCTGTCACCTGCAGCCAGATAAGCCAAAGGATTTATCACCCACTGAATTGCCTTTGAGTGGTGGATAAAATGGCTCCAATACATTCTGGTATGAAAACGTGGCGAGGTTAATGAGAGCCAAATTCACAGAGGGCTAAATCTATTAGGTTTTCATGGACAGAATCAATCAACGTGCACCACACCAGTTGATTTGTCATATTGAAGCATTGCCCGTTTGAATTCCAAAACACAATCCTCCTCACTGAATGATTCACTTTGATTTTGATTGCCTCTTCATCAACAAGATGACAGCTATGAACTAATTTTTTTCTATCGTGTTACACACTTATTAGCTCCGGTTGTCCCTGGCAGATGACTGATTCTCTCCTTTTATTGGGCTATGCTTGGATTTTCCTCATGTCTGTTCAAACAGTTAAAATGTTCTTGTATTCTGATGGATGATTTATTTTCTCTTCTTGATTTTGCTATTTTCATTTTGATGAGGGGTTGACCTCTGTCTGTCTAAATTCTGCACATTAATTTTTTGATACAGTTCTTACTGTCAGCACTTTTACATTCATTCTTATATCTCAAATGGTTTAATGTATAGATTTATATACATATAGAAAGGTAACACATCCTAACTTGGGATGCAAAATGGCATGAAGTACAAGCTGGGTGGTGAGGGAAAACTCCTTTTATCTGTTCCTGCCAGTGGTTAGCTTTGCCAACTAGTTTGGCTAAAAGTTTGGTCACAGAAGTGAAAAGACAGAGACAGAAAAAGAGAAAGTAAATGTACCTCACAAAGAGAAAATGAATCAGGATAAAGGTAGATCCAGACACTGGCCTGTATTGCATGCTGACACTGGTTCATGAACTCTTCGCAGATTCTTTCACACTGCAAACTAAGTTTTTGGATTAAATCGAAACCCACCACATTTTTTTTAGATCCCATTCTAACTTCACTTTTTAAAAAATTGTATGGATGTTTCAGAAAGGAGCTTTTTAACATCCTGAATTGTTCTCTTCAACCCTCTGCTTCTTTCAAAGATTCAGTGGGGAGACCCCTGCTGAAGAAGAGCAATCTAGATTTGATTGATTTTAACAATAAAACATCTGTATCCAGCCCACTATTGTTAAGCAAAATACTAGAAAAATTTGTTCTTATTCAACTTAATACATTTTTAGATAGCAATAATGTTTTGGAGAAGTTTTAGTATGAATTTAGGGCAAACTACAGCAGAGAGACAGCCCTTTCAAAGATTTAAAATTTTAGGTGGAATGCAGATTCACAGAAACTAACAGTCTTGGTGTTACTGGATCGTAGTGCTGCGTTTGACAAAGTCGATCACATGATTCTTTTGAGAAGACTTAAACCTCTGGCTGGTCTCTCTGGTGCTGTTCACAAATGGTTCACGTCCTATCTTACAGACAGAAAATTCCTGGTAGGTTTGGATACATGCGCCTCCAAGATACATGAAATTACATGTGGTGTGCCTCAGGGTTCTGTTTAAGGCCATGTTCTTCTCCATTTGTATATGCTCCATCTTGGTGGCATTATAGGATAAAATGGAATTAACTTTCACAGTTATGCTGATGACACATAGCTTTATATCTCGATGTCTCCTGATAACACCAGACCAATGCCCTTTTGAACTGAATTTTAGATATCAAATCTTGGATGGTATGGAACTTTTTACAGCTTAACAGGGGTAAAACTAAAGTCTTAGTCATTGGGCCTAAGGCCCTGAGAGAGAAAAATGTTTCTAAACTACAGGCATTGTCCCTGAATCAATCTTTGCAAGTAAATAACCTGGGTTTCATTTTTGAGTCCAACCTTAATTTTGTTCCACAAAAACTATTTTTTTTAATGCTTTTTAAAATCTGTAAAGCACTTTGTGCTACATTTTATTGTATGAAAAGGGCTTCATAAATATATTTTGATTGATTGATTTTGCATGAGTTTGTTAGCTATAAATCTAATGACACTCAAAGACACACTTAGGCTATTTAAAAAATACAAAACACCAAAAAATCAAAACCAAAAAAACATCTATAGCACGTTCAAGTATATTGGCTGCCTCCTCGCTTCGTGTAGTTTACATTCTATGTGTTGCTACATTTATAATTCAAGATTTTATATTTTGTTTTTACAATTGTTTTTAATTTGCATCGTAAATAATGAAAACATGAACCTAAAAGTTGCAATGCAGAGTCCATGCGTACACAACATAATCTCACAGTAATCTGTATAATATGTCACGAATACAACAAAACACCCAAAATTCAATTCTCAGTGAACCGTCTGGAAAATATTCGACTGACCCATACGTAAAAAGGGCTCTGTGGTTAGATTGTGCTGGACTCTATGGAGAACGTGGTGGAGCAGAGGAGCCACCACCAGAGGAGCTCTTTGAGCTCCAGACTCTTTGTACCTCTTGCCATCAGGCCGTATAATGCAGCCACTTCAGGAAGAAGCAAAAGCGGAGAGCTGGAAATGTCCTAACATTGTAATGTAATGTCTTAACACTTTTGCACCTCAGTGATGCATTTACGTATTTATTACTACTTTTATCTAACAGACTTAAATTTCAGACAGTGTTTGTGAAACGTTTTTCATTTATTTTGGGAGATCTGACTCCTGTTTTGCCACATCCTCTGAAATGCTAAACTAATGTTAAGGTTAGCATTTTTGTGTCTGGTCATGAAATGGATCATTCTTTAGCTGATTTCCACAAGCTCCCCTGGGTTCTTCCCTCAGTAGCTGTCTTCACTTAGCACCAAGTGCTGTACTAGAGAGCTTTATTCTCTTTGGGTAGATACTGTAATGCTCCTCGAGAGAAAATGTCTTATTAATGGAAAGGAAATACAAAAAAGAAAGATACATTTGTCTTAGGTGTCTTAAACCTTTCTCTTAGTACAGTGATGGATGAAAACCTTGGTGTAGAGAGTGTGTGTTTGTCTATCCTGGTGGTGCAAAGTGACCAGGGACAGGCAGCTACAGAAAAAGGCCCTGTCCCCAAACTAATGAGCAGTATTATTCAAAAGAAGTCTTTTGTTGTCAGTGTAGTGCACTGTGGTCCATTCTCTGCTGTCAGGCAGCATTGCACGATGCACCGCATCCTCGTTTTGATGTTCAGCAATTGAAATGCATGTGGGATAATAAGGTGCCTTGAAACTGCCATTTTGTTTGACCTACGGTCCTGTATGTGCAGCTTTCTGCAGGCGATCATGCTGCATAAAAGTGATCTTGTAATTAATATTTCTCCAAAAACAAAATAAAGCAGGATTCTGTTGCATCGTATCCTCAGAGGAATCAGATGAAAGGTGTTACATGGTGGGATTACCCTCTGTGTTGTCAACACATGGTGTCAGCGGAGAATCAAATAGTAGGTGGGCGATGAGCAAAAGGCACAAAAGAGACAGCAAATACAAAATGTCAACAAATAGAGGAATATCACCCAGTTTGTCTATCACACTGCGGAATCACACAAAAAAAGAGGAGAGAACCTTTCAAGGCCTGCACCAGCTGTCAGGAGGAGCAGCAGTGAATAAAAGAGAATAAAAAAAGATAGGGTTCGAAAGAGAAAAATCTGCCCTTCTACAAAGAAGGACAGGAGGGAAAAAAGGAAGCAGGGTGTTAGGGGAAGCTCCTCCGACCGAGCCCATCTCCAGCTGTCACAAATCATTTCTGCTCGGGAAGTGAGGGGAGGCAAAATGTCAAAATATTTGAATAAATTCCACAAAAGCCTGCTGAGAGCAGGGTGGTGCGGTGAGAGGGGTATTGTTGGTGCCAATGGGGTGGAGAGGGGATGACAGGGTTGGGGAATAAAACTGGGAGTTAGGGGGGGAAACGCACAGGAGTGGATGGGGGCGCTTGCATGTGAAATAGCCCTCACAAGACTCAGGGGGAGCATGAGCTAAATGAAAATCAAAGGTTTTGTCACTGCAGTGATATTTTTGCTCATTTTAAACCATTTCTTCCATGTTTTAGATTACCGTCGATAATACAACAGAGATGGACTCTGCACTGCCTCTGCAGACTGTAATGCCGCTCTGGTTATTAGATAAAGCTGCCTCTCTTTCACATCACAATTTGTATAATGTTATATTCTCCAGTGAGACAAAGAACATTGCATCAATATGCAGGTCACAGCTACATTTTATACCATCTGCATGCCATGTTTTTCCACATTCACCCTCATTCAAAATGTGATACAGTATTTTAGCATTATGTTGTAGTGGTGACATCTTTACTTCATCTGCACATATATTGCACTGTTTTTTTTCTTATAATTCCCAAATGACATGGTTTGCTCTGCCACATATTTATCATTCTCTTATTGGGAGTTGGATGTACGTTTTTCCTGTCTCTCAGTGGCTGAGACACCAGAGATTTAAAAGGCTCATTTGACACTTGATGTCATAAATGTGACAAAATTGAGAACTCTATGTTTTATTCCTTTTCAATCCAAAAGTGGTGCCTAAAGTATACATAAGCTTGTACCGATGTTTGAATTTGGAGAATCAGATGTTCAGTTTGGGCTGATATGGTAACCAACCAGTCCAAATCTTAGAGGAATTCTGGTTGATTTTTTTGTTTGTTTCTTTTAAGGAAAAAAAAAAAATGAAGGAAACGTTCAGTTCTTGAACCTACTGTTGCTTAAGTACTATTTTTGTTTACTTATGTACTGAAATACACATTTGAGATATTTGTGCTTCCCTTGACTTTTTATGTTTCATACTGCATTATTCTTATCATTACTACATACAGCATATTGTTACAGCTTTAATCAGTGCTTTTCTTACCTATTACGACCAGGGTCACATATCAGATTCCTATAAGCTGTTATTTTCCCCACTAAACTTCTCACATTTAATTAGTTCAGAAGATCATTGACTAAAAATCAAAGACACAACAAAAACTGCAAGCAAACATTTTGCAAATCCTGCATGTAAACTGTATAGTACAACAGGCTGCGTGGACTCTCATGCACAGCTACAATGCTTGAAGAAAGTGATGTTTAGAGGATATAAACCTGTGCAAAGTATCTTCAGTATATAATTTTACTGTTTTACATACAGTTAATAGGCTATTACAGTGTAACATAAAATGCATGTGCTAAAACTTTTTAATTCTCATATAAACTACATCCAAAATGTTTTGATTCATTACAGAAATTAAATAATCGGGTTTCTGCTTCACTTTGAGCTTATACAGCATATGAAGGCTGTGACATTTGTGCAGCATCTACAGTATATGTTGAGTGTTTGCAGTGTTGTGTTTTTGACCCCACAGGTTAGCATTAAAGCCAGTTTTGTCACAAGCTTATGTTTAGTTTTGCTCGATTTCCCGCTGGCTTCCTATTAATATTTATCTTGAAGAGGTGAAGAATGAATTAAGGACAGGTTATGGTGATAAAGGTCTGATGATGCTTGTTTGTTCAAAGTCCCTGAATGCATGTTCTCTATCAGCCTGCGTGCATCTACTCTCTTTGTTCAGATGATCCCTGGGGTGCACTGGAAGTCGCAGGGTCAGTGTCTCCTCTGTTTGCCTCTGAGCTCACCAACACCGTATTTAATTAGGCCTCTAATCAGCCACTAAACACACAATAAAATGAGACAATCTGTATCTGTTTACCTCCCTCTCAGTACTCTGACACACATAGTCTGCATATTTGCATGTATAGTTGGGGAGAAAAAAATCATTTATCATAGAGAAAGATCAAGGTCATGACTCCTCTTCACACTCGATTCTCTGAAACCAATTAAACTGTCGGTCGGTGAAGTTCAGTTGGAGGACGCGGACCAGAAACAATAGCAGTTGACAGCTCCTCTTCGCTATCTTGCCTGCGTTTTCTTGCAGCAGTAATTATATTTCCAGATTCTGTTATTAAGGCAAAAAAGCCGGAGAAGTTTTGCAATCAGCTGAAAATATTGATAATGTTCTAGTGACTGAAATCATCAGTTTGGAGGCTTAATGTGATGTGGCAGTTAGTGGCTGTCCCCACGGCACCGAATTGCAGTAAAACCACAAGTATTTTAGCAATCCACCCTTTCATCCCCATGAAGCCAGGGATTAGCCTCCATTAAAACCGATCATGATCAGGTACCAAGATGGATAAGTTTGAGACCTCTACCGTAGCCGCACAACTGGAGGATAAGACGTCAATGTGACGGACACACGCTGATTCCCAATCCACGTCTTCCTCAATTTGATTTGCATATTGAAGAAGAAGCTTGACTTCTTTATCAGTCCAAACAAATGTTTCTCTTTTTCTTTACAGTGATTCCTCAGCCATCTTATCTCTTCTTCCAATGTGTACTTCCTGCAACACGCAGTGAGCCTTTATATGCACAACATCACGTCTTGTTCTAGCTTTTGAGTGTTACTCTTTAATTATAATGGCACACCCCACAGACTTGTAGTATGTACTACAGCGGTTTTGTGAGGATGCTGAAGCCTTTCTCCTAGTTTTCGCTACCGTTTTCACACCTGTACCGGCTTTGGCACCATGTTGATATAGCCTTAGACTCTGGAAGTATGTGCAGCTAACAGGGGGCATCTCAAAAACCAAATGTCCACCCTTGAACTTTTTTTGAAGACATGTTAAAACGTCTTTTAAAAGTTGAATATGAGCACATGATATTCAGAAAGTAGAATAATTGTGTTTTTTTTTTATTTACATTTTGCATCCTTTTGGTGAAATCTCACTTTCAAATATTGTGTCGGTTGTCAGCCACTTTTGTCCAGATTGTTTCTTTTTACTGGCCATAAAATCTGAAAGAAATTAAGTACAAGTTTCATTTCATCCAGTACTTAAGCTTTTGTAAAGCTAAAGTACTAAAAGATCATGATTTTAATTAATTATATTAATAAGAAACTGTGTTTACAAACATATTGACACACTAACTTAAGATGGTGAAATGACAACCGTACCTACTAAATCAATAGCACGTTAGCATGCTCACATTGACATTTTATTCAAAGTGTCTTGCACCCCTGACATGTGATGCAACGTCAAAAGTACAACTGCTCTTTTGCACCTTCTCTGACTTTTATGACACCTTGGATTCTTTGAGGCATGGATCTTTGATGAATAAACAATCATCTTTATCAATCACATAACAGCTTTGTTGCACAGCAGTTTACAGGTCGGCCTTGCAGGACTGAGCATAAGGATGGACCATTTCCAGATGAATTGTTTCCTGGTCACATCACTGAGATGTCTTTTGAGATACAATTCAACTGGAAAAGGTCCATCTATAGGATCGGAATAAAGGTTTTAATCAGTCTTTGTTATTTGGTGAATGTTTTATCTCGAGAAATTACTTTAACTTCATCAAACCTTATTTTGGTTAATAGACTGAGAAAGTGTTTAAAATTTTAATGTACATCTCTTCTGTTTCTTACCTGACATTAACTCGTTATCCCCCATTTATTTGTCTAGTTTTAGTCGACAAAAACTGTCAACATTTTAGTCTATAATATTGAACATTGTTTGTAGTATATTACATAGTTAGTAGTTAGTTAATAGTTAGTAGAATATTAAAATTTAAAACTCATTTGAAACTCATACTTAAAACATAACAATCAGATTTTATGCAGAAATAATTGCATTTTTTTGTTTGAATGCATTTTTTTTTATATTAATATTGATGCCAATTCAAATCAAAAGTCCTTGTGATGGTAACCTGAAGACAATCAGAACAGCATTTTATGTCACCAAATAAATACATTGGGATACAAACTCCTGGAGCAGTGGTTCCCAACCTTTTTAGCTTGGAGCCCTATTTTGATATCACAAAACTCTGGCAACCCCAGACATTCAAAACAGACCATTTTACTTACTTTTATACCACATTTAGGGTATTTCATGAATGAAAATGTAGGTTAAAGTTGTTTTGAATTAAGTGTGGCGTATTATTTTATTTTATTTCGTCTAGATGATTTGTTCACGTTTTCAGTTTGCATCCATGTGTAGCTGCCCAGGTGTTTTGTGTTAAGTATAGTTTGCTTGCAGCTCCTAGATTAGCTCGTACTTCTGTCTGCTTTAATTAAACTTGCAATCCAACTGACCACATAGTTGCCGGACCATTATAACTTATCTAAGTTAGCATAAATTAAATTTCACACACAATTCTATAAACAAGTGGTTACTATAGCTACATGCATAAAAGCTAATAAGTTAGCCAGCATCAGTTTGCAGTCGGTTTAACGTTATTGTTGGAACATTACAGCCGCTGGTTTAATTTTACGTTATAAACAACCACCACCAAACTTTTTGTTAACTTACCACGATGTCTTTGTGGTGAACTGCGACGTGTCTCTTCAGGTTTTTTGTGTTTTTTCCAGCTACATTGTGCCCACATTCCTTCCCTTCGACTAAAATCAAGCATAAGGTTTTTTTCTCCATTTCAATGTAGCAAAAATGTCTCCATATATCACGTCTTCTCTTTCTCCCGGGCCCCATGTAGAACATGGCCATTAATGTTTTACTTTTCGCCATGAATCCACCTCCTGTCTGTCCCATGTTTGTGCAACTATCTGTGCGCTAACTTCGTTTCTTCTTTTTACTGTTAATTATGGTTAAAGTTAGGCTTTTCAGTATGTCAATGCATTTTTCCTGCTGTTTTCTTACAGTTCAGTCATAAACACTGATTCCTGTTTCTTCACGATGTTTGGGCTTTTTCTATTTTCAGACTTCTTCGTTTGAGTTTTCTATAGTTGGCCTTTATGCTTCCCTTTACAACTTCTCTGTCTTTTCATTTTCTCAAAACTGTTTGATAGAGCAGACTCAGAACACTCCTCACCTTGTTTTATCATTGTATCTATTGTTTCTACAAACAGCACTTTTGTTTTCTTGTTTTCTAATAGAATAGAATAGAATAGAATAGAATAGAATAGAATAGAATAGAATAGAATAGAATAGAATAGAATAGAATAG
>JBAMHW010000006.1:27478810-27489218 GCA_037177495.1 Rhadinocentrus ornatus
TAGAATAGAATAGAATAGAATAGAATAGAATAGAATAGAATAGAATAGAATAGAATAGAATAGAATAGAATATCTTTATTGTCATTGTAACAAGCAAGATTAGGATAAAGGAGAATATGCTATTGGTAACTTTCTCTATCTATCAAAAGCATTTGATACCATTGATGTTAATATTCTTCTAGGCAAACTGCAACATTACGGTGTCAGGGACACAGCACTCGGTTGGTTCAGAAGTTGTATGTATTTAAAGGGAGCAATATGTTCATATAGAAAACAGCATTTCACAATGTAAAACTATAAATTACGGAGTCCCCCAGGGATCAATACCAGGACCACTTCTTTTCATTTTATATTTAAATGATTTTGTGAATTCATCTAACATCCTTCATAAAGTTCTTTTTGCAGATGATACTAATCTACTCCTATCACACAAAAACTTAAAACATCTCAAATATGTTGTTAATGAAGAGTTGATAAAAGTAGATACATGGTTCAAATGTAATAAATTATCATTAAACATAAACAAAACAAATTTTATAATATTTCCATCAAATAGAAACCGTAAAAATATGGACGATGTACAGATCAGGATAAGTGGGATAACTATTGAAAGAGTAGAATCTATAATTTTTTTAGGAACACACATTCATGAAAATCTCAACTTTAAAAAGCATATTGATTAATTAACAACTAAATTATCCAAAAATATTGGTCTCTTTTACAAGCTGAGACATGTTCTTTTTATTGAAACTACTCTAACCTTGTACAGGTCTCTATTTAAACCTCATTTAAATTATTGTAATATCATATGGTGTAATACGTATTTGAGCAAGCTCGACAATACGCGATACGTGTTATATCATGGGCCAGGTACAATGCTCCCTTGGATTCTTTTCTCCATAGGTACGGACTTCTGAAACTGACTAAGTGCAATATCTTTCATAATGCTTGTACTATGTATGATGTAGTATTTAAGCTTAATGAAAGACTCTGTCATCTCATACCATTTAGTTTATCTACTCATCAACATAATACAAGAGGAAAACAACTCTTAAAAGGAAAGAAACGTAAACTGAAATGTACAAGTTTTAGTGTAACTTGCAAGGGTCCTTAGATTTGGAATGAGCTAGATAGTACTATAAAAGAGGTACAATCTTTAAAAATACATTAAAACAAGCACTTTTATTAATATATATTTAGTTTTAAATAAAATTTGGCTGGTATATTAAATACAATACATATAAATACAATATATAAATGAAAGAAATTATAAATTAAATGGAACATAGTCCTTATGATCGCATCCAATGCAAATGAAGTCTGATGTGTAAAATCTTGGAAACTAACCATATCTTCTTAAAATATAGAATCCTATGTAGTTTTTTAGACTTACTTTAAATTGATGAAATTGATTAGATTGGATAAATATTTTATTGTGTGTTCATAAGCCAGCTATGGCTTCTGGGGTGTTCCATTTTTTAAGGCCTATTGTGTGATATTTGTAAATTGTTTTTACTGTTGTCTTGTAAATAAATTAATAAATGAAAAATAAAAACGAAATGAAATTTAAGAGGGTTATCCAATCAGATACTTCATATATAAAATTGGTGCAAAATTTACAAATAAATAATAAATTATTTATAAATAAATAAATAAATAAAGCAGTCTCTTTTAACCATAGACTTGTTTGCATATTCAAACTTATTAGGTATTTTTTTATACAAATTAGTCTGATTCAGTACATCTTTTCCCTCTGCTTCATCTAAATAAAAAAAAATCAGTTTGTGAGGTATTTTAGAAAGTTAGAATTTAAATCCTTGAATTAACTTGTTGATTAAATAGTTGTGCATCATATCTGTGTTTTTCTGTTTTATTAAACAGCCAAATAAAATTAGTTTTTTCATGTCATTGTTAATCATCTTTAAATCACTACATCCACCTAGAAGTTGTGTTTACAGTGGCAGTGATACCAAACACCAAAAGATGCTCCACTACTATGACATAGTATAAACTCATGCCAGAGATCGCATTCAATCAGGCTAACTCTTCGAGAGCATAAAGTTGGACAACACCAGCTGATGCTAATGTGTATAATGCCTTAGAAACAGTGTTTTTATTCCTGTGAAATGCATGAAAATAGAGGGTTAGCAACAGTGTAAGACTGCCTATCGCTGCCTTGATCTAAATAGGGATGAGCAGGCGTGCCTGGATATTCTCACAGCCTCATGAGAGATTTCCCCATGTGGGCTGACCACACTGCAGAAGAAAGAAAAAAAACGCACAAATACACTGTTCTGCTGAAGCAATAAACAGTTAAGCAGCAGAAGACTTGTTATTTTACTGGCTTCTGCCAGCTGGGGCAGAGCAGAGGGACAGAGGGTGCATCAGTGCATGAATGTGCACGTGAGTGACACAGACAAAAAATAAATAAAAAAATGGAGTGTGCATCTATGTGTGTGCGTGTGTTGATCTGTTCAGGAGCTTATGCGTGTGTCCACTCCCATTTGAATTTGTGTGTGCCTGGACATGTGCATATGTATGTGTGGCACAGTGGACCAGAACAGAGCTCTGACAGAAGCGGGGATGCTGCTCGCTGATGCTTGCCTGGAGGAGCTGACAGCAGCGTGGCCTGTCAATCACAGAGCATGCTCAGTAGCCCCCTATTCACATTATGCTATCTTGTTAACTCTAAATCTTTCCGGAAACTGTTTACTTTGTGTGTGTGTGAGATTGTGTATGAGATTGTGTGTGGTTTTGTCTTTTTTCCCCGATCTGCTACTGTGTTGTGGTCCTAGTTGCATGGCTTTGTTTCAAAGATGAAACAAAAAATAAAAATGATGAAAAGCTGGTACAGGGTATGCTAAAAAACATGTCATGCTGAGACTTAACTGTTATTCTTTTTAGAAACATGCCCATGCAGCAGCTGATTTAATGGCCTCACATCAACGTAAAGCAATTCAACATTCTGAGAAAATACAAAGTATCTTGCTTGTAAGCCAGAAATAAGGGGGCAGATTTAGTTAAACTAAATCTATTCTCATCTCTAAAAATATCTTTAAGAGTCTCTGTGATAGCCAAGCATTGAAGCGACTGTGGGAAAGAGAGCAAAGGCTCTTACTCCAAGGCTATTATCTCCTCCTGTCACCCTCAATGGATGCCTGCTAATGAGAACTGGACTCCTGATTGGTTGCTTGCAGTATTGTGGAGACGATGGGCTCTTTTGGTTTTGACAACAGTGCCTCGATTGCAAAGCAGAGACACAGAGATCGCACAAGTCATTTATCTATGCAAACAGGCAGAAAGTGACCACATAAGATTTACCTTATTTATCTTAAATATCGGGGGGCTGGATTTTACGCTTGATTGACAGAGGAATAATTCTAACCACATGTTATATTTTATATTAAGACAGTTGTGTTTTGTTACAACATCTGTTGCATCACAAATCACAACCATTTTGTTCCATATCAAATTCCAGTTAAATCATAAACTATCCAACTTTTTCTTCTTCACCATAGAGGACAAAAACACAAGTTTAACACCGAACACTAACTTATGTAGTCAAAGTAAAGAATCTGTTTATTAAGATGAATACATTTACAGTGTGATAAGAGACTTGACCAATTAAATCATACAACCATATTGAAAAATATTGGTATTAAGCTCATCAAATGCCAACATCCTCCAATGTTAAAAATTATGTTCACGCTTAAATTTACATTTGGAGATTAAAAAAGATTAACTAATCAAACAAAACAAAAATTCGAGTCAAAGACAAGACTCTGTTGTAAACTCTCGTATTTAGATTTTTTTTTTTATTGTAACATGCCAATGATTTATTTTTTTAATGAAGCTAGCTTTGAAATCATTACTAATGTGCAAATTGCTATAGATTAATTTATTACACTGCCCCACTGGTTCAGAACTCAAAAGTTGAAGAAAGAAAAAGAGAACGTCTGTAACTTCTGTTGTTTGTTTGGAAATGATTATCTAGTTTTTACAGACTATAAGACAGAAAAGAGCAGGTTCCAAACCTAAAACCAGACTTTACTGTGGGGACCCTTTCATTGCATATTTGCGTTTCTACAGTTTAAAGTGGATCCTTCATTTATTACAACATAGCCTGGCACCTCTGGAGGCAAGAGGCAGCAACCCTTTTTCACTTGTCATGTTTTATGCTTTGCACGCTCATGAAAACTTTGGAGTATGTGCAAAATGTGCAGAGCCATGTATACTAGTAGCATATTTCCTCCCAGAAATTTCAGTTTGTTCATTATGTTTTCTAAAAGAATAGTTCATTCAATGTAAAAATCTTGATAATGTACATGTACTGCTTTGCACTAAAAAAAATGGGAAAATGTGGTGTTATCATTGTTTATTTATTATTATGCTGTTGTTTTACTGGTCCGGCCCACTGGAGATCAGATTGTGCTGAATGTGGCCCCTAACTAAAATGTAAATTGACAGCCCTGGTTTAAAGGGGACTGGGCTAAAAAAATATTTTAGGTGGTACAATGGGTAGACTTTACTCATTACACTCCAATAATAAAAAAGGGCATCTGATGCAGTTTTAAGAAGGCAAAAAACGAGAGCAAAGTTATCATGAATTGATTAAATTAATAAGTTGGGAAAATATTAATATTTGAGACGTGATTTCCATCTTGCACGTCTTGCGTTGTTATTTTGCAGCTAAAAGACTACAAAGCCCACCGTCCCTTGCGTTTAAAGCATGATGGCCGGATGTTGACAGTTTGTTGAACGGTGATGAGGTTGCTTTCAATGTACACTATACTTTCCCACTTCGAGCATCTGCACCCATTTGCTCTCAGTTGTAAAAGATGCAATCGTGTTTTGTTGTTTACAAATTGGCAAGCTATAGTTTGTCTTTAAAATTATCGTGCGTTGCATAAGTGCCGATGGAGAGGAAATAAAATAGTACTAATACAGATCGGTGTCATCTGTAAAATACATTAAAGAAATATTTGAGAAAACGACATAAATATTCCGATTATATGGTTGGTTGTTGTGTGCTCATCACGAGTTTTATTTAGTATTATTATTATTATTATTATTAACAATAATAACAATAATAATAATAATAATAATAATAATAATAATAATAATAATAATAATAATAATAATAATAATAATAATAATAATAATGCTTTATTCCAGACACAAAAAGGAGGTCCATAAAAAAACAGTACATAACAAGTTTTATGTAAATGAGTGGATGTGTTGTCCGACTGTTCCAGAAGGCACCACTAGATAAACGCCAGGAATATTGTTTACGGGCTGAAATATCCGGCTAAAGCTTAAGGAAATAAGCGGACTGCTCCTCATGAATGGATTTATCGATCTACGTTTACCGTAAATTTAACAGATTTTCCCTCGTTTTGATTGTTTGGTTTTGCAGCCACCCATAGGAAGCTAACTACTCATGTTTTGATAGCTCAGCTTGTCTGTAGGCTAGCTAGCCAACCCCGGCTACCTAACACAGCTTTTTACATTAGCTAACACCGACAGCTTTAGCTGTGGTAGACAGTCCATCTTTCTGTCTAATTTTACATCACCAGTTGACACTGTAGTGGTTTTTCTGAACTAATGTCGGCAGAATTTTTAGACTTAATGGGAATGTTATTTATCTTATCAGTGTACTTAGTTCTCTTTCTTTTTGCCTTGATAAGGCCAATATGCAGGTTAGGTAGAGCGGTCGAGGATATGTGTGCGAGGTCAAAAGTTAAAATTTAACTCTGTATCAAGTTCTGACAGAAAAAACCCCCACCTATGGCAAAGCTATCCCTTTATTTGTAAAAATTAGATATGTAAAATTTTTAAATCTTTACATAATTTCCAGTCCAGTACATACAGCTGATGTTGAAGTGTGGATAACAGGTTGTCCCTTTATGTCTTTATAATTGCCATTGTTTGCTTTAGCCAACACTGTATTTGTGTTATTTGACGTGGTACAAGTCAACTCTGTATGGAAGATGCTAGACACTAGACTGAGGTTCCTGTCACCCTGACTGCCTCTTTGATTTGCTAGTACCGCACACAAGTAACTGTCAGCAGGACCAACATGACAGTTGTCAGGAATTTGACAACCCTAACAAAGCAAGAGCTTATGCAGCTGATTTGAGGTTGTGGAGCAGCACACTGTCTGAAAATCCATCTTGGTCCTTTTGTTACTAAAATAGATTAATCATAGTTCTGCTTAATTTCTGTTTTATTACATATGATAGAGCTGCACTTACATGTCTAAGATGTCGTTATTTCCACTCTGATCTTAATAAAATGCCAATTTCACCTGAGTGTTTAATTTTAGTATTGCAGCTTTTTAGCTTTTAGGTGGAAGTTTTGAATGATAGCTTAAGACACGAGGGCTTAGCATGTTTTCTTTTTCTTTTACTTTTTCAGTTTGCATCTTGACTTCATAAAAATGTTGCCACAATCTGCCAACTGTAGTTTACCATCAACATGTTTTAAAGAACAAGACAAGCCCCAAATAGGAATGCACATGATGCACAAACTGGGCATCATGTTTTTGACAATAAGCTTTGGAAACTATGAGTTACCTTCAAACTTTGTGAGTTTTTGTTTTTACAGTGCTAAAATTTGGCCAAAATCACTCTTTTTAGAAGTGGATTTAATTCTGTATTTTGCAAATTATCTATCCTCTCTCAGCCAAACTCATACAAGGAGATAAATATTCATTATGATTAACTTAGTCTAATAACCAAGTAGGAGTTTTACTCTGTCTCAGACCTGCTGTTTTGCTGTTCTCACTCATGTGTTTGTTTCTGCCTAACCCACAGGTCATGCATGCAGCCGGGCATCTAGTGTGCGTGTTGTACATCCCCAGCCCTTGAGACAATGTGCTATCAGTAGTTGGTGACTCTTCCTCCCTTTAGCTTCCATTTCTCCCCTCTGCCCCCATCAGTCCCAGAATTCCCTATGTTAACCCTCTTGAGCATGTTTTACTATATATGTCTGCGGCGGCGCTCCAGGAGTGGGACTCGAGGCGAGGCTCTGACCAGTCGGCGGGCTGTGGAATCTGGCCAGCGGGCGGTGCTGCCGGTCAGTGTGGAGGTGGAGCAGTATGCCAAGGAGGTTCTGGACTTCAGCTCTCACTATGGCAGTGAAAACAGCATGTCTTACACCATGTGGAACCTGGCAGGGGTACCCAATGTTTACCCCAGCTCAGGGGACTTCACCCAGACGGCCGTGTTCAGAGCTTACGGGACATGGTGGGAACAGTGTGCCAGCACTCCACTGCCTTTTCGTCGCACCCCTAAGGGCTTCCACAGCCAGGATTATATTGAGCTGGGCTTTGAGGAGCCTGTCTACCCTACAGCAGTAGAAGTGTTTGAGACCTATTATCCTGGAGCCATCGTGCAGATCCTGGCCTGCTCTCAAAACCCTTTCTCTCAGAACCCACCTGTTGATGTCAGGTAATGATCTTCTGGTGTAGATGTTCCGCTCATTACCACTTCTAAACCATGCAGTACCAGTAGTGAGTAGCACTGCTTCCAGTACAGACCAAGTTCCTTGTTTTTGGACTGAATATTGGCTTCATTTAAGGCCGTCCTGGGATTTATTAGTGTTTATTAGTCATTATAAGAAGATTATGCCAGTCATAAAATTTATTTAAATTTAGCTTCAGTGTAACTTTCTTGTCCTGTATTATGTAAATGGACACACACTTGTATTAGTTTTAGATGACACTGAATAGATTATTGATTATGCATCTGGCATTAAATTATTAATAATGAGGCCCGAAAGGCACTGAAATCAAACATTAGCCAGTCTGTTATGATTAAGTAAATTTCTTTCTTAGCAAACAGTAATAATTGTCTGACATATGTTTGCACAGATCCCAAGGATGTCGTATACAGTAGCACAAGCGAACTTAAATAAACATTATTCATTGTACAACATCTGAACACGCTCTCTGTCATCAAGGTGGGAAGTGTTGTGGTCCGGGGAGCCCACCAAGGCGCTTACTCCCCAGGCACGCCAGTTTTCCCCAAAAATCAAGCATATAAACTTCCCCACCAATTTGCTGCGCCTTGAGGTCAACAGCTCCTTCCTGGATTACTACACAGAGCTGGACGCCGTCATCCTGCGCGGGGTAAAGGAGATGCCCATGCTGGCTCTTTATAAGATGCCCCTCATTGACATCAATGATCTGAGTGACAGTGAGGAGGAGCTCTCTGACCTGGGAGGGCCTTTCAGGCTAGGAGGAGACGGCAAGCACCAGAGGACGGGCAATGGCTACTTTGACAAATTGCCGTATGAGGTGAGGGCAGGTTGTGTGTAAGCAATATTATTTGTGCCATGTGTATGTGTGCCATATATCCAGTCGTGTGAAAAAGAAAGTACAACCTGTTCAGATCTTTACAAAAAAAAATCAGGATGTAATAGAAATTCATCTGGTCCTTGCAGGGTTTTAAAATGAAGTAAATGCAGCCTCAGATAAACAACAATAACTGAAATTTTAAAATTGTGTCATTGTTTATTGAACAAAAATTGAGCTAAAATGCAAAAGTTGCATGTGATAGATAAGTGCATCGTATGATTCAATAACTTATAGAACCAAATTTAGTGGCAGGGTATTTTTTTTTTGTGTGATGTTATTAGTCTCTCACATCAAGTGCTGTTCATTATAGCAAAGCATCTCCACTTTGACTGTGTTTAGATGGGATTTTGCAAAACAAAGCTGTACTATCATGCACTTTTTTTTTAAAGAGCAGAACATTTATCCTGCAACCCTCAATGCTTCAGTGTTTTTCTAATTGCACTGTCATGAGCATTTAACATGCTAACTGAGGTCTGTGGAGTTTAAGACGAAGTTTTTTTTCCAGTTTCTCCGAACATTGCATTGTCTGAACTTTGGGTGACCTTGCACTCTATAGAAGATTGGCATCTGTCTGAGTGTTTTACACTTGTTTATATATGCTTTTTTTTGTTGAATGATGGAATCCAAATGGTTTGAATATGACCTTGTAGCCCTTCAAAGATTGATGGGCAGCAACAATTGCTTCTCTAAAAATCTTTTTTCCTTGGAATGATGTTAAACTATCACTATGTAACTTTTTAAACTGTGGTTTTCTAATCTGTTTTATTGGTACACTGACTTTTAACATTTACATTTCTGGAGCCATCATTGCCCTGCAGCAACCCAAGCCTGAGAAACTACATTTTACAAGTATTTTTTCCAGGACATGCCTCACTTCTCAGCAGCATTTCACTTTATGGCGCCGCATCATGCGCCAGCAACTGTGTATCAACACACTGGTTGTTTTAACCACGCACTGTGGCTGAATGCAAGAGGACATTACTAAGTAAGCAAGGAAAAGAAAGGAAAAAGGAACAGGTCAGGAGATAAGACAAAAGTCAGCACAGAACCGATTTACTGGTTGGAGAGAGCTCAGTGTAGAGGTAGGATGCAAGATGGATGCTGAATTAGCCGTCGTTGGAGGACTACTCATTGAGAAAATCAATATAGTTCAGTAGTCTGGCTTTCACACACCTGGCTGCTGCTTGCCTTTGTTAAAATTAAAAAGGTAAGGGTGTACTTAGTTTTCACCTACTGGTTGTATATTCGGGCTTTGTATTTTTGGTGATATGAAGTGTTGTTACATAAGGCTGTTTTTACCCAGTTTTAATAACTGTTATGGACCAGATTCTTTTGTTTTTATTATTATTATTATGGTTAGATGCAGAAAACCTGATCACTGAAAGAGGGAGTACTTTCTCTTTCCATTAAATTTCACCTGCATTCCACATAAACATAAAATTGTGGCTTGGACACGTTCTGACAGGGTCCCCATCTTGTATGTGCTCACAGACGTCGAGTCATTTTCATGCCGTACGTATCATGTTGTCTGAGGCGAGCTTCAAAACACCAGCGCTGCTCCTGATATTTGCTCTCTTATCTTCCCTCCAAACCGCTGCCATTAACAAAAGTCTTCACAACTGCCACGTGTTTGTTTCAGAAACACAATATAGCTATTATCTGCCAGCTGATACCAGTTTGAACACAGCGTATTGTTAACTCACTGACGCACTCTCACGCCAGCAGTCGTTCTCTTTTTGAGAGCATACAAGCACAGAGCAAAACAACTCGGCTCACCTCTCTGCTGATCCTGTTCTCAGTGCTTTGTGTCAAAGAAAACCACTATTAAGATCTGCCTGATAAAGGGGACTAAATTAATATTCCTGCTACTAGGTTACACTCCTCTCTGTATTATCCTTTGTTTTTTGTCATCAGATCAAAAATGTTGTGTCTCTTTCTGTTTGCCTTTTTCCCCCTTTTCATATCTTACCCTTCCCTTTCTCCTCTCCTCTCCTCTCCTCTCCTCTCCTCTCCTCTCCTCTCCTCTCCTCTCCTCTCCTCTCCTCTCCT
>JBAMHW010000006.1:27501543-27514431 GCA_037177495.1 Rhadinocentrus ornatus
TCATTTAACACTTTGACCAGAGCTGTTTCAGTGCTGTGATGAGGTCGGAAGCCGGACTGAAATTTATCAAGATTTCCCCTTTCGTTTAAAAAGTCATTAAGCTGGTTACAGAACAAACCTCAAACACCTCATTTGCAGACAGTAACCCAAATAATCTGCGTAAGAGTGATATGAATGAAATGTTGTTAGCAAAGCAGCAGTAAGTTGATGGGTGTGACAGCGCAGTTTGTTAATGTGTCAGTTTTTGGCTGTTTGCTGCATTTCTGTACTTGTGTGTGTGTGTGTGTGTGTGTGTTGGGAAGTAAATTGTGTGCAGCTGTTTGTGAAAGCTGAACATGATATTTTAGTCTGGACCTGTTATGCATATCAGCTGTGAATACTTTTAAAAAACAACAAATAATTCTACTTTGTAGAAATTTTTTTTAAATTCTTTACTTTGCTGCTGAAAAAAACACAACTTATTTTTTATTTTTTTAATTCCTTGTTGTGCTTTTACTAACCAACAGGTACACGGTTGGTGAGCCCTGCCTCACTAAAGAAACTGCTCCAGTCGTGTCCTCAGCTTCTCCTCCTGGACGTTTCCTTCTGCTCCCAGATTGACATGCGGGTCTTCCAAGAACTATCCGGCCTCTTCCCTAATGTGGCTATCAAGAAAAGTTTCACTCAGTGACCATAGCATCGTCTCATTTCTCGCTGCCAAGAGGTGGCAAGTGGAGGAAAATGCTTACCAGCAGATGCTGCTCCGGAACGAGGCAGATGCTGGAAGAGATTACCTGCCTTTGTCAGCATCGCAGGGAAAATCTGCTCTCCACAGCCAGTAAGTCGGTCAGTAAATAATGCACTGGCGCTGTGTGAGGAGGCTCTGGGATTTTTAACGACAAACAACTAAAGATTTCTGATCTCCACAGAGTTAAGTGTGAAAAAAAAATTCTATAATTTTTGTTTTGGACACTAGAAATCAGGGTGTTGCAGTAAAACTTTCACAGCTTTTCAGATTCTGAATTGCAAGACACAAAGAGGAAAATATGCTTTGGTATGAAACTGAAAGGCACATAAGTATTGATGAGTGATTCTGCCTTGTTAGAAGAACATATAGACACAATGTCAGACATTAAAGGTCAGTGCCTTGCCAAGAGGTGGAACATTTAGGGTTTTAATATCCACACTGATTTAAAAAAGGTACAGCTGCGATGATCTGAGATGTTTTTCAGGTTTGTGATGTGTCAAAACACTTCATTCTATCCATTCAGAAACATTTTAATGCACCAGTTTGGGCTTTTTCTGGATCATTTTCTGCTGGGAAATAACTTCTAATTTAGTAGAGACGTAATACAACCCCTGGCAAAAATGTAGGAATCACCACATAGTGATGTTCTTGCAGATTTTTCTTTCTTTTTTTTTTTTTAAACCCCCCCAAAAAATAAATGACCTCTTAAAATATTTAAGAAAATTGTTAGATTGCTTATTTTCTAATAAAGTAGAGGAAATAACGATGGAATTACTCATTCATGAAGAAAAAGATGGAAAAATATAGCATAATGAGCATAAACTGTCAGTTACTTTGCTGCACCTCCTCCAGCTTTCATAGCTTGATTTCTTTGTTCGTGGACTTCACTAATGACAGAAACTGTCCTTCATGGTTTCAACTTTGTGGTGTTTGAGTTTACAGAAGAACTTTGCAGGACGGGGTCAGTTTCCACCATGATACAGTGCTCAATCAGACTGAGATCTGGACTGGATCTGGACTGTTGGATGGCCCGGTCAGTGAGATGAAGACAAGGTTTTTAACATGCTTTTCTCTTTGAGAAAATGTGTTATTATCCTAAGAATTAATGAACTTCACCAAATCAACTTTTTCAATTTAAGGAATGAGAAAAGTGTCCAAACTTTCAATGGAAAGCTGCATGTTTACTGTAGAAGTAATGAATCCCATCTATTGGTCCTTTACCTGTCAGCCCCATATCATCAATAATTGTGTTTTTAATTATTTTTTTATTCAAGCGCAAAAGCTCTGGTCTCATCTCGTTGTTCAATACACATTTATAATGCCATTTCTCCCATTTACTGATGGTTTTCATTTGCTTTCTTGTTACAAACATTGCTGTCCTGATGTCCTTTGTCAGCCTGTATGTTTCCTTTTACAACTCCCCATTTTTTTTTTGCACATGCCCCCAGTTTCAGTCACAGCTGACAGGGAACAGGGTTTTCGTTGTTTCCACACAATACAACGACTCCTAAAGCTCTGCAAGGACTCTATTAAATGCTCATTGTACTCATTTGTATGGTTAGACTTGTTTTTTTAAGCTAAGTAAATCATGGTTCTGTAATATTTTTAAGAAAGCCAGAATTATCAGCTATTAAATTAGTTTTGTGGCATATGTGTTTAATTATGTAACTTAATGGAAAAGCTGAATGAACCTTCTCCAGGTGTGGTAATGCCATCATTTTTGCAAGTGGATTTTTTGTTCTTTTTGCACAACTTGCCACTACTTCCTGAGATTTTAATGACACATAACATGAGAGAGAACCACAGGTGCTCTGTCAACTCCATCTTCACAGCTCTGGTCAGAGAGATCCACATCTTTCCAACTTCTTCATACACATTTGTGTTCAGTGAACAGCTTTGTGCTATGATGCAAACGTAAATTTGGATATAAATTGCACTAAATAACCCCTGAATGAGCACACACTCAGACTAGCACACACTACAAACTTGTAAGAAAAATACTTGACTCGCAGTTTTATCCTCAATTACTTAGATTTCCCTCTTCTGTAATATGGCCACAGACAGCTGAGACATTTGCTCTTTTAGACACAGTTTTGATGAGTCATGCATTAAATTGGCCCCAGGTGGGTAAAACACAGCAATACAGAAACACTGAACCTTAATCCCACTGAGAATCTCTGTGAGGTGAAGGAGAAGAATTATTGCAGCAGTCTGACTCTAATCAGGCAGCCTATCGTGTGAGTAGATGGACAAGTGTGAAAGAATAAAACCTCACCTGCTGCTGATGTTGCACAGGTTGTTTGCATCTCCTACAAATCTTCAGAGATGCTAAGATGTTTTGGTCTTTTTAAAGTCCAGGACCACCCAGATTGTTTTCAGATTTAAGCTGAATTCAGCTACTTTTGGCACTTATGACTCAGTTACGGCAAGTGTAGTGTGGACCAGATGTCAGGTGCCAGTCTGGCTTGGATTACAGCTTTCTGCAGGGCCCTCTTTTCATCGACAAAAATAAAGTCAAGCCTCCCCCAAATCCCTCTATCACATGCACCCCAATGCTTACAAAAAAATTTATGAAGAAATTGCCACAAAATAGTGTTTAGTTTATTGGCTGCTAGTTCATTAATTATAGTTCAAACCGTGTCTGGGGCAGTCAGGGAATCATCAACTCCTTTGCTATAGTGTGAGGTGTTTAAACCAGGAAACTGTAAACTACTGCAGGTGAGTTGAGCTTTCGATGAAACAGATGCTGCTTTAGTAAAAAAAAAGTCTGCTTTTTATGCAACTTGAGTAGTTTATTCCTGAAGTAGTCAACAGAATTTTCTGTGTTCATGGTCAGAAGTCCCAACGTGGTGTCGTAACTTGTCAGATGCTGATATTTTCAGTCTCCTGTGGGCCACATGTGATTCAGATGTCAGTTTTTGGCTTGGATGTTGATTACGGCAAATATTTTGTGGGCCAGAAGTGGTCCTATTACAGAAGTCTTTCTTATGGTACTTCCCTTTTGGGTCACATGCGGTGGTCATGTGACTGAGTTTTGGCTGCCACATTTACTGTAGCTGTACGTAAAAGCCAGATTTGGGCCAAACATTTTTACTATCTGGGTAAAGTTTTGTTAGCTGACTTGAGTTGTGCATCCTTCTTATTTTCTCTGTGATTAAGTAAAAATGTCATAAATGGTGATTATAGAGTGGTGTGTTTAAAACTCAGGAAGGCACCAGTCAGCGACCAGCCAGTTAAATTTTGACTTTACTCTAAATTAAATTTACTGCTGTTCTGTCTAAAGATCGTTCACATAAACAGTGAAATCAAAGTTGTTTTTTCGGTAGGTGTCTTATAGTTTAAACTAAAACTTGTGTTGCAACAAACTGCACACTTTACACACTTAATGGGTTCTTTTGTTTGACATTAGCAGCACAGGTGATGCCCTGATGGGACCTTTTGCAACATTGAAAAAAAAGAGAAGACTAAATAGGAAGAGCAAACATTTGTTTTCATTTACACGTGCTATAACAACACATCCGTTAACAAGACGTCAATTAAAAACAAACTTTTCAATTAAAAAAATGACAATTACACAAACCTGCCATTAAATGATTGTTTTTCTTTCATCATCATCAAGTCCAGCTTATTTCAGACTTTTGACCCGTAACTATACGGAGTTCTTTGCAAAAGTTGAAGCTGTCATTGCGTCAGCACATTTCCAACGCTGCAGATTGTGGCTGCAGGTTGATTTGATGGTGGTGTTGTTATTTGAACATGCGATGAAACACGTGTTGAACTCAACTTTCTGTTGGGTGGTTATAAACCGGTAAAGAAAACTCATCAGACCTGAATCACCTGCTCCAGGTCTGATTCTGTTTAAATCATAAACAATAATAAATGTGAGATACTTCACTGACCACAGTAAAATCAGCCAGACGTTTATTCTATGGGCCACTGTGTCACCACTATGGACCCTTGAGCAAGGCCCTTATTGTTATTATTTTTATTATAATTAGTAATAGCATTAGTAGTATTCCTGATGCAAGGCACCCTTAATGTGTGTGCTCAAGTCATTCGTTTAGTTGTTTTGGCTGTTTTGTTTGAAGGTAGGAAAGTTGTGTTTTCAGCATATGGATTCATGGCTTTTGCATCTAAAAGAAATCAGTAAAACTGGAAAGACTTTTCCCCCTATAGCACATTTCCTCTTGTTCATCCTGAGCTCCACTATGATAATGACACACAGCTGAGTGGAAACCCTGTGATTCTCAGCTCAACAAGTTAAGATGAGACAGTGTAAATATTAAAAGACCTCAGTTTTTGTCCTCAAACTCAGGGGCTATACACATATATAATAATTATGATTATAGAACTTTTTTTTAATGTATATTTTACTCCAAAAACCAGCACAAAGGACATTTTTAGTACAAGTCACACCAGACTGCAACATCACTGACGTTACCAGTCGGTGAAAAATGGAGCTTATTTGGTGAATTTTGCAGTAAATGTATGATTGTATATATATATTTAAAAAAAACAATAACATGTTGATGTTGCTGATTATTTCTTTTCTGTGACATGTGAAGCCACAATCTCATTGTAGGGGAAGTGCTTTGGAAGAGTTTTTTTTTTTTTTTTGGTGAGAAAACTTGAAAAAAAATTTCTTTTTAATTTTTTTTCCTTTTCTTGAAATTTTCTTTGAAGCGCATGATACCAGTGGATATTTGTGCCTTATACTCTTGTTTGAACATGCTGATGTCCAAGTGGTGAACATTGTAGTGAAGTGCTTTGCTTTTGATGCTTCTCAACCAAAGTAGTATTCAGTAAGTTGGTTATCAGGTTCACAACTGCATTTAACCAGTTTCTGCCATAATATACTGTATATCAGCCATGTGAATTTATATGCAAATATGATTTATACTGTTCTGTGTAGTGTATCTGTGGATGTGGAAACTATGTAAAACATATTTTCTTTTAGTCTAGTTTTGTTTCCACTTGATTTCACCTGAAATACTTTAAAACTTTTGATTTATTTTGCAAACACAGTTGTAATTTATTGTCCTCTGTACCTTTAAAATGCTGCAGTGGCTGTGGTTTCCCAGCTTCATGACTTTGTGCCGAGCCACCCTGAAATCAAACCGTCTTATCAGGAGTTTGATTGAAAATCTTAACATGTTTAACTCCCCTTGTTCATTCAGATGATGCAAATATTACTGAATATGCAGCTGAAATTAACTTTATTATATCTCGTCCACTGGAAGTGAGGAAGTCCAGCATAATTTTAAGTACATTTAATTACAATGAGTTCAGAAAATGATTATAGGAACACAGATAGGAGTGTACAATGCTTAATGAATAAGCATTCGTTCATAAGACAAATTAAGCATCACTTTATTTTCTTTTTTTCCTTGCTTGTACACTTGCATTTCCTTCCTTCTGTAATCAATATTGCTCCCACTCTGGTCATGAGGTCAGCCTGCCATGCACCAGTAGGACATTCTGGCCATGAAGTCTGCTGTTCTGTGAAAAGATGGTTCCTGTCATGATGAAACTAGTGCTTTCCTTTCAGCAGGTTTTAAATAAAATAAAGGCTGATGACTGATGCAGCGTGGCTTCTTTAATCCTCACAATCTTGTTTTGATCCTGTAGGGACACAGATATTAGTTGTAGAACAAAGCAGCTATGTGGCTGGGAAAGGCATTAACTTGCATATATTCCATTTTCTCTCATTCAGCTTCAGTGAGCAGTACACTGTCGCAGCCAAAATAAGTGTAAATTGTGCCACTGTATCATCCCCGAGCTTTACAAGCAGATTTGTGTGATTGGGGAGAAAAGAAGACTCGGCTACTGGATTCACAACTAGCCATTAGTCAACTGGAGTGACTGGATAGTTGTGGCAGAATGATCCTTTTTGCTTTAACCCTCTGCTATTTTACACTCTATTAATACCACAGGGAGAAGTGACATTAGCTTGTCTTCTTAACGGATTTTTAATGAATTGTTTATGCCTGGTTTAATGATGTATATTGTGGCCCTGTAATGTGCCCTAATGACTGAGAACGAGGCGGTCTCAGCTGAAGTATTAATTTGGACTGCCTCCCCAATGATTATTCCTCAGCCACTTCCACCAGCAGCTCCGCCGCCGCCGCCTCTGCTGATGTTTGTGAGATGCAGACGTGATTCATGGAGGATTTCTGCTTTGCACCATGTCTTGATTTCTCGCTGTCACGCTCCTCTATGAGGCTGATGCATCCAGGGGGATCTACAGCAATTAGTTCAGCTGTTTTATTTATTTATTTTTGTTTGTGTTACAAGTTCTTACAGATGCAGCTTTTCAAAGATGGATAAAAACGACGTGTATAGGACGGGTTACCTAAGGTTAGCCTGAGCTTCATATCCTGTAAACATGGTCTTCTCTTGATTAAAACCTGTGTGCGGTCATGTGTTGTGCCTCCTCTGAGCCCTCCTCAGGCTGACACCCATCAGGCCTCAGACCTGCCTGAGGGAGGCCTCACCGTGACACCCATCATTATGTGGCTTGCTGTTCCTTCTCTAGTTTCCCGACTCAGGCTCTAATGATGAAGACATCCTTTTCAGTCCTCACTGCCGTCTCTTTACCTAATCATTTCTTTATATGTTGATTAGCATATTGGGAATGTCAGCACTCGGTTTCTTAAATCCACGGGCAGCTATGTGAGGCAGCGTTTCTTCATCCGTGAGGATAACTTGTTTTCATTTGCACATGCTGTTGTCCGACTGAGAGACCCCTGTGTAATTACAGTAAATAAGTGACACCACAGAGAGACTCTTCAGACACCTGATCTGATCCCTGTTGAAGAGATAAACTGCCTTTCTTGAGACGAAGATTATTTCTCTTATAAAACCCAGTGAATCCTGTTACAACAAGTCTTTGTTTGTAGACTTCCAGACAATCAATTTTACTGTGAGGAGAAATCTGCTGATATCAGCCCTTAAAAAGAAAACACTTTGTGGCCACTTGGACACAAATACTCACAAATTTTTTTCCTCTTAAGATGGTTTCTTTGAAGTCCGATGGACCTTATGATTAGCTTTTCTTCCAAGACCTTCGTTTACAGAGAAAATACATTTTATGTCGTTTTGCACACACACACACACACACATAAAATCTGCATATTTTCCACCAACTTTAACCAGATATAAAGATCACAAAGAAGACTCCTTAAGCTCTTTAAGGACATTTCCAATATATTTTTTTAAAGTTTTGTTTGCACATGATAGAGTTGATGATGATAATTATGGAGAAAGAGCAACTAGAATGTAAATCTAGAGTATTTAGAGTTAATTAAATACACGAGATGCAAGATAATCACACATAATTGTAATAAACCTTTATGCATAAAGGGTTTTTGTTTAAATTTTTAATTTGCATGCTTTATATTTTAGTGTTCATGCATAATATTCATGTAAGACGAAGAGTGCTGATGAGATGGTCGTCAGCTGGAGCCCACAAGTACGTAAAGCCACATGTGGAGATTTTTTTGGTTTAACATTTGTATTTTTGCTGGTGTGGTCAGATCCCCTCAAACAGGGGTTCCTGCAGACACTGTGTGATGGCCTCGCTCAGAGACGAGCATGTTTCACATGCAGGCCGACCAATTATAGCTGGAATAATTATGCGCTGAAGGGGAGACACGATTCACCCCACTGATCAGCAAAGTTCTCGTGAAGTTATAATTAAACAATAACTCGTTTACAAATGAACGCACACGCGCATTTGTGTACTTAAGTGTGCAAAGTGTAATTAGCTGCGATGCATCTGAGTGAGACTGAACAAAAACAATGTCAAATGGTGCAATGATATCACTCTTATCTGTGTGTGAGTGAGTGTGTGTGTGTGGGCAATAAGAAAAAGACACAGATTTAATGAGTGATTGATGCTGAGGTGGACATAAGTTTTGACTTCGTATAGACATGAGATGAAATTCAACAGGGAGTGAATAAAGTTGACATTTCTTCTTTATGATGAATAAAGCTGGAACTACATTTATGGTAGTCTAGACTGAACGATGAGCTGTGATTTCATTAATCTGCTGCACAATGATGCAAACGTCCCTGAAAACAGGCTGAAGCATCTTTATTAATCGCTTGCAGTCTTTTTGAGGACACTCTGTAACGATGAATGCAAATTTCCAATGAGATTATTTAGAGTTTGGTAAAAATGTGTAAAAGCAACATGGGTTTGTGTGATCGTTCCTCTCAGACATTGTTCATTTTCTTGTTTACTCCTGTATTTTTAGGAGTTTTGTCAGACATTTCCTGAACATGGGCTCTGAACTGAGTCTTATCTGATTTGTTTCATCGTGTTAAAAATGTCGTTGTTATTAAATTGATGGAGGCATCTCAGTATAAGATCACCTAAAAACACCCAGGTTGCTCTAAAATGATACTGGCTTCTATCCAGAATGTTAATGACAGCATGTCTCTGCATGTAGAGAAGATTTTTTTATATTTATTTAGTATGGTTTTAGAGGTTTGAACAGAATAAAGGGATCATTCAGCTCATTGTACTCATTGATGGTAAAGTTATCAGTTAACCCATGGATGGGTGTTCATTGTTTTGTTTTGGTTTTTTAAATAAAGCTGTTAAATTCAGGGTGAGGCTGCAAGCTGGGCCACATATGACTCAACAAAGTCAAAAGGAAGGAGGAAAGCCTTTTTAATCACAAAGTTTGACAACTTTGTAATATTTGTTATTATAATGTATGTTTTTTTTTTTACTGTAAATTGGCTGAACTGGGTACATTTGTACACACAGTTAAAATATTTACTTTACTGGAATGAAAAAACAAATAATTAAAAGGTTAAAGACTTTTCCTTATAAGAGTTTTTCTAAGTATTGAACATATTCAAATTAAAATAAACTAAATGAATATTTTAGTTGCAGAACAGCACTATAATTTGTCTGTATAAAATAAATGATCAATTTAGTTAAATATATTTTATAATTTATTTACTTTGACTCATCTGTTTTGATTATCTTCACATTTAACTAAATATTTCCAAAGCAAATGTCACTCTGAGCTATGAAAGCCTGACAGCACACTGTGTGTTTAACCTGAGCAGGTGGGAATCCTTCCTGCATGAACCCTGACAGACTGTTAGAAGCTGGGACTCACCCTCTGGTCATGCTGGTGTCGCTAGATGGCGCTAGAGCTCCAACTATGGTCCACCTCTGTCCTCCACAGCTCAGTCAGAACCACATTCAGCTGCAGTTTATTTCTTCCTTTGCCGCCTCTCTTTCTTCTCAGTGAGTCTAATGGGAAATTTCAAGTCACCTAAATAAAAAGGAAGGTGTAATTAACGCGACGCGCTATTAATTGCATCTGCTAGAGAGCGGATGAAGGGCACGAGGGCAAACTTATTTTTTTTTTTGTTTTCCTTTTTTTTTTTTATTACAAGGTTCCACAAAATGTCTACTTTACAGATCAGAGAGAGGCAGTTTTATTTCCGGGTGTCATTTCAAGTCAGGCGTCTAAACGACCGGTCAAATGATGATGAGCCAGAGACGGACTCTGTTACACATCACAGGGGATGGGAAATCATCCCACAGCCTGTCAGGCCTACAATGATCCGGATTTACAATTAGATAAATAAAAATATCTTGTATAATAAAAAACCACCTGAATGTTCTTTTTTTTTCTTTTTTTTTTTTTTAACTAAAGAGGCCTGTTTGTACAGTCATCACATCGCTTCCAGTGAGGATTTTTCCGAGAAATGGCTCACTGGAGGGAATGATAAGGGTCACCACTGACAGCATCACTGTCACCAGAAGTGCTTTTACTCGATTATTTTTCCTCTCGTGTTTTATCAACTAATTCAGGAGGTTCTTTTTAATATGTATTTCCTTCTTTCTTTCTTTTTTTTTTTAAAGAGGTCTGAGGTGTTCAAGTTTAAAAAGCTCCATAACCCAAAATATTACCAGATTTACAGCCTTTAAATATCTAATTAAAAAATAAATTCAAATAAAATTAATTATGAGGAAAACAACACCTCAGACGAGCAGAGAATATCAACTATTAAAAATGTTTCTAAAAAGCTTTGATTTAAATCCCAAATGTGTAGATATCCGGCAAGTAAAAAAATTGCATATATATATGCCTCATTTAACCATCCAAAGGACCTTTTTTTTGGTCCACGGACCCCATCTTGGGAACCACTAATTCAACCCTAGATGGAAGCTTCCCAGCCCAAGTCAGTCATTTAAAAGCAGCCCTGCGGCAGAAACAACACATCATCGGCTCCCAATCTTCCATTCATCAAGTCTGCTTTTCTGGCAGCCATTAATTCCTCCCAAAGCAAGAAGCAGATTCACAGAAACACAGCTGTCAGACAGACCCTGAACTCACCGCAGCATTCTTCACATTTAATTATATATATATATATATATATATATATATATATACAAAAAAAAAAACAACAATTAGGCTGGAAGTAGGAAAAAACGCTGTTTAATATCAACCAAATTATTTAAAAATGTGCAAGTCCGTTGTTCATGATAAAACACCTGCAGGCGTTTATCACCTTATATCTATCCCAGGTTCATCCGGTCAATAAGACAGATTCTACACCCCAAAACAAAACAAAAACAAGCAATTCAAACAAACAAAGAAAAGAAGAAAAAAACAGCGTTGGATTGCTACAGGTCTACATCCCACAACTTTGAACTCTCAGTAAATTTCATTAAAGCTACCAAAGAAAGATTTCAGTGATCGTTTCTGCTTCTTGTTCTTTGCAGAGAGAAAGTAACAGAAAGAGGGAAGTGGAAAAAAATAAAAGCATTTTTCAATTAAAGAAAGAGGGGAAACGAAAACAAATCCCTGGATATTTGTCTTTGCATAAAACAAAAAGCAGGCTACTGTGCGGAGAAAAGATGTATATACATGTAGCTGTGAGTGTCCAGGCTGTGGCAAACCCCGCTGCAAAGTCAAAAATATCTCTTTCCTTTCCTGACAAGACAAAACCTCCCCAGTGTCAGTTCATATATATATATTTATATATATATGTATATATTTCTCGCCCTGTGTGTCATCTATAAAAAGTCATCGCAGAATAAATTACAATCTCATTAACAAAACTACGAAAATAAAAATAAATTGTTTATGAAAAAAAAATGAAGCAACATTGATGAGCAAAATGGCTGAAAATTAACGCGCTCATATGTAAAAAAGCACAATAATAATAATAATAATTTTGATCATATGCTGAATTTCTTTTTCTTTTTTGGGAAATGTCACTTTGTGTTTTGGGAGGAAATTACGCAAAGGCCGTTTTCTCGTTTCTCTGAAACACTCGTCCCAAAGATGTGTGTTTGTCAGCCCCTGGATCTGAATCATTTGTGGACGTTTCTCCTCCTTATCGATCCATCTCAATTCGTTATTTAAAGCACTTCAAATTGGCGGAGAAAAACAATCTTTTGTCATTTAAGAGCAGTCGCTAAGAAGCTAAACCAAACTCCGTGGAAAATGTGGACAAATTAAGCTGTTTTCGCGCAAGGTTAAAAAACAAACAAACAAAAACAATTACAACAAAAAACACCCTCTAGAAATCGCGACACAAAACAGCTTAACTGCGACTGAGATGAATTTCGGCAACAAAAAGAGCAGCACAGAAACACAACAAGGCTGTAAAATGAGTGAAGACTGAAACTCAAGCTGCTTGTTTTTTAAATCCTTAATAACAATAATAATAATAATAATAATAATAATAATAATAATAAAAGTGCCCATGTGAAGTTGGAGAAAATAAAAACTAAAACAAAGGAATGAAGTTATGACTTTTAAAGTTATACAATATTTACAGAAGTGGATGAGCTGCTGTCAGCCATCATCTTCTTTGTGGAAATATCTAGAGCCCATCTTCTTGTGGGAACGTGCCACATAGTCGCCACGGAGCCCTCCCTGGAGCAGGGAGACCCTCTGAGGGAGATCAGATGATACTCTTGTGTGAAACCCCCCCAGAATAGACTTACTATTTCTACTGCTGATTGTAGAGGTCATGCTCTTCTTATTTACCAATTTGCTAAACGCAGACCAATTAAGGGAAGGTTTAGCTAATATGCTGCACGTGTAATAATAATAATAATAATAATAATAATAATAATAATAATAATAATAATAATAATAATAATAATAATAATAATA
>JBAMHW010000006.1:27514531-27553745 GCA_037177495.1 Rhadinocentrus ornatus
ATAATAATAATAATAATAATAATAATAATAATAATAATAATAATAATAATAATAATAATAATAATAATAATAAAGTTGTAGAGTACTAATTGACCTGCAGGTTACCAGCGGCTCTGTGATGCCTGTCAGGCTGACAGATGGGACTCAGACGATGCTCACCCTCAGCTGGACTCCATTGGACAAGGAGCTGCAGCCTTTACCGGCCTCCAGCTTTCTCCATCAACGTAACTCCTTTTAACCCCCCACTGCACCACACGCGCACCCATCACTTGCTTGACGCACAATTTTGGAGCTACAAAACTAACACGGCTTTGCTTTTTCCTTCCACACACAGCAACAAAATGTTGGATTTGAAAGAAAACACAAATTGGGATGGAAACTATTCTGCTATGATTTTTCGTCTAAAAACCTTTTACCCCTCCCTCTTTTTTCCTTTTTTTCGTTAAGTACAATTTTCAGTACACAATAGGAGGCTACACCTTGAAACTGCGTCGACCGTAGTCACAGTGCTAGGCATGTATCCTCGGAGAACACAAACAGGCTTCTGTTCCTTTAGTTCAGGGGGAGCTATAAGAAAAATGTCCTGTCCTCCCCCCTCTCTAAATCACTTTCCATTTCTCAGATTTTCGCTGCAGATATTGTGCAAGTACTCACTGCAGTCTATTATACATAAAACACTCACTAGATCGTTTCATAGTCCAGTGATTTATATATAACCTTGGGGATAAATAAAAAAAGGATAAACAAGTCCTGGAGGAGCGGTCCAACAGAGTTCATTGGACCGGGGTCTGAACCCCGTGGTGCGGCGGCGTGTCCCCGTACACATCCTCGCTCCCCGGCAGGGCTCCTCCGGGAGGGGTCATGCGTTTCTCCTTCTGTCTCCTGTTACAAAACCAAACCCTCACCACTTCTTTTTCCAGGTGAAGACTGTCCGCCAGTGTGATTATTTCCGACGCTGCCGGTTTAGGGCACTTCAAAAAATGGCTCTCCAAAGCTCCTTTTACGCTTACCTCGATTGAAGTCCGTTTTTTTCTTTTCCTCCCTTGCGCCGCGATTTTGTCCAGGCTGGTCGGGCTCCCCGAGGTGGAGTCCGCCTCCTCCAGCCACTTGTTCAACAGAGGCTTCAGCTTGCACATGTTTTTGAAGCTGAGCTGCAGGGCCTCAAACCTGCATATGGTGGTTTGGGAAAACACATTTCCGTATAGGGTCCCCAGGGCGAGTCCCACATCCGCCTGCGTGAAGCCCAGCTTGATCCTCCGCTGTTTGAACTGCTTGGCGAACTGCTCCAAGTCGTCCGAGGTCGGCGTATCCTCGTCCGAGTGGTCGTGGTGACTCTGTGGTCGGTGCTGGTGCTGATGCTGGGACGGAGGGTGGCCGTGTTCGCTGAGGTGCGGGCTGTGGTGGTCCTCATGAGTATCTCTGAGGTTGTGGTGATGCATCCCCTGCCCGCTGCCCGGGATCAGCCCGTTGACACTGAAACCCGGCTGGGAGTAAATAAGGCTTTGGCCGTTTGTTGTCGCCATGCTCGGTATGTGCGCAGCGGTTGTGGTTCTCCACGCCCGGCCGTCGTGGTGGTTCCCGTGCGTCTGGTGCACCAGGTGGGGCGGCCGTGATTGGTGCTGCAGGTTGTTGCTGGAGCTGTGCATTTCGTCCCTCGTGCCCTGCACCGAGGGTTTGATGTCCTGCTCAGCGCCAAGCGGGCTGGAGGACCACGGTGCTCCCTCTCCGTGGGACAGCGCCGTGATCCACTGGTGTGCGTGGCTCAGCGTATGGCTGTTGCTCTGCAGCGGGTAGTCGCTCTGCAACAGGCTCTGTGCGTCCCGGTACGCCGTGGCTTGCTGCATGCTGCCGGGCTCCGAGTGCACGATGGATGCGCTGGAGGTGAGGATGCTGTAGTGGTTAGACGCTGCGGTCGCCATGACTCTCGGAGCCGGACTGATCGCTCTTATTAAAGGAACCTCGCATTTGACAGATCCTCTCCTGCCCATAGGCGGCTCCCAGGCGCTCTGCCAAGTGGACACCGAGGCGCACCTGGACTCCGCCCCGCCTTCGTCGCTTATTGGCTTTGTAAACATGATGGACGTGGTTACCAGGGACAACGGCGTAGCGATTGGCTGCCTGGAAGCCTCCACAAACACTACCCTCTTTGCTGGAGAGGTGCGAGCCGAGGCTCCTGTGGAAGCGGATGGCTGAAGTGCAGCTTGGGGAGACGGAACGCCGGGATCAGCGGTGCAACTGTAAGATACAGTTGATTTATTTGCTAATCGTGTTTTATCCAGACTCAGACTGCCGGTAGTTTAGTTCCAGCTGAGGATTTCCTTTATATCTTTCTCTCTCTCTCTTTTTATACATAACTGAAATTCAGAAATATTCAGAACTGAAATTTTGGAAATGTTAACTGTAGCTGATTTAATTAATCAAATGTCAAAATTGGGTGATCCAGCCTGCCTGAATTACAGATGTTTACTGTATGTCAGTAGATAAAACCGGCGTCATATCCATTTAATTTGCATGTATAATATTTTGAAAAACAAACAAAAAAACAAACAAACAAACTCAGTTTAGCTGCAACATTTTGTTGCAGATGTGTGCAAATTATTTCCTTTTTTTTTCTTTTTGTGAAATGTTATCTCTTTGCTTCATGTGAGGGGACATGGATGTCTATGGTTGTTTTTAATCCACATGTTTTCTAGAAAACAGATGTAATAGTGTGAGAAAAGCTTTTCTGGCTCCTTGTCATGAACTGAAGGTGAAAACAGACAGAAGTGATGGAGGATTAAGTCCGAACTTAGGCCTCCAGTTCAGGGCATGAAGGGCAAGTTTCTATCCTATCACAGCTGTCGTTCCCCCCAGTGTCAGCTTCAGGGACTAGGACTTTGTCCAGAGAGGGGACATTCCTGGTCGACTGCTGCTGGTTGCCATGGGGAGAGGTAAATGAAACAACAGCAGCCGCATCACCACAGCTGCCCCCGCCCCCCCTTCCTTGTTCTTGAACTATCCAAAGGCCTCTATTTAGAGGGGCTCTCTGCTGTGGGGACAAAGCCTTCACAGGGATAAAGGAGGGAGGAGTAAAGAGTGCAGGGCCCTGAGAGGAAGAAAGAAAGCTGGGAGAGCTGAAAAAGATAAGAGAGATTATGTCTGTCCTCGAAGCTGCTCCTCAAATTGTGTGACGGGAAAAACTACAAACACTTCAATATTTTGTTGGCAGCAGGATGTTTCAACTTTCTAACTTGGAAGCATTTTTATCTGGTACATTTGAATATATTAATAATTCCTACTGTACATAAATCAAAAGCCCCATAGGTAAGTCTGGCCTACAAGAATTCCCTTCAATGGATTTACATAGTGGCAACAAATTAAACCTATAAATCAGCACATGCAGTTCTTCAATATCCACAATTTACACCTTCTCACTATGCAAATGACTGAAACTGTAATTAAACATATTATTTAATAACTTGGACTTGCACTAAAATTAAAAGGCAATAAAAAAAAGCAATTATTAAAGAAATACTTTCACAAAAAATATTAAAATTACTTTGGCAAAAAAAACCCACTAAATGTATACATTAATTATTCTCACTCACAAATCTTTTTAGTGTTAATTTATTCAAAAAGTTCATACAGGGACACATGTCAAGGGTGCACACTGAGGTCTGGGAACAAAGCAGAGGCATGTAACAAAGGATGGGTGCTAATTACCAAATGTCTGTTTTCCATGACCTGCATTGGATTTTTATTTCATATGCTGATTTAAGTTGGGCCACAACTTTTTCTTTATGCTTTGATGCTGCTCTAGTGGGGCATTTGTAATGTCAGATGTTTGGGGTGGGGGTGGAGGGGTGGGGGGCTGCAAGAATTGAATTAATCTTAAGCTTTAAATTGTATATTAATTGCGTGTTTTGTTAAGTTCATCCATTAAAGGCACATGGTAAATGTAAATCTAGAAGGATGGTATATCCAGACGCTAATTTTTATCAAAAAGTAACACAAAACATTTCCAGTGTCAGTTTTTCTGATGGTCTATTTGCACCAGTGACACTTGCACACAGAGGATCAAAAGAGAAAAACACACAGAAATGCTCATATTCCACGTTTAACTCAAGCTCTTCAATAAAGTATTAGTGATTGGACCGTTAATGGATCTCATTTCATAGACTAATAACCCTTTATAGATGTGAATCCAGCTGCACTGACGGCTTATGGAGCCACCAGGATTTAAGTCATGCCATGAAAAGTTTCCAGGCACGACTCAGTAATTCATTTTGGTAATATTGAACATTATTGTGGCGTAACATTGAAATCGGCCAAATCAAAAGAACATTGTGGTAATTAGGCTGTAATTCAAGGAATTACCACATCGCCACACAGGCTTAAATAGTCGTGTTGGGAGAAACGCAAAGCACATTATTTTAATGGTGTAATATGCAAACTATGGCTCGTTTCAATTACATGGCTTAACAATGCATAAATGATGCGAGCCTGGTTATTTGGACTGCAGGGTCCACAGTTATTTAATCATTCGGTAGGGGCCAATGATAGGGGCCATGCTGCCTCCTCACATACACTAAAAGCCAGCGCTTAGCAGTGAGGGCTGCTGCCAAACTACATTTAAGGGAATAAAAATGAACAGTAGAGAATGTAAGCGTTAAATTAACAGTAGGATAATTATATGACCCGTGTGCTGTAAAGATTCAATTTCTAACGCTCTAATTAGGCGACTGTCTCCCCATACATCAGCTTACATCCCTCTGCCAATTTCTCACCAGAAAGCGTACTGTGAGCGGAAATAATTAGGTTTTATTAAGACACGGCTTGGGTAATAGAGAAAATCAAAGGAATGGCTGGTTAAATGTGATATGTTTTTAAAATTGCTGATTGTGCTGCATGCACAGTCCACTGAGTCCCGTTTAAAGGCGAAAATAGTTGGGTTCAAATGTGGAGGAAGAGATTGTTATCGGTCTGCAAACTATACAGAATGATTAACCCATGTAATCAATGTCTACTACAGAGGAAAGATGGAGTAACTTGTCATCCTAACGCTTTACACATGGAGGCTATTCAAAGACGACTTAAACACAACTTTATGTAGGGATGTACACAAGCCAATCACAGTCTAGTTTACATCTCTCTACAAACATGATGATTTTCACTGAAAAAAGACTTAAGCTTAAGCCTTTAAAGTTTGCACCAAGAAATAAGAAAATAGTATGTTTGTATTTTTTGCTTTTGGATAATAAATATTTGAAATGACAATAACATAGTAACAATGGCAAGATGGTAAAAACCTGAAACAGTAATGAGATAACAAACATTTACTTTTGGCATTACATACTTAAACCAAGTTTATTTACACAAATCTTTAATAAAATTCATTATAATCACTGAAAATGTTGCTTTACTAAATAGTAAACGAGGCTGTTAAATGGTTAAATATGTGAATCCTCAGATATGACTTTTACAGATAAGGGCTCTGTGCTGAAAACAAAAATATTAATAAATTTTTTTTTTATTATTATTTACAGTCCCAATCCTAGAAGATACATTAAGTAGTTATAGAGATTACAGAAAACCAGCAGATATTCACATTTAAGTAGCTTGAACCTTTAAATAAGTCTTAAAAACTACCTAAAAGATCAATCTATTAACTAATGCTGCAGCATCTTTTGTCTCCATGGATACTATCTGAATGTGGAACAACTTACTAAATGATGCCAGTAAGAGCAGAAACAAAAGCAAAGCCTCGTGTCAACTAAATGCACTGTTTTATAACGGTGAATGTGGAGTGGTATCCGTCATTTCTTGCGTGTAAGACAAGTTTTTATTTCATACGAGCTGTTAGATATGAATAATTCTCGCTCTTTCTAGTCTTACATAATGAGTGGCGGCCGCCCCACACCTTTTATCCTTACTGTAATTGTTGTGCGTATCAAAGATGGGGGAGATTGACAGGCTGCATGGGAGGATTAATACAGAGACAGAGTGACGACATACTGAGAGATGGAGAGGAGACTGAGATTCAGAAAGGGGGGCCAGAGGGAGGAGAATGAGAGGAAAGTAGGAGAGGACAAAAAGTGGGGAGAGAGTTAACGAGAGGGAGAGCATTAATTGTGTGCTTTGTGCCGGGGCTCTTTTGCTGAGTGTGGCTGTCGAGGTGCGGGCGCTAACCCCTCCAGCAGCCTGCCGCGATCTGAGCCAGCTCTCAGACTGCTGTATTCCAATGCAATTAGGCCACTCAAAGGCCTGCTTAAAGCTGCACCCCCACTACACACACATACACACTCAAATAGCAACAGCCCCTGTGGGTCCCCTCCATTGTAGCAGGGAGGTGTATTCTGTCCCTCTCTTTGAGGCCCAGGATGAAGAGACCACCCCGGGGAACAGAAAAAAAAGCAAGGATTACCTCTCTTTCTGTCTCTTTATCTCTCTTTTTGGTTTAGAGTTGAACGCTTCAGTCTACCAGCTCAGGCAGGTACAGAAAGCTCCATAAAAGCTTCTAGCTCCAAAAATGAGACAACTTCGGATTTTTTGCAGGAGGAAACAGAAGATGATGAGCAATGAGGCATTTCTATGATGGATGTCATTGTGGGCCCTCTTCCTCTTTCATTATTCATGCAGTCATATATTTCAACAAGTGGTGTGGGGCGTGTTGCTCACCGGCTCGTCCCCGTTGGCATCGGCGCCACAGCTTCAGTCAGTCGGTCTCCTCTGTGTGCTGTATTAACACAGAGCTCTGTTGGCTGAGTTTCAGTGTGTCATTCCCCAGAAAGCATTTAAAGCAGATTACAAACCTGACGCTACACCTCCTCAATAAAAGACTAGAGAAAAAAAGAAGAAAAAAAAAAACCTGGCACATTAACACCTGCAATACTGCTCAATGGCATCAGCAGATTAACGAGGTAATCCACACAATGAGGTCTTTGATTCGTGTGGTTTGGCAGGCAGCAACGCCAGGCATAATACACACTGTTATTTCAGGCCGTCCCAGCACGAGTAAACCTGGCAATAGCCATCTTCCTTTTTTTGTCTTTCTATCAGATGAGCTTTTGAAGAATTTCATCTCATGCATCTGGTGCTTGAGCCTGATTCCTTTTAGAGAAATAACCTGCTAGCTGCTCCTGGGGCACATGTGAAGGGAGAAGGGGAGGAATCACAGGCTTTTCTGTAGGCTGTTTAAACAGCAGGACTTTTATTTCCTGCATAAGGACGTGTGCATAGTATATATATGTGTGTGTGCACGAGATAGATCTCACAGTCCCATCGCTCATGTGCGGCTCGATTAGCCCCACGTGCCTCGTTCGTCAGACGTGGAGGCAGAGCAGATGGCAGGAGACGCACCATGTTACCATGCTGCCGCACTATGTAACGCTGCTCTAATTGAAACATCAATACTGCCCTGTCAATACACTACTGCTACTCACACCATGACCGAGAGACCTGCACTTGACTGAGAGAAAAAAGGAAAAAAACTATTACTTTCACATTTTTTTTCATAGAAATACTTCTATGAAAAGGTTTTGATAACAGAATTATCTGTGAGAATGATTTTTACCATCCTAATAGTAGCACTTCCTGTTTCTAGACCATGTTGAAACTGAAGAAACTTGCAGAAAAAAAAGAAAGAAAACTTCCTCCATTGCATCTCCACTGTGGCATATTTTTTAATGAATTGATAAAAAGTTGAGGCAGCTCACATGGCTGTGATCAGTAATTCGAGGTTATCGAAAATTCAGCGGAGAACACAGAGAAATTAGGCGGCAAAGAATTAATTTGTAATTTGTCCAACTCAATGAGGAGTGACGCAGCGCCCTTAATGAATGGGTAATCCATTTCTTATTGCACTGAGCTGAATTCACCCTTCACTGAAGTGGAAAAAGACTAACATATTGTTCACTAACCTTTGCAACTTCCAAAGGTAAGCGAGGAGAAGGAGAGAAGCATTTCTGAAACTATTTGTTTTTATGGGGGGAGGGATTTATGTGTTTGTTTCTGGAGGTTGAAGAGGAATTGAGTTTTAAAGCAGAGTTAAGAATCTACAATAAATAATCCCTGCTGACACTGAGGCCACACAGTTGAAATACAGTACAAAAATTGATTTGTGATCAATTGGCTTTGCTGCACTGTGGAGAACAACAGTCTTTATTTAACCATGGTTCATGTTTGTGTCCTCAGCTCCTTCTCCCCCCTCTCTGCTCACAGCTGCTCCAACTACCAGATCTGGAGAGTCTGAAAGCTGGACCGTCATCATGGAAGCATCCTCGGTGGTAAGGACCTGCTCTTTCCATCCACATTATTCCTGGCAGGCTTGGCTTCAGAAGGTTCTCTTCCTGCAGCAGCTCTTGATCTGAGGGAGGACAACTGTCCAACATCTGTCTGTTGTATCTGTGGAATGTAGCATCAACCATTTGGAGTGAATGTCATGTATACAATAACAAAAAAGAGGATGAAACTCAGGATTTCTTGCACAAATTACTATTTTTTTATCAAAATTTCAAATCCTGGCAACTTTTGATAAACAATGTGTTTAGGCAAAAGTCCAAAAGCATAAAGATTTGAGCATATCACAAAAGCAGTGACAGCTTGAAAGCTGCGGTTATAGTATGGCTAACATAATGGAGAAACATTTGATTAAATGATTAGAAAATAGTCTCCAATGCCTGCAATTTTTACAGGTACAAAAACTACTTTGTATAAAAAAATAAATAAAAGGAACTTGTTGGCCAAACGGGCTTAGAGCCATGTGTGCTCGGCATGAAAACACACATCATCTAGTTAATATCATTTCCCCAATTCTCTCTCAAACATAGACCAGTTCTGCAACTTACTTACTTGGAAAGCCAGTCTAGATGTGAGGGGCTTGATAAGAGTCAAGTTAGCCATTTTGCCTCCAGGAGTTTCCAATATCTGATTAGTGGAAGAAACGTTTAACATCAGAGACAAAAAATCAAAAAGAGAATTTGCAAGGTGCAGAACTGTAGATCCCACAGAGGATGGTGCCACTTTGTAGTTTGCTTTGCATTTAGGGCCCATTCACATCAGCCATTTTTATTTAAAACCTAGTCCGTTTGCTCAGAAAGTTTGCATCTTTTGGGGTATTGTGAATGCCAAACGAATGGTGAATACTGATATGAATCAGAGAATCCTGATCAACCCAAGACCGCTCTGATGCAGCTCCATGTTAAGCTGTTAAGTACTAGAAACCCAAGTTGTTCTGCATTAACCAACAGATGAACAAGTTTAATTCTTCGTTGTGTGTCTTGCCTTCTCCAGTAATTCTTGGTGCAGCCCACTCTAGTGGACAGTGGAACACGTTATTTAAAAAGTCTGATTGGTTTCAGTCATGCCGTGTGAACTCGGTCCGGAAGAATGTTGCTCCTCCCAACTGAACCGAACTGTAACAGGGAAGGGTGATTTACTGAAGGAGAAGACAAGACACACACAAAAAAAGAAAACTTGTTCTATGCAGAACAACTTGAGTTTCTGGTACATAACAACCAAACATGGAGCTGTTGTGTTCACCCACAATACTGTGCCGTAAACCCACAATGCACTTTGTTTTGTAGTCCGCTTGCGGTATTTGGTCTACGTGAAGCGGACAGAGACCCGCATTTGTAGGCAGACCAATCTGCTTCTTTGATTCGAATCAAAATTTGTATCCCAAACGATTCAGACGTTCCCAGCAAACAGACTTGTATTTGAATAAAAAAAGTCTGGTGTGAATGCGCTGTTAGCAGAGGTTGAGATACCAGAGGTTTTAGTGTCATGTGTGTGACAGGAAGGGGCGGGGCTAAAGGGGTGGCACCTCAGGTGATTGACAGGTCACTGGAGGAAGACGACAGAAATGTCTTTTCAGACATAGATCACCAGTGTCACTACATCAGTTTAAGGTAAATTTTAAAGTAGTTTCCTAATCAGTCATCCTTTAAATTATAAACATTTGGCTGCACATTTCTAAAAGAGATTTTGTCCCTTTGCAAGTACATCTACTAATGATATTTAAGGCTATTAACCTGATGTTAGCATAAAGCTACATAGCAGTGCTAATCGAATTAGATGGTAGCACTAGATTAGTTTTAAGATCATGTGGAGAAAACATGTCATATTTAGTTTTCAGTGAGTGTTTTTAAATATATTATTTTTACATTGGTGCTGAAAATAAACTATAAGGACCCTCAAGGAGAACCAAGTTACTTTTTTTTTAACAGATTTTAAAATAGCGCCGGCATTAAAAAGCAACCAGTAATTTTTTGTATTGGTAGATATAAGAATGACAAGAAGACTCCAGCCTGAGTGTCAGCAGCCCAACAGCTTCCAATGAGGAGCTGTCCACAGATATCATTGTGGCCAGACACAGCCCCCCTGAGAAAGTCTTACCCAACCTCTGGCCACCCCACATATAAAAGTCTAGCTCCACCAGTGGTGGCACAAAAACACCATTGTTGTTAGACATTCTCTACCTCATAAATGAAAGTGGCTTTTAAAAGTCATTTTGACAATTTTCTCAGCCCCTAGTTGATCAGTACTTTGTTGTAATTTAAAGTTGCAGTGGTACTTTTGTTCATAAGATTCCTTAAGACCCTCCATCTGTTTCACTTCACAACTTGCAGCATGAGTTGTGACTCCTTTGACATTGTTGTCTCCTTCCTCATGGAAGTCACGGTCAAAAAATTAAAGCTAAAAAACACACAAAAGGAAGGACACGAGCTCTTCGGAGAAATCTCTTTCAACTTTGTTTTCACAAGAAAGAACAAACAGCTGAACTCCAAATCTGTAAAAAAACAAACAAAAAACCATCTCTGTCCACAGGAGCCACGTTCAGACTCCATTTACAATTTGATCTTGGCTCAAGTTTTTCAGAGCGTGTTGACGTCTCAGAGTTGTGAGGAATCCCGAATCAGCAGCTTACAGCAGGGGTTTTAGTGATACAGTATTTACAAGGCATGAGGAAGTGGGAGCGCTGCAACAGACGGCACCGTACACGGCGCTTTCAATTATTTCTCACAGCATTCATGAAAATAGAAGCGCAGCAGGGAGTACAGTATGAACGAGCAAACTATAAAAAGAAACGCAGCTCCCAAAGCTAAAATAAATGGCGTTGTATGCTGTTGCTGGTGAGCAGCTCAGAATAGTGCATGTCTCAGAAAAATGATAGAAACAGTATGGTGGGGTGTGGACCGTTTGAGCAGCCATGGAGAAAAGTGGATGCATAAATAATTAGAGGAAGCTTGAAGTTTAGAATTGATTGCATCTTATGAATGTGTTTTGAGAGTGAAACTGTTCTGATAACCTCAGCAAGGTGCCTCACGCAAAAACCATTGGTACGATAAAATCCATGCTTAAATTTAAAGTAAGAAGGATTTGCAAGACGTTTTGGCAGCTTATGCTGATGACTGATGGGTGTGTAATTTCCTAGATATTTGATTATGATCTAAACTACTGACTTTACTACTACTGCTGGCCATTTATGCTTTAAATGACACTTTTACTCCTAGCATCATGAGGTTGGTGTGGCAATAAATACAACAAACCTGAGAGTAAATCTTTTTTTTCCTGGTCTCTGCATCATTATGTGTTTTGTTTTTCTTTATGCAGCAATGGCATATCTTTCTTTTCATATTGCATTATGGGTTTTTTTTCTTGCAGAGAAAAAGCTTGTGGAACCACCTTCTTGTGTGATCGATGATGGCGATACACTGTACAAGCATGCAGCCTCTTCCACTTTAAGGCGACTTGATTCAGTGTATCACACTTTTTTACATTTAATTTTAAATGCAAAACCCTTCACTCATCATTGCATCCTCTATGATTTAATTCAGTGGTTCCCATCTTGGGATCCCTGACCCCTCAAGGTGGTCCACAAGACTGCACAGAGTGTTAAAATTAAGGCCACATCCACAGAGAGATGAATTTAGATGTACCCATTAAAGTTTTTGTTTTTTTTGTCATTTGGATATTATCTTCTCATGGAACCAGTTTTTTAGGAGCTTGAAAGCTGTAATCTTTGAAAACCAGGTCTTAAAGTTCATAAACAGGGGTCATCAAAATCAGCCACTTAACAATTTTTTAAAACATATATTTTTTCTCAATACTACAAAAAAAAAAAGAAAAAAAAAGAAGCAACTTCACAACACTTTGTGCGAATAATTCATTTTTGTCCATGTCGCTATGGCCGTAGAGTAATTCATGTTTATCCTGGTAACTTTGATTTTCTGGGAAGGGGTCCACAGTTCTTTGGTTGCTGCATAAAGGGGGTCCTTTAGGAATTACGGATCTAGCTGACAGGACATGGCGGACCACTCGTAGACAACAACACTGGCTTATGTTTATCCAGAAAGCTGTCCAGGGTAAACTCCCAGAATATGTCAGTATCCTTGTTTCTGTCAGCTCTAGCTGTTTCCATCTGCACATCTCCAAGTGGTTGCTCTTGAATGATCTCTGCGTTTTGACAGACTTTGGCAAAACAGTGTTTTCCTACCGTGAACCACGGTGGTTGAGAAAAACTTGTTAATTAAATCTTAAGAGTATCATAAATGCAGAGGAAGGATGTACTGCATTAATAGCTGTCTTTGTTTCATTGTCTTTTGTGTTTCATATATGTCTTTTATATAGTTTATTTTTTTGGCTGAGACCTTGGCCTGGTTAAATAGAAGTAAAATAAAAATAAATAAATAAAATAGTAATTACTAGTTTAGTTAAAGAAACTGCTTAGTGTCCACAAAGATTTTTATTTCCTGATTTAAACAACATCTATAAAATATTTTGGCATGTACCTGCATTCTGACAGCTGTTTATAATTATATTGTTAATACTTATATTAAAAAAAAAGAAATAATCCTTGAATTTTAGGGGCCAAATTGTCATAAATAACCTCAGAGCCCTGTTTCAACCAGAAGTCAGTCAAATCATTAAAGCAGTCCATGCAGATCCCACCAGATTCAGTCATCAGATTCTTCCTCAACAGCTTCTGAAGGGTCTGCTGCTCCTGCAGGGGAAGGCTATATCTTTGTAGGTGGGGTATGACTGCACAGCTAAAATGTTTTGGTAGATGACAGCTTTTAAAATTAAGCAGTCAGGGGTTTTAATGTTATGGCTGACACACACCTGCAGCGTATCACTGTACCTCATCACTCATCTACAGAAACAGGTGACAAGCAGCTTTTCCTGGATCTGATCTCTTTTTCTTCTCTTAGATGAGATGCCGTTGAGAAGCTTACAGAGACTGTTTCCAAGCCTTCCCCCGTCTCCGTGGGACTACCCGCCCATCCACTCACAAACCCCCCTCCACTCCCCAACCTAATGGATCAAACAAAGGACATCATTTGTAGGCCAAGTCTTTTTCTGAGTGTGTCTCTCCTCGGCTCTGCATACCAATCCAATACAGCCCAAGGAAAAAAAAAAAAGCCATGCTGTGGGTCGTGTGTGTGTGTGTGTGTGTATATATATATATATATATAATGTGTGTGTGTGTGTGTGCATATGTGTGTGTTTCTGGACCGGGGGTTGGAAGGTCTGTTTGCCTCTCCGCCAAGCATCGATTTATCCTTTTCTCCAATTTATTTCTCCTCCTTGCCTCTACAATCCATTCAGATCTGCCTCTAGGGGAGGAACTTGGGGTAAAGACGTTGTCAGACCTCGCCGTTGCCTCCTAACACCAGCTCAAAACTCATCTATAGGCCTGTACGCCACTGCAAGGACATGTCGGCCAGGGACACACACAAACAGCTACCTGCTGCCTAACTGCAGACTTTTGTCTGCTGTAATTGGCCTTCTAATGCAGCATAACACACATACAGGAAAGGCTACAGGACTGTAAGAGGATGATGCAGAGTCCAAGTTTTGCAGCTGAAATACTGAAATGAGGAATGATTAACAAAATGTTCTTGAATTCTTAAAGAATTAGAGGGCTTTAACCTGTCTTTTCTTGCTGTAACAATTGTTTAAGCACATAGACTGATGTTTGATTGTTCCTCATTATCAAGCCTGGACTCAATGCATAAGCAGATATGATCAGAATTACAAAATCTCAAGTCCCTGATTCCACCGTCTGATCCCTATCTTTGCCTGTATGATTCTGACATTTTCAGATGTTATTACTCAGACTTGAGGATTTGTATCCCAAAGCCTCGACAGTGACGACTGAACAGAAAACGCTGCATGCGCACAAATCTCCAGTTGTAACCTTACACACATACACATGCAGATGTATGGCAGAGGTCTGGGAGCCATTCCTCAGTGTCACAATGAGCGACGCATGGCACATCCTTACACCTGAAGTTGATCAATGCCGATATGTCCAGGGGGAAATTGAAATCCATAGGAAATTAGGCGGCACCAGTGATTTATTGGTATAGTAAATCAGAGTGTGTGTATGATGTGTGAAATGTGTGTGTTCCAGCTCTGTGTTCAGTACCTTGCGTTTGGCTGGGACGGTAATGTCAGCAGCCTGAACTTTCCTGTCTCTTTCCATTTGGTAGATCCACCGAATCAGATCCGGAGGGGGAAAACGGTCCCTACGGTGCAACCCGGCGTTAGGGACTGGGTGATGTGACCCTATGGACACAATGCTCTGCGGGGGACCCTCTGAATAAAATAAAAAAAGGATGGAATGCAGTTAAAACATTATGTGTCTTTGCATGCATCTCCAGCTATATTTAAAGGTCCAAATACATTTTTAATGAATGTTATATAGCAGCCATGAAAAAAAATAGCTCTAAAGAAGTTTTTTCCCTTTAAAATAATCACATCATGCCTTTAAATGGCTTTAATGTTTGGCCACACCTGTGCCTCAATTTGGATCTATAAGTATGAAGATTATTCCCTGCCCTACTGCAACCGCTTACCTTCAAATATTGAAAACTTACATAATAAATCAATTCTTAGTAAGAGAAAGAAGAGCAAATCGTTCTGCATCGTTCTCGAAAATGTGAGATGCATGTTAATTATCAATGACATGATTAGATAAACCTTATTTCTAATCAGCAGCTATGACAAGTCCCACCCTGTAAATTGACGGGATTAGTTCCTCAGTTATTCATGTATGACATCTTGGCTGTCTCAATTCATGTTTCTGATGCTGTTATTGGTACACTTCAGCTCCATGAAGTGTTGACTGTTTATTCAGATAAGGCTGTTGTATGTTTTCTAACAAGTAAAAAGAAAATGAGGACACATTAACAGGGTTTAAAACATGCATTTTATTTAGTGCAAATTAAAAGGGCTTTTAAGGATAAGATATAAATTAAGCAATGGTAAAATAATGAAAAGCTCTTTCTGACAGATTTTTTTTTATATATCTCTTGAAACCGTTCATATCTGCACAAGTTTCAAACCTTTTATTCAACACTAAAAATTACAGTCCTGAAGATATTCATCACTTCAAATCCTGTTTTAATATTTTGTGTACACTGTATCTGGTGCAGTGATGAGCTCTTGTGCCGCACAGCATTAAGTTCTGGGCTTGAACCTGCTGATTAGCTGCCAGTGAACATCGTCTGCTTCTGTGAGTTGGCTTTATAATGGACTACTGACCTGTTCATAGTGTAACCCACCTCTTTTAACACAGTTTGGTTCCCTCTGGTCAACTTTCCCTCCACAGGATAAAGTGTGAACTGCTATTGGATGGATGGATTTCTATTCTGCAATCTTCTCTTTATATTAGTTTTCACTGTCAGTGGCAGAGTGAACTCACATTTTCAGTGTAGAATACAAATGGCCAACTTTTTACCTTTTCCTTGGTTTGATCATTTATATACACTACCTGGCACTAATATTTTGTTGGACCACCTTTAGATTTGATTACAGTAGCATTATTTATTGTTTCAATAAGCTTCTGCAATGTCACAACATTTATTTCCATCCAGTGATGCAGGATTTTTTTTTTTTACCAAGATCTTGTATAGATGATGAGAGAGTCCGACCACTGTGCAAATCCTTCTCCAGCACATCCCAAAGATTCTCAGTGGGGTTCAGGTCTGGACTCTGTGGTTCAGGTCAGGACTCTGTGGTGACTCTGAGCCACTTTCACAATCTGAGCCTAGTGAATCCTGGCATTGCCATCTTGGAATATGGCTGTGCCACCAGGGAAGATGGAGTACCCTTCTTATTCAGTATATTCAGGTAGTCAGCTGACATCATTCATTGAATTCATAATGTTGCTGAACCTAGACCTGAACCTAGACCTGACCTACTGCAGCAACCTCAGATCATAGACTGTCCCACAGGCTTGTACAATAGACACTAAGCATGATGGCTGCATCACTTCATCTACCTCTCTTATCAGACCACATGACTTTCTTCCATTGCTTTTTTTCTCCAGTCCCACTGATCAGTGGTTATCTTATAGCTACACAACTATTCAGTCCTAATCCCGAGTCCCCTTTACATTTTTCATGTGGAAATGTTCTTACATTCACTATTAAACACAGCCCTGAGTTCTACTGTTGTTTTTCTTCCATTTAATTTCCCCAAACGTTTAAATGATTGCTGATCACCATCACTCAGGACTTTTCTACGACCACATTTCATCCTGGAAAACGATGATTCCCCACTATCCTTCCAGTTTTTATAATGCGTTGCACAGTTTTTAACCCAGTTTTAGTACTTTCTGCTATCACCATAGATGTTTTCACTGCTTGATGCCGATGATTTGACCATTCTTAAACAGACTAACATCTTTTCCACAACCACAGGATGTGTCTTTCCACATGGTTGTTTAAGAAATGAGAAGCTATGCATCAGTGGGGTAAATAACTTGTTGCCAGCTGAAAGATAATCTCCCATTCAGTAATTATCTAATAGGAGGCTCATACCTATTTAGTATTAACCAAATAAGGGACTTAAAAAGAACTTATATCAACAAGGATTCTTCATCAAAATTAAATAAAGTGACAGTCTGCAAAGATAGTTTGAAACTTGAAAGCTCATGTTGCTTATGTGCACATGAACTGTGGCACTGTAGCTGGAAAAACTTTTAAATGACTCAAAGAACCTCCTTCATGTTTTACCTTAACCCCAAGTCAAAGTTTTAGTCCTAAACTAGTCCTATCTGAGAATGAAACATAATTTATTTTTCATTGTAAAACTAGGTAAAACTTTAAAATAGGTGAACTTATAATATAGAAATACTGCACATCCGATACTGAGTTGCTGTTTGAGTCTCTCAGGTTTTAATGTTCAAGTAAATCCGGGAAGGTTTTCTTGAAAATAAAACAGAAATATTGTGAAGAGTGAATCCCTCCCAACGCATTCACTTAGTCCCACATCCCTATGCTTTTTTTTGTCCAGGTACACTGCTTGTGTTCCTCTATCTTGTTTTTGTCCTGCTTTAATTGCTTTTTTTTCCTTGCAGAGAGGAAGAAAAGACAACAACAAGGCAGTGAGGGCTGCAGCTAATGGAGAGGCTGTAATTGTGAATGGGGGCATTCATCTGGAGACATCATCCATGAATTGCAGCGCACAATACCCAGCGCCAGGCTGCTCAGATCACCAACCAAACACACACACACACAGACACACACACTGAACCCTCAGATCACTGATGCTCAGAGGAGGAACGTAATCACACATCCGCAGAGAGAGGGAGAGAGAGGAGAGGAGCTGGAGGGGAGGATGGGAAGGAGAGGGGATAAATTCTACAAGAGGGGAGGAGAGGGAGGAAACGAAATGGTGAAATTGATGTTTCCTACCATTTGATTTGGGCCATGGAGCCCAGGAGGCAGATCAGATAGAACTATTTCTACACACACAATTACTTATAAAACACATATACACACAAACATAACATGAAGTACTTGCTGGCCAGCACTTGTGCATGAAACAAAACAAAGCCTGCATACATATATACACATAAATATAGGTAGGTGCACACATTAAAAACTATAAATGCTTTTAAAGATTATTTTTATAACTCATAAGAGCTCTGAGAGCTATTGTTTTTTTCTACCTGCTTAAATAAGTCCCACTGAGCCGAACAAACACACTCAGAAAAAGCTAAAAAAGACACAACAAAGCTGATGGTATAGAAAAAGAATAAAATGACACTGTCATCTTGGTGAGGCGAGACAAGGTACCTGTCAGCATGGTGCCTCCTGCTAGTGCAGAGAAACATCAGGAAACAACAACTCAATTAAACACACCATCCCTGTTCAATTACTGACACATAATCACAGCAATTTACCTTCACAAGCTTTACCGTCACCAAGCAAACACACATGGAGGCAAGCGCACTCAGAGAGGTGGAAAAGACTCACAAACACACACATGAACACAACTGGATGCTGGAACTGGGGCTTCATCATACACATCTAGAGCGTGAAGCTTGCCAGGATAACTGCTGTACAACAGACATGAGGTTTATTTAAGGAGACTTATTTACTGTGTCATGATGTTGTAACTATATTTTCATATATAGGTCTGAACAAGTCTGAAACAATATATCCTACATTTACAACTATCACATATTAGGTTATATTTAAGAATCCTGAGAATCTAAAACTATTTGATACCAAATTTAAGGGAATCTGGCAATTTTGTTAATAAGCAGGAATAATCCTAATTTAGGCTAGAGCAGTTTGCAGAATATCAGTATAAATGTTTGTGATGGAACTGAGTTTAAATATCGTACTTAAAAAGTCAATCTGAAACAGGACAGTAAGTCTAAAATAGATTAATCCACATTTAAATGTTTTTTCTATATGGTATAACTGGGCGGCACAAAGCCCTGACTTAACCCCAATGCAAGATGTTTGAAATAAAAGCAAGAACTAGGCCTTATAAACCTGAAAAAAACCTACAGCTTTATTTATAACTCACTTTATAAACAACAAAGTTAACCACAGTGCTACAATGTTTAACATCAAATTAAAATAAAAACAAATAAATGCTAAATAGCATCTGAAGTACTTTAAACATTACAATACAATAAAATAAAATAATTAAACTAAAAGGTCAAAAAGCTTTAGTGGTAGAAAAGAAACATATCCCTGCATCCAGGATCTAAAAGGCTAAAGAAAGAAAGTTGTAGCAGCACATGAACAGCTGTGGAGACAAGATTAGATGTTGAACAATTAAATAAAATGGGTAATTATTTGGCTGACCTCATATTCTGATTGTTTGTGCAGATACTTTTAACTACACACTTATTAAACAAAAATTTTTACATCAGGTTTACAAAAGTTATCAATAGCTATGTACTAAATTAATAAGAATTACATGGCATAACATCATTTTATTTTATTTGTTAACACACATAGATGATATCTCATAATAGGAGATGACACATTATTATTTGATATTGAGTAAAGTCCAGGTATGTACTTTCATGCAGCATTCTTATCTGAATGCTAAAATATGAAGCCGCTAGTTAGCATAGCATATCAAAAAATGATCGGCTAAACAACTAGCAAAACCAAAAGGAAAAACATTCAGGACCTCTAATCATACTAGTTTAAATATTTTTATATTTAGAATATGTTTTGTTTTGTTAATGTTACTTTTTTAATAAAAAAAAAGTTTCCTTTTTGTTTCTTTAGCTACATTAAGCTAATAGCCTGCTAGCTTTAGCTGTATATTTAGCACACACAATTTCTTTTACGTTCATGACATATAATCTAAAAATGCATTCGAATATATTTTCTACTTTTCAAGGAATTATAATCACAAAGTTTTGACTGTGGGTGATGTTGAGAACACAGTGTGGCAAACTTTCACTAAATAATATCACGTGGAAGAAAACGGAGGAATAGCAGTGAGAACCTGTGATTGAGTCAATTATATGCGTGTGCGTGGACAACAGGTTAGATCCAGGCATAGGGAGGGATACATGGATGGATGGAGAGAGAAGGAGAGGAGGAAGGGGGGCAGCCATTGATTTCTCAACAGAGAGATCAGCAACTTGACGGAAAGAGAAAAGGGAGCAACCGAGCAGAACTCACACTCACACAATCACGCGCACACACACAAAGGGGAGGTCCCACTGTGGCCTTCGGGTGAAATTCCATCACTTTTCAGGTTTCCATTTATAAGCTCAAGTACTTTTATGGCTGAAAACATTAAACATCAGTAAATATGTTTAATGTTTAGTGTGTTTGATAAAAGGGAATAAGAGAGTTGTTAACAAATATTACTTTGTCAATTTTTCAATATGTGGCTTATATTACGGTGTAAGCCAGCGAAGAACAAAACAAAAAGTGTGAAAAACTTTAACAGCACTTTTGTTAAGGCCCTTGACTTTTTCTGACAATCTATCAAAAGTCCATGATATTCCAGGACCTCCATGACCGCTGGGAACTCCTGCTGACAGAGATCAACGAGCAGAATGTGGCTAAATGTCTCTCTTCCAGCATGCCTCAGTAATTCTAACATCCCTAAAATCCCCAACAGGGACAGGGAGGACATTGCCGTGGCTTTATGCCTGTGTTGCTAACGAGGTGTGTGTGGAGGTCGTGTGCACCTGGGGAGGAAGTGGTGGCATTGAGGAGGGCTAGCCAGGAGTCACACTGTAATTACACATCACAGTCCCTATGGTCAGTCGACTGACTTCCTCTGACCACAGAGCTGCAGCCATCATGGCAGGGGGCGGGCAGGTAGTGGTGAGAGTGCATGGTTTGGAGGTTTTAGCACAATTGTGATAAATTAAATGTAATGAGAGTAGCACATTTCAAATATCTCCCTTCAACTTCTCAATTAGTTTGTTTATTTCTCACTTTTTAATTAACTCGTGTGGAATAATTTGGCTCTTAGTGTTTTGAAGTACGCTCTGCACATATGTCACACTTCTATAACACCGTTGCCTGCATGCGTTCACCTCAGTTTGCTGACTGGCTGACACTTTCACATACCGTGCGTGTTCTTGTGTGGGTGGAAGGCGCCGTAGAGGATGAGCGTAGCGCTAAGCAAAGCTCCTGCAGCCTCCTCTTCACTCGGCCTTGTGCAGCTCCTCACTGCGCCTTTGTGGTCAGTCACCTGGAAATAAACACAGCAGCGAAGCCATATTTTTACCATTAAATAAAGAGTTAGGAGATTTGATAATTAAATTAACCTGTTGCACAAACTTAGTATACCGTTTTCTTGTTGGCGACACTTGACTGCAGAGATGTTACACTAATAAAAAAAGTCCTTAGTGGAATAAGGTTATCTTGTGTCATTAATTTAATATAAAACAAACAAACAATAAAAATAGATAGAGATAGCATTTTAATAGACTTCCCAGCATGAACTGTTGATGATTAAAAATTTCCAAAGGCTCCAGAGATCATTGTTTGCCTAAGAGCAAACAATGCTGAACATGGAGTTAAAGGTGAATACACTTTTTTTTTCTGTCTTGTTTTACATTGTTTGTCTCTGTTTTGGCCCTGTGCTGTACACTATGTAGAAAACTACTATGATTCTGTCTTTTAAAACTTGTATATGTTATTGAGTCTATTATGCAGACACAATAACATATACAAATGTGCAATACACGATTTACACATGTGTAAACCACTCTGTGCCTGACTTTGGATACTTTCAACTGTATTTTCAAATGCACACACAAATATCAAACAAGTTTGAGCATGTAAAATGACTTTTGATTAGCACACATCATAAATTACACAAATATTCATATTTTACATGGACATTTTTACCTTTAGCGATATGGATGTGATAGTTTTGATATTCAAAAGGATTCAGTGCAGACAAATTATTAAATGTATGTGCATGCATCACCTGATGCGCACAGATCAGATAACATCTGTGCATGGATAAGCTTGTGTGTGCATGGCAGGGGCGTGCACAAAATTTAGTGTCCTATGTACAAGCCATCTTGGTGGGCCCCTATGTGGACTTGATCGATAGTTCTCATGAATAGTTTTCTCGTGGTAGGAGACAATGATAATAAATATGACCTTAGTTTAACCTCTAAATAACAAAATGGCTCCTCTGGATACAGTCCTGGTTCATCTGGCAGACACTTTTCTGCATTGCTGAGCCTCTCACTGTCTTCCTGTTCCTCTTCTTTCCCCTCCCCAACCTCCTCACTACCTTCAGAGCATCTTCTCTTTCAGTTTATTCACTTGCATCTTTTATCTCACACTCTCTGCTACAAAGAGGACAGAGTCCATGCAAGCTAGATAGACAAGATTATCTTTACCTGCTTATAGCATAACATACAATAGAATAAAACTTTTGTAAATTCGAAAAACTTAACGGCCTACATGGATTCACCTCGTCTCACATCCTCAGTGATCATCTGGACATGATGATGGACTTGCTTCTGCTTCTGAAACTGAGGACCATGTGGTTCATGAAGCTAATATTTGCTAAGACTAAATTTACAATGTTGAAGTGGTACTCAAAGGTCCAGTATATATGATTGTTATGCAATAAATGCATTTGCTAGGCTACACCAACAAACACACGAGTCATGTTTAGTAATGTACTTTCTTTCTGACTATGAAATTCTTTTACTCTGTATCTTATAACATGCAGGCTCAAAGTTGAACTTTTTTTTTTTATTGTGACGTCTGTAAAAATCAAATGTTTTGCAACTTTGATGAATTTCTGATAGTAATCAATCTGTGTTGTCCCTAAATTAATCCTAACATGTTCAGAAAACTGCTACTGCTATCAGCTCAGATTGTGTGTTAGTTCAGGTGATGCTCACCTTTTATCTCTAAGAAAAAAAAAGAAGCTGCTGCCCTCAATTAATTTTCCCATTCTGTTTTTTTCTCCCCATTTTCTTTGGGAAATACATGACTTTCTCTTGTGGCTGTGTGCCTGCCCTCTAAGACTGGGCAGATTGATCCAAATATTGATAGTATCGATACCAAGGCTAGTATCACTATCATTCAATACCAGCAGAATGAGATTGATATTTTTCTTGCAAAGGGCTTTGGTGGTAAAAAAACAGAGAATTTTAACGAGAGCCAACCGACAGAAGGTTTTGCTTTATTTTAGCTAATTTGCACTGTTGACTTTATTTTTCTTAAACCATTGTGTATGAGAAAAGGGAATAAGAGAGTTATTTTATTTTGTTGCATTGTGGATGTTATTAGGGTCCGAGCCATACGAAGTATGGAAGGACCCTATTGTTGAAATGTTTACTATTATTGTCACCTTTTTGCGTGCCCATATAACCCCCTAAACACCCATGAAAAGTTGTGAAAATTGGCACACACATCAATCCCGGCGAAACTTAGATATCCTAAGGGTCCACATACAATTCAATTGAAAAATGACTCGACAGCGCCACCTAGTCACGAAAAAAATCCCCAAATGAATGGGGTCCCGAAAGTCTACTTCGACGCACGAACACGAAAATCGATACACATGTGTAACACCCCAAGACGAGCAGAAAAGTCAATCAAACAGCCATTGTCATGACAACGGGTTACCCGCCATCTTGCCGTTTACAGACATTTTTTTCCCTGTTTTTTCCACTTTATACACATCGTATTTGAATAAACGAACTAGTCTGAGGGGATTCTTGCGATTGACTCCAAACTCGCTGGGAAGCTTCCTGACAAGTTGGGGACCAAACGATATTCAAATCTTTCTAATAGGAGAAAGGTTTTTTCGGTGGCAACCGACGGAAAAAAACCTTCTCGCCATTAAACATGGTTGGCTAATTTCTGCATAGAAATACATGGGATCTGCACCAAAGTTGATAGCATCGATACTTGTTAGGTCCTTAGCACACTACATTCACTAGCTAGTTGAATAAGCACGTTACATAGCATGTTAGCTAGCATATTAGCATGCTAGCAAAAAATGCTAACTAGGTAATTCAACATTTTACATTCTCAGCTAGTCATTTTAGCATATCACCTTGTATGTAAGCATGTTAGCTAGCATGCTAGCATGCTAGCCAAAAATGCTAACTAGGTAGTCAACATTTTACATTCTCAGCTAGCCATTTAAGCATATTACCTTGCATATAAGCATGTTAGCTAGCGTGCTAACATATTAGCATGTTAGCCAAAAATGCTAACTAGGTAAATCGGCATTTTTCTTTCTCAGCTAGCCATTTTAGCTTATTACCTTGCATATAAGCATGTCAGCTAGCATTCTAACATGTAAGCATGTTAGCCAAAAATGCTAACTAGGTAAATCAACATTATACATTCTCAGCTAGCCATTTTAGCATATTTCCTTGCATGTAGGCATGTTAGCTAGCATGGTAACATGTTAGCATATTAGCAAAAAATGCTAACTACGTCCATCAACATGACAGAATCCCTGCCACTTCAATAAGAATATTACATAGCATGTTAGCTATGTAATATGTAATATGTTACATAGCATTTTAGCAATTAGCATGCTAGCAAAAATCATTACACAGGTCTGGGCCGAGTTAAGCTAAATAGGTGTACATGACGGCTTTTATTTTTATTGTTTACCAAAAAAAAAGAAGCTTAAATTTAAAATTCTACTCTGCCAATAAGTATAATAATGAAAATTTTTTATTTTAAAAAAGTCTTTACGTTTTTTTTTTAAATATAATCATAATCATGGCAAATTATTAAAGTAAAAATCACTAAATGAATTTGAAATTTCATGCAAAAAGCATCAGTATCATATCGGTATTGGCAGTACTTGTCCTGGATTTACTTGGTATCGGATCAATACCAGAATTTGACGTATTGCCCAGTAGTGATGTGTTTCTTGAGTTTGTTTCTCGTTCTGTTTTGTGGAGTTGTTTGCTGTTTTTTGTCCATTTATGCAAAATAAGACTTTTAAATAAAGAATAAATGCTTAAAAGGAGGCAAATATAAGGCTTCTCGTAAAAATGCTGAACACAAACAAGTTTTCAAAACAAAATTCATTCATTTTTGCGAAGTAAAGGTAAATTACGGGGCTAAAAAGAATGCTGAATTAGGAGCCCTTCCGGAGCCAAAAAAAAACGCTCTTCTTTGGGAGCTGAGCCAACTTCCCATCACTATTGCACAGTCCTACTGCACTCTGTGTATAACTGGGTTGAACAAACTGGTGCAGGTGTGGACTAAACCCCTTTGCAAAACTTTAGAGGGGTAAAAGGAACCTCATCCATCATTGTTAGCGCAAAATTAATACTCTCTGTACCTTCATTCAGGCAACCTGATTAAAAATTTTAAAATGCAACATTCAGGGTTTTCAAAGGCCCCCACCTGGCAGTGGGTCCAGGGTTAATAGTACTGTTTTCCCCACCAGTATGACGCCACTGCATGTGGGATTTTGAGACTCGTTTAACACACTTAGGCTGTGTTCAAATGTCCACCCTACTCGCTAACCCAGGGTTCTCCAATTCGGTCCTACGAGGGCCGCAATCTATCAGGTTTTTCATGTATCCTTGCTTCAACACACCTGACTCTAAGTAATGAGTCATTGTGCAGAAATTGATTGGCTGTTAGATCCATGTAATTTTATGCAGGTGTGTTGAAGAAGGGGATACATGGAAAACCTGCTGGATTGAGGCCCGCGTAGGACTGAATTGGAGAACCCTAACCTAACCCCTTGCTCTCGACATGGGGCTGCACTATAAAGCACACTACATTGTGCACTCATTATCTTGGCAATTCGGACACGAAGCTGCCTAATTTTCCCCCGCCGCAGACCACATAAATACCAGCCGTCACCACGGCAAGCACAACGCGCGTCAAGATGTCATTCCAAATCCAATCCAAAGTTGTGTGTAAATATTTTTATTTTTATTCCTTATGTTGCATTTTATTCTTTGTTGTATATCTATTCAATAAAAAATGTTTTTTCGCCTCCTTGCACCATGTTGAGCTTCAGCCGGCAATGCATTGTGGTCTATATTGACCCGTCTAGTGACCATCGATGCTCACTACTTTTCAAGATGCATTGTGGGTAATTTTGAGTGCCGTACTTTTTTCTCTTTGGACATTCGGACACCCTTATAAAATGGCGTGATCCCTATATAGGGCACTATGAAGGGAGTAGGGTGTACATTCGGACACAGCTTTAGACTCCTCAGTTTCACAAATACATGGTGCATTTAAATACTGTTGAAAAGCTGGGTCATTTGGCTTTTTAAGTCCCACTACTGAACTTTGGCAGATTTTCTCAGTTAGCCGCCTCCTAATGATGGCTAAACCATTAATCTTGCATCCTACGTTTACTCTGAGCTTTCTCCAGTGCGTAAAAGTTGTGTTTTTCTTGTCATGTATTGCTTTGTCTTTTTCTTTCTTTCTTTTCCACTCTTCCTCCAAGAACATTCTTTTACATTTCTTTGATGAATCAGCCACGGTCCATATCCAGTTGTTTCTATGTGACACGGCTTCCCAAATAAAAAAAGATTTGTAAAGTGCAATGACGGGTCTGGGAATGCACATAATAAATGTCACTGTGTCAGGAAAATGAGTCACAAAGTTATATCATGCGACTTTAATCAGATTCTAGCATTTTTTCTTCTATAGTTATCACATCTGTAATGTTGGTGGTAAAAATCTGTGTGTAAATAATAATGTTTCTGTAGTTTGTAATGGAAAGTCATTTGGGTTCAAATCACCTGATTTTTTAGTTTGAAAAAGTCTGATAATTTACAATGTAGAAAAAGTAATTTTTTCCCAAGACTGAAAGAAAATGCAATTGTTTTGTTACAGTGTTTAGTTATGGGATACTTGAGTCATGATATCATGATAAAGTAAATCAGATCCTGACCAAAGTTTAGCAAGATTACTGACACAATGGTAATTTCATTGTGCTTTCTTGTTTTTTCTCGAGTCTAATGAATTCTACTGAAGGTCCATCGAAGGACAGCAACTGCTAACTGCTTCAGGCGTGTGGTATTAGTCTATGATATATAATATACTTAGCCCTAATAAATCCAATTATTGTAGCTATTAAGGATGGGTTATCCACCAACATCCTGACAAAGTGAGCCATTCCAGTAGTTTTGATTGGAATGAGAAGTCCCAGATGCTATGGTTTGTCTTTCTCTGACAAGTTACACTGGTTAAAAATAGACAGTGTCATGCTTGGTGCTCATTTCTGCCCCTGTCTGACAGACATGCATGGTATGGTCTGATTCTAGCTTTAGGTTGCAGCAGAGGTGAGACTCCTGTCATGTGAGGTTGAGATGAATCAGGACTGAATCACAAATTGAAACTTTACACTAAAAAAGTAGTAAAATTCTTTAACAGAACTTTTCTTAACTTAATATGTTTCTCATGAGGATTCTTTTCATATAGTGCAGAAACACAGATCTTCCTTTTAAAGGTGGATTTAAATTAGATAGCAGCCAGTCATGCAGACGTTTGGAAAACTGTGTTGTGGAGTACAGATCCAAAGGCAAATTTTTGCAGCTTTGCATTAATAGATAAATCCAACGTGCTGCTTGTGTTAAGCATGCTTTCTGCAAGCTGATGTCTGATCTTTGAAGTTCATGTACAGTTGCATGTGAGTAGATTCAACAGTAACAAGACATTGGTGCACATCTGTCTCATCAGTTATGTGATATTCCCAGTTAAATTTTTTATTTCTATCAAATCAATAATGAAACTCTGAACCAGGGTCTCCAATACTTGGATCAAGAACTTCAGCTAGTAAAAAGTAAGATGTAAAACAAGATGAGAAGATTTCACATCTGCCCACAAAAACTTTACTCTGAAAAACCAGCATTACATAACTATCATATCTAAAAATAGACTAAATCTTTAGTAAAGAGTTATTCAAAGACAGACTCATTCCATATCAGCTCTAAAGATATGCCATACCATCATCTGTGTGTGTGTGTGTTTTTTCTACAAGGTGTTTTATGTGCGAGTTTAAGTGTAAGTGCTCTGAGCAGATCAGAGGCCAGGCATGGCGCCCCTCCAGCAGAGAGTTGCATTGATTTGTTGTTGGTAAACAAACAGCTGGATACTACAGGTGGATCAATAAGGCCTGCATGCCTCCCAGCATGCCTCTCTACCAGCCTGACAAGCTGTAACCTTGCTGTCGCTGGGAGACCTCATGAGTCCAACATTTTAAACTGCCAGCTTGTTTTTTTTTTTTTTTAAATTGAGCTGAACTTAATTTTATACATAAAGTTGCTTTCCTAACTCAAGGACCGATGAAAAATATCACTTTGACATGTTTTAGTGGTGATGTTTGCTGCATCTTCGTGAAAGATCAGCTCCAGGCTATAAAACGATGACAAACATTTCAGAAAAAAACAAACCAGCTACGATACCACAGGCATGATCAATTCATTTCTTTGCCTTCACGGCAATTATGAAAGCTCTACAGGCAGAGACAAACCAAAGCTTGGAAAAAAGAGAGAAAAAAAGGAATAAATGATTTTTAGACAAAGGAGAGACAAAGAAAATAGATGGATTAGCAGAAGCAGAGGAACAGAAGGGAGAAAGAAATATTTTCAAAGCAAGAGAGAAACTACAGACAGAAAGAAAAGAAGCGGAGGGGATTAGTGACGGCAGAGATGGCAGGATATGGATACGAGCGAGTCTCAGAGAGGGGAAAGTGAGACCCAATGATAGGGGAAGAGCCAGAGATGAGAGAGGAGTTCAGAAAGAGATAGTGAAACTGAGGTGGGTAAACAGAAGATAAAAAAAGACAGGACAGAGACAGACAGGGAGAGTGGGAGCATGATAGACAAAGAGAAATGAAAAGAACTAAAACAGAGAGAGGAAATAATACATTTAGCAAGAGAGGAGAAGACATTGCTGAGAAAGAAAAACAACCTCTTGTTTATGAAGCTGTTCCCTAAAAAGGATTGGCTCTGTTCCAGGTCAGCCTGATCCACATTTTTACAGCTGCTGTCATCACAACCTTCTACTACTCTGAACTACAGCTGATATGGGACAACACGTCACAGCATTTCCTCTAAAATTCAGATTTCCATACATTCTCATACTTCTAACTGAATAAACTTGTGTAACTTGAGGCAATGACACATGTTTGTAGATCGGATTTAGCAGCGTTCTCTGTGGGGGTGGAGGGAGTTGATTTGTTCATCCACTGCCATCTTCTCTGCAAATCCTAAATATAAAAAAGTACTGTGCAAAACTTACAAGCAACCCCTCGTTTTTTTTACATGTTGCAGAGAAAACTAAGAAAATTTTAGTTTTATTTAATTTTATTTATTAAAATGTGTTATTTCAAATGTAAATGCACTGCAATAGGCAAAAAGAGTTAGTGCAACTCTAACAAGCTTGAAGGTCAATTGTTGGTACAACTGTCTTTTTTGTTTAACACAAGCTGAACCCTCTAAGACAAGCTTTCTTGTAATTTCTTTAAGTAGTCTTCAGGAATAGCTCTCCAGGCTTACTGAAGGACTTTCCAAAGCTCTTCATTGGATGTTGGCTGCCTTTTGATCTCTTCTCTGATGAGCTCACAGTGATTTTTAGTCCAGTTCTTGTGTAATTTGGCACACCTCAGCCTTTTCTCCCATCAATGAAACTATTTCTGATGATGCTTCAGTGAAAAGGTGACGGACCAAGTTAATGTCCACATGCATCGCATCGGCCCTGGCTCAGCTCTGGATTTTCTTATAGACATCATTTTAAGTTACTGTTTAACACATTGAGCACCATGCTGAGCTGTGCCAAGATTTGGGCTTTTTTTAATTTATTTAAAAAAAAAATAAAATAGATGTAACTAAAGAAATCAAAACAAATTGTGTGTTCTTGCCACAGGCTGCGTGTAACAAAGATGCTGTGAGGGTGGCTCGGCTGAAAGTCGGACACAAACGCAGACATCAAAGTGTAAGTAGTTTATTCAGCGTCTCTAGTGGAGCAGGAATAATACCATACAATGATCTGATGCAGGTTAGAGGTTTAAATAGAGAGGAGACCAGGTGTGACGCTTTAGGCTGATAAGACGAATGACAGGAGGAGTCTAGAACCGGTAATCAGTAGGCTGGTGAAGATGAGCGGACTGGTAGAGGTGGAGCAGGCATGACAGATGTAAACTTTGTCTTCGTTAAGTTATGTGGTATTTGTCAACGCAACAGTAGCTCATCCTTTGCGTTAGAAGCCCTTTTTCTGCTTAAACAATTCATTGATCAATGTGAAGTGGCTGAAACAAGCAAAAAAGTAAAAATTTCCCCTCTGAAAAGATCAGGTGCAAGAACAGGACTGAAAATGAATGAAAAAGCATCAATTTTCCCAAAACATTACAAAACTTAAAGGCAGGAAAACTATAAATTAGGATTGCAAGCCTGTTACTTTTTCTAAGCAAAATATAAAGAAATACAGGGTGGATAATACTTTTCAGAGCACTGTACCTCTAAATATTTTTCCAAAAATGGCTTATATGTCATATAAAGGACACTCAAAGATTTTTCCTGGATCTTAAAGACTTTTAAATCTGAGGTCTCTGGAAGCCGAGAGCGGCCAGACTCACATGTTTATTTTTTAACACAGATACTTTGTTTTCTAGAGATAACAGACTATTCAAATGAAAGTTGTGAGGAGGCTGGAGCTGCTTCTAGTCCATCACAGAACCAACACAGAGAGACAAATCAGACTCGCAGTCACTCTTAGAGAGAATTTAGAGACTCAAATCAGCCTAACATGCATCTTTGGACTGTGGGAGAAATCTGGAAGAGAACCCATGCATACCTGGGGAGCACATTCAAACTCCACACAGGCTCCCCCCAGAAACCTACTTGTTGTTAATATATAAGAATTATAAAAATTAGATACTGTAAGTATGTACATTATTAAATTAAACTGGATTATATTGAGTGTATTTGTGGTCTACTGGGAGAATCACAAACCTCCTCCAAGCCCTCCTTCACAATATGGATGCAGCAGTCTGACCATGAAGAAGCTCTGCAGGGCTGTCAGGTGGGGGATGAGAGCTTAGCCATTATCTTCTTTACCAAAACCTCAACTGGTGGGTCCAAGGGGCATCCCAGTACAGAGCTGTTCTGTACTGGGATGCCTCAGTACAGCAAAGGACCCATGCTGACGTCATCCATCACTGATCAATACGTCCGATTTTACTTATCAAGTTTGACAAAGTGTGACGTGTCTGACTGTTGATTTACCAATCACTTATTCATATAATTACACATATACACCATGACTGTAGCCCCTCCCATCAGCTGTCATTGGGTCTGTTTTGATCATTAAAATCAGGTGTCATACACTTACTTTTGAACCCATTTTAATCATCTCGTTATCTCGAGAACACAAATTTCGTTTACTCAAGGATTACGTTAGCCGTCGTTACCAGGTTGTATCTGGTGTCCAACAGGAAAAAGGAAGTTGGTAGACTGCAGCAAAGGACTCAGTTTGTTTTCCTGGAATACACATAAGCTTCAAAATGAAATACTCCAAAAATGAACCTGTGAGTCTTGGCTGAGTTGTGAGAGTGAGGCAGTGTCAGATGGGAGGGGAGGAGGAGTCTTGCTGTGTCTACATATGTAAAGCAGCAGGGAGGCAGCAGTGTGTCAGACTGAGGCTCTGGCCCAACCTGGGCTCCTCGCTGCTCCTTCCAACACATCAATCATCCAAAACAGGGCCATCATAGCCCCACTGCATGCTGGGAGACACACAATTACAGGCGTGCATGCACTCTGCGGCACGCCCAAACACAAACATGAACAAACACACACAGGGTTGGATGAATACTGACATTTACACATACACAGACACACAATTGTGCAGTGAACTGCAAACACGCACTCACAGCAATGCGATTATCCGAACGAACAATCTGCAAAAAGCCAACACGCACACAAGCGCACACAGTTAACGAAGAACACAAACACATACAGTGCAAAGTGTTCAGGCACTTGGAGTCACACTCTTTTTGCCTCCCAGTCTAACACAAAGCACACAGAAACACAGAAATAGGTATCTTGTGCCCACAGGGTGCCCTCGCCCCCGACCATCTGTGACGGGTGCCAACACACAGTGGGTGATATTTACATGGAGGCGCCCCTCCCTCTCCTCCTTTTCACACACACACTGATAAATACAGACACACTCATAAAAAAAAAAAAAAAACTAAAAAAAAAAACCCACAAAGGGCCGCTCAGATCGCTTGATCTCCCAAAACTCATTAAACATGCAGATATATGCAAATATATGCACCTCTAGAAATCCACCTTGGGCCAGAGAGAATGAGAGAGTGTTTGTGTGTGTTTGCTTGAATGTGAGACGGATTCTGTTTCCACTTTAAGCTTTGACAGTGCATCTGCACAACTTGCTGCGGTGGAAAACAGTGGAGATGTTTAAAAGGTTAGTGGTGGTGCATCAAATTACAGCAAAACCTCACAAAATAACAAAACTGGATTTGAAAATGAAGAGTGACATCTCTTTTTAATACATGTCTGTGGGTCAGATTTACCCCCAGTCTCTGTGGCACAAGCTGTTTTAAAAAAGTGCAACACTGTCAGGATGAGTTAAAGAAGGGAGCTGATGAAAGGTGTAGCCCTGTTACACATGTTTTACATACAAAGAGCAAAATTTGGGGAGGCGAGCATTTGAACGAATCATGCAGTGTGGTTTATTACGGTTTCTGGTAGCTGATCTATAGCAGCAGGTGTTACACGATTAGAGGGCTGAAGTATGCAGTGATAGCTAGTTATTACTACAGGCCAGTTAAAAATCTTTTCCCTATTCTTGCCTGTGCAGCACATTAAGCTACACTTGCACGCTCTCCATGGTCCTGAACACAATGCCATGAAAACAATAAGAAATCAGAGGACAAAAGTTTAAGGACTCTCGTACGTTGGTTGAGGCAAAAAGCACAGCTTAAATATTTTAGCACCTTGACAGGTTGTAAGCAGATTATATTTGTACAAAAAGCAAGGGCTGCACGTGTCATTAGTAAATTACACACACCTGATCATGCAAATAAATACTAAGTTTCTCTGCTCTTGGTAGATTTCTTTTGTCATTAATGAAATGTTTTGGCTGCAATTGTGTTTGGGATCAGCAGAAGTGGCCACTAGGGCTGAGTCACAGTAAACAATATTATCATGGTATCGTTTTTGTTACTGATCGATTTCAATCTTGATCACAATAGAAATTTTGTTGTCACTTTCTAAACTACGCTAACAGGGGCATTTTCTATCAAAGGTGTAACTTATCTTATGGGTTCCTTGCTTTGTTTGCATCCTTTTCACATGATGACATGATGGTTTTCTCTGTCTGCTTGTGCAGCTGTGGCACCCAGGCACATATTTTCATGCTTTCTGCAGAGTTTCTGGGATAAAAACCTTTTCAGATAATAAAAAAATAAGCTGCATTTTCCCATTTTGGTGTTCAGTAGCTGATGACAAAGTTTGCACATCATATTAATCTGTTTGTTATGAGTTCGTATTAGTCATGAGCCCAAACTTCAATATTACTGATATAGTGGGACTTTTTTTTCCCTCACTTAAGGGAGGAAAACTTATCTTTGGTTTCCGCCTTACTCCTGCTTTTGTGGCTCTCTTTGGCTACATTCATTCTCTGCTATAGGCAGTTCATTTTCTCCCTTTTGTGTTTTCTTTCTGTTTAGCAACCAGTTCAGAGGAGCGCTACCACCAGCTACTGGACTGGAGTGGGCCGAGGGACACCCAGTTGGCTCTGTAGATGGATTGACTGAAAATGTCTCATGCTTAACACAAGGAGCAATGCAAGTTTAATAGAACAAATTCCTTGAATTTATCATTATCTATATAACTACATTTTATTATTGCAATGTGCTTTTATTATTGTCAAATCATTTTTAGAGTTTTCTGGATCTGGCCTTTAATTTTTAATTAAAATTAATCTAGTCTATTACACATTCTAGATAAAACATCCACGACACAACATTCTTTTCTTTAAGCATAAATGTTTTACTTTTGTTCTAGCAGGCATCTAAGGAATTATTCAGTAAATTGTCATCTTACTACAGAGGACCAAAATGCTATTTTTTTCCAAATAATCACAGAGCAAATCAAAACAGGTGGGAGACAACAGCTGATAACTTATATTGGGGGCCGCATGCATCGGTCAAACTGCATAATTATTCCTCTCCAGGTTATACTGTTATCAGTTAATCACTGTGTGTGTTTTGCTTGTGGAATCTTTTGCGGAGACAGGAGTGGAGCGACTCCAGAGGATGCACCTGGAATGACGATGGTAAATCTATGATCTGTCACTCACTGCCAGCCAGCATGGTTGTTTGTGCATGTACGTGTTTGTCTGTGTGTGTGTCCACAATGCTGCAGGCTAAATAGTGCCATTATTTTCCTGCAGCACTTGTCGGCTTCAGTCTCAAAGTCCTTTGGGAATCAGAGACGCTACTGCTCAAAGAGCGCAGAACACGTACACACACACGTACACACACACACTCAATGTGGGCATGTTAGTATGGGAGCCTGGTGGGAAGGAAGGGAGACTAATATATGTGTATTTATAATTTTAGTGTGTTTTTTCTGTGTGTATATGGGACAAGGTTTCTGTGAAAGTGGAGCACAATAATAACAGCCCTCCATCTTGTTCTTTGAAAACCTATTGTGTTGCGCAGAAGAAGCAAAGGAAAATGCTGCAAGTAGTGACCAATTAGGGGAGTTGTTAGGGCATTACACATGCACACTAAAAAAGCTTGGTTTACCGAAATAACAAAGAGGCATATTTCCCTCTCTTTTAATTTAGTTAGATTTTGTTATATCTGCCAAAGTCTTAAGACACCCATTACCCCTATGTCTGCCTCCATCTGGAGTCGTGCATATAAATGATGTAACCACTGATTGCAATGACAACTTTAAGGAAGTAACTTTGATATCATTTAAAGATAATACTTCTCACGAAAAAACCCACCAATCTCTCTTTGTCAGAGATGGATTTAGCCTAGACTGGCCAGCGAGGCTGGTTATCTGAAGTCTTAAAAAAACACAACAGCATCCTTATTAACTGAGTCCAACACTTACTATAAGACAGAAATGGATTGTTGGGCCACATTTGATCTGTTTCTTGTAAATAAAATGAAACATCAACATCCTGCATCATATAAAGCAAATAAAATGCAGCAACAGCAGGGGACTGAGTGAGAACCAAGGAGGAGGACGAGGGACGATCTCTATAGTTGTCATAGATACCGATGATTATATACTGTTGTTTTAAATATGTTGCCAAATCAGCCTGGTTTAAGTGCATACTGCACCCCGCAGTGTGTTTGTTGGGTGTCTATTCTCTGTGTGACTGCTTTCAGTGTTGTCTCTGATCAACAGTAAAAGCTCTGAGCTGAGCTGAGGCGCTGCAGATGGCGGTAGAAGCAGCACGGGGGAGAGCAGACATAAGAAGAGAGGCAGAGTGAGTTTCCAGCCCTGCGGTCCCATCTCCTTCACAGCGCTGGAAGGTCAGCTGAGCCTCGAGCCACAACACTCGCTCCCTTTTCACTTCAGATGCTTTTTATCCCAACAGAACCACACCACTCTTTGACAATTGTCATCATGACGAATCAATATTGACTCTCAACAGATGCCATCCCTACACACACACAACCGTCCACATGCATCCTGTGTTGCCCTTGAGTTTTAAAGCACTGATCCAGCAGATAGTCCAGTTAAAGTCTATTTCCAGAGCCTTCACTTTATAGTTTACCCTTCACTCTCTGCAATCTCTCTTTTCCATTAGCCCTGCATGTCCTCTATTTCTCTCTTTGTATCATTGTAGATTTAATTGCCATTGAAGCTTGTCAGAGACAATCTTTTTATAGCAACAAGAGAAAAAAATGTATAAAACAACATTAAATTAGCAAATCAAGCTATGTTTAAACTTCAATAACTATTTAGTTTAGAGTGAAAGTCGATGCCGGTAATTCAAAAGCTGAGCGGTGCTTATTGAACCCTGCTGCAAGTTCATGTGAAGATATTGTGCTTCCATATGTGCATGTGCTGATTAGAGCCACGCTAAGGCATGCAGCAGGTCAGATTTGAGCGTTAATTCGTTTTGTGAGCATCACCGCGACTCGTCTCGGCCCTCCGGTAATGAGCAGCAGCGAAGCCGCTATGCGGCTCGGATTCACCGTGCCTCTTCCCCGTCCCTGCGACACACTGGGCCCTGGTAATTGGTCACAGAGGGGACAGTAAATCTGCACGAGGACGTGGAAGAGACAGAAAGAAAGCGTGTGCGTGCTCGTGAGTTTGCAGGAAGAGGTAGGTGATAGAGGACAGAGGGTGGATGTCTTTCATCTTCACAGCTTTTTCTCTAGAAACCTCCAACTGTTTACAAGGACTGATGCCTATTTGCACACACACAAACACACATTACTACACAGAGAGAAAACAACCCCCCCCACTGCTACCACCCACACATATACAGTTAAATGACCTAAGTATGCTACTGTCTGTGAGCATGGATTCTAATCAGATGTCAGCAGCATTGTGTCTGTCAAACCCGGCCAAGGTTACTTAACCTTCTAGTCTTAATTTCCCTTCCATTTTAGCTCCTTCCTCCATATCAAACATCAGCACATCTATGAGAGCAGGAAAAAAAAAGGAAACGAAGAGTGCAGGGAGGAAAATGAAGATTGCCATGCTTGGCTGAAGCTCGGAGATGAAAGTATAGGATGATTCACTTTGCTATTGCAAAATGAACTGAACCAAGCTGAGCTGAGCTGTGATGGTCTGGGCTATTTTTAAACTTCTATACACCACAGCAACTGGAAGAGGACAATGTGAAGCAGAGCAAATCATTTCTATATCATCAGGGAACTTATGGGAAAAAGGGTTTCCAGGGGACATGTGTAAAAATCTGTATAAAAGCTATGCCAAGAAAATCTTTACCATTTTTTGTAACCATTGTCTTGATTCAATTCAAAGTCATATCAAAGGCAGTAAAACAGTACAAAAGCAAAAAAAAAAAAAAAATGTTGAATGAAATGTTTCAAATGTGTTATTATAACACTGTATTATTAAATGATAATATCCTAAAAGTTCACACGTGTAGAAGTGGTTCTGTGAGGCTACACTAAGGTACCATTTAAGTTCAGCTTTCTAACATTTTCTCACTGTAAATGACATGGTGCACATGTAAGGCAGCACCTGTAGGGTCCACAGGCCTTGTGGATGCTCCCCCCAGCAGTGCACCGTCATCAGGGTCCAATTCTTCAGGCCTGCAGTGGAGGCGTCATTGGGGCGCGTATCCAACAGCAGAGACACCGTGCCACCCGGAGACTCCAGGCTTATGGACAGGTCACCGCGACACACCGCGTTAATACTCACTCTCACCTGGTGAGAGACAGGTGGCAAGAAAGAAAACATGGTGAGGTATGAACACAGAAGGGGGCAGTCTCAAGGAATTTTATGGTCTTAGTTAGAAGATTTATTTTTTGTTTAATAAATCATAACATTTATTGTATAAATTGGGGCCCAATTTAGAGCAAAACGGACAATAAAGCAGACTTTACTTTAGCGAAGGGGAAATATGTGATTGAGAATTCACAGCATGCAGAGCTATAATGGCTGGCTTCAAAGAGCAAGATAGTGGTGGCCAAGACAAGAATCTACACACACCGCTGAGTGCTGAGTGGCTACATCCATCCAACAGTGTATCAGTGAGACAAGACTAACTAAGAACAGAAACTGGTAAATTAACTTGGTTTCCTTTGTTTTTTGTTTTTTTCACTGTACAGGGGACAGCATGGGATGCTGTATGTGCAGTACAGAATGTCTTTGAAATTATGATAAGCATGCAGTTTTGTGCATTTTCTAAGTTAGATAACATGGTGTTTAACACTTCTTCATGCTAAACATGATGTGATTTCTAGCAACCAGTGGATGAAAGCTTCAGTAACCTGATGCATGAAATCTGTGTTCACTGTTGGAAATGAACTGTACTCTGGAAGAAAACAAGCAAGTGTTTGTCTGCTGTATCTGGGACTAAGAACTTTAGATCACAGTGCTGGGAACTAAAGAGTGTACCTACATCCGATTACAGATGAGACAGATTGGAAGTTTTTAGTCCCAGATACTGCAAAACATGCTCCTGTCTTTTTCCAGAGTATTGTTAATTTCCAACAGTGAATGGGGATTTTACACGGCCAACTACTGAGGTTTTCATCCACTGTTAGGGTAACACTGTACAAGCACAAGTAAAAAACGTAAGAAATCCTAATTGAATGCATGAATCATGATGATTTAATGCATGTATTGATACAGAATAAATCATAAACTCCTGTTGCTCACCATGAAGTAATAAACAACTCACTGTAGACTAATATAATTCCTTTACATTTAGTAGATCATCACTTAACCCACTGTTACTTCATTCATTAAATTATATGCTACTAAATTATCTGGTTTCCACAAAAATGTCCATTTCAGTCTTGTGCATTTGATGAGCTTCTTTAAGAAACAGTATCAGATATTATCTAAAATATAAAGTCCAACTTCAGAGCCAAATCTTTGTTTCTATATAACCTGCTGAGCAGAAGATCACCAAAAGTCGTAGTTTAGACGCCACACATCATGTTTTTTTGTGGAAACCTGCTAATTTGGTGGTGTACTAACACATGTAGGAATTTACAGTGAACAGTGTAAAGTAATCCCATAAATCCACAGTGAGTGAATTATTATTCATAATTAGCAACAGGAACTCATGATATATCCTGCAGGAATATATTTAATCATTTTCATCGAGTTGCACATTAACCAAAGATTAATTTAGCATATGATTTGTGCCCTTATTATAAATTCTTACCAGAGTTAGCTTAGCTTCACACTAGCAGCTAGCTTAGCTCTGTTAACAAACATGACTAATTAACATGATAAATCCTATATTTAACAAGAACTTAATGCTAATGAGTAAGGAAGAGTTACTTTCCCTATTTAATTTAACTAAATTTAAGTTTATACAAATAAATAACCACAAATTGGTTAACTTTACTGGTGCTGGTACACATTCTGGTTTCTTCTTTTCTCAGCCCAGCTGATCGTTTCTTGGCTGCATACTGAACAGAAGCACAAGCTAATACACACATCTGGGGTGTAATAAAGCATTGATTAAATAATAAACAACCCAATACTTTCAATCCAAACTGAAAATATCAATTAAAATTGATAGTTATAATGTGTAAGACGTGTTTTAGAAAGAACATGTGGATTTGTTTCCATGTGTTTTGTATTGACAACAAACAACGTCTTCATTACGATGAGGAAAATGCAGATATTCAAAGTAGTGGTACTCTATTAACTGGTCTAAGAGCACAGCTCTACCCATCAACTGTGCCTTTCAAAATCTACCCAGCATCAGATTACAATCAGGTAACATTAGATACCTGGGTATAAATATTCCCTCCAGACTCT
>JBAMHW010000006.1:27553845-27572829 GCA_037177495.1 Rhadinocentrus ornatus
CTGTCCGGCAAAATATGGCACACAGACCACCATTCTGTATGTTAAGATGCTGGACAGGACAGGGATAAAAAAAAAAATAAAATAAAAAAAAAGTAGTGGTGTGTAACTATAATTAAGTCAAACTGTACTAACTTGGTTATTGTGACTAATTTCTAAAATAATTCTGTTTAGGCCTCTAAACAGCAGCAAGGTTTACGCAACACCCTGCTTTTAATCATGTGAAACTACAGATTGTTTTTCATTTAAATGTCTGATTGAGGTCAGGAATAAAATTAAAGTTTATTATTTAAGTTGATTGTTTGGGTTTGATATGAATAAAAGTGATTGTGATAGGATCAGCCTGCGATATCGCCTGAAATGATCAATGCATTCTGAATCAAATTAAAGTGAAATGGAATCATGGCAGAATTTGTGATATCAAATTCTTATTGATTGAGGTAATATAATATTGTATCATGATCAAACTTGTGATTTATACTTTTATAATATGTCTGGACAATTACAACCCATAGTCTGCTGTCCTAAAGTAATCTGTGGGATTACTCTGGGCTACATGTAACACATGAATGAAAACAACAATTCAGTTCCCTCCTGATGAAGCCAACTGGAGCAATTTTGGAAACACAGTGAAGCAGTGCAGAATTGTACTGTGTGTCTTAGCTTAGATCCAAATCTACCCGGTCTTGTTGGAAATACTTCACATGCCAAACAGATGGACCTCTCCATAAGCACCAAAAGATGCACCCAAGGAAAAGCAGGTAGAGAAAACAGAAGAATTTGAAGACTTAAAAAAAGGGCAGCAGAAGGAACTATCTGCTAGATGATTTAGATAAGCTCATACCCCCCAACAAACACGCACACACATACAAGCAGCACCCAGTAAACACCCTCCCTGTCCGTGTTCATCACAAGCAGCACATCTGGTGTGACAATGGCGCATCGCACAGAAAGCCGCCAAGCTGCAAAAAGACTGACAGCCTGCTCCTGTTTACGGCATGTTACCACGGCAACACGTCCATCAATCACACCTCGCAGCAATGGCCTGACCCACGCTTTCTGCCAGGGAGCAGAGCTGCAAAGATGAAGCCTTTTCAATTTACATGCTGACACACTCACTCTCTCTCTCTCTCTCTCTCTCTCTCTCTCTCTCTCTCTCTCTCTCTCTCTCTGGCTGCTATTTCACAAGTACACAAACTCACAAACACTGATAACTCGCTCAGACTCAAATGTGCACAAACAGTCAAACAGAAACACATTTACATCTATGTGGCTGTACTCAAGAAAACACAGCTTTTCCATTTTCTGCAAATGACACTGCCAACACATTACACAGAGCAGTAAGATCCTTTTTTATCCCCTCTATTCTCAGATAAAGCAGATGACAGGAAAACTCAAAAACAATTTGTATCACATCTTCTTGCTTCCCCTGCTGTTGGCAGGAGTTAAGTTTTAAAAGCACTTTTACTTGATTTCTATATTTTCAAGGGCAACAGAAACACAGGAAAACTGTTAGAGCAGATGTACAACAAAACAACATGAAGATCTAAGATTTTGCCTTTTCAAAATCATAGTTAAAGACAGATATTTACACCTTTCTGTGTTTAAGAGGAATAGTTCAAAATTTTGGAAAACAAACTTATTCAGCTTCTTGCTGAAAGTTGGATAAAAAGACGGACCCCATTCTAATCTTATCTGCCACCATATCATGCCCACAGGAGCAGCAGTGGGTTAGCTTATCTGAGCTTAGAGGCTAGATGAAGGGGAAAACAACTAGCCTGTCTCTGTCCAAAGGAAACAAAATCCATCTGTTTGCCCCTCTAAAGTTCACTGATTCACCTTTTACATCATATTTGTCTTATCTGAGCTAGAAATTGACCTCGTTCACAGCCAGGAGCCATTACTTCTTGTAGTCTCCACTGGAGCAGGGCAGCAGGTTTCCGGCTCTGGTATAAGGCTGTGATTTTTTGGGCGGATAAAGATATCAATCAACTTAACTAATGCTTTCCATGAAAACCAATCACTGTACTTACCCAAAAATCTCTAAACATCCCTGTCATGCTGCTAATGAAGAATAAATTTTAAGAAAGGTCTAAAAGGTTGTGCCAACTTTGTTTAAAATCAGCCTCCTTACCTGCACATGCTCCAGACTGTTGATCTGGTTAACCCTCCCTTGGCAAGCCTCTGATTGGATGTTCATGCTAACACCATGACCAGATGAGAAAATTCTAACCAATTACATGAAAAACAAACAAAAACAAGTAAATAAACATCTGAATTTCTGTACACATTGTGAACATACACATGAAGGAGCTGTTCGGGAAAGGATGAAGAAAATATAACTGTTGAGATTAGTGATAGAGAGGAAGAAGTAAGACAGCAAATGAGACTATGGCTGCGTTTGAAACATCTACTACATACTACTTCTTCTATGTAGTATGCACATTTGTCACTAACATGTAGTATTTGACCTTATAAGCAGTTTCTAGTTTAGGAAAAGTGTAAGTCACTATGTCCAATTTTGGTCCATGCAGGTTTTGCGTGTTTCCCTGCTCCAACACATCTAATTCAAATGAAATGGATCTCCACAACAGCTTGTTGTCAAGTTCTGCACAAGTGTGTAGCAGAAGCATCAGGTGCAGGCTTGCTTTCTATTGTCAGAGTTAGGACCAAACAAGGAGAAGCCGCAAGCCTTTATTTTAATTTTTTCGTCAAACAGACAAAAAAGGAAAATAGAGACTTATATAACCAGATAACCAGAGTAGACAGTATAAACATGATGGGATGGAGAAGCTGGTTTTAGTTTTAATGCTCCTCCCATTTGGAAAAAGCTCCCACAGAAATGGCTTCTTTTAGGGCACTTATTTAAACTTTTTTGTCTTTTTCCTGTTGCATTTAACCAGTCTTTTATTATTTTTTTTATTGTATTATTTTCTATTAAGTTTTATTTACCTTCCATGCCTGGAGAAGCTGCTTTAAACTGTGTGGTTTTTTTTATTGCATGTATATGTTTGCATCTGGTTGCTTTGTTTTAAGCACTTTCAGTTACTTTTGTCTGAAAAGTGATATATAAATAAAGTTTGATTTGATTTTGATTCAAGCAGGAAACAGCTGTCCTCCAGGACTGGAACTGAATATGCCTGCTGTAAGTAAACGATGGCATTGCTGCATTTATCTTACTTACTGCTTGCAGAAGAAAATGTGCACCTCTGTGGTAAAACTGTTATTAACTTATGTGCCAGGAAGGTGACGCCTGCTTGAAGGTGTAGAAAAAAGTAGGGTAACTGGTACTCAAATAAAAGAAGAAAAAAAAACTTTGTCAGATGTTGTGAATTTTCAGCTTGAATACAATGATAATAAAAATAAATAAATAATTAAATAACTGTATAAAATATTTCCGTTTTAATGCAACATAGACTCGTGTCTTGGGCATTATGAAGACATCCAGGTTGTTCTGTCATATAAATACCCGGGTACCCTTTTTTATTCTCAATTGAATCTTGATGTGAACACTGAGTCTGTGTACAAAAGAAATCAACAGAGTATTTATTTACTGAGGAAGCTGGACTCTTTTAAACTTTCTAAGTCACTTTGATGTAATTTCTGTTGTTCATTTATTGAATGCTTTCAACATTTTCCTTTATCTCTTGGATTTATGGACTTTCTATTAAGGATGGGAACAGTCTGAATAACGCTGTCAGGATCTGTTCAAAGGTAATTGGAGTCAAACAGAGATATTTGAATTCACTCAGCACACTCAGGTAAAAAAGAAGGTCATCACTATCATCAGCCAACCCCATCACATTATGACTGGTGGGTTTGAGATGATGCCTTCAAGTTGCTACTACTGAGCGCTCAGTAAAACAAGTAATTTCTCTGAGTCTTTTTTTCCTTCATCTATCAGGCTACTGAATAGTGACAGTAGTGGATTTTTACTCATCTTTGTTTGCATATGTTATTTAGTTTTTGTTTCTTTCACATAATTCTGGTCTTATGATCGTTTTGTCTGCTGGCATGCTGGTGCTGAGGTAGTCCATTGTTGACTGATTGTATATGTTATGTGGATGAGCTACAAATGAATTGCTCTTTAGGATCAATAAAATTGTCTCAATCTGAATCTGCATCCACCTGGATACGTTTTACACTGGGCAGATTTTGCAGTAGTTCGGGTAATTTGGGGTCTCTCAAACTGGAAAATCAGTAATGAAGCAACACCTGCAAACTAGTTCAGAAAGGCAACTCAAGTTCCACCTGCATGTTATCTGTCTCATATTCTAGATGCCACATATCAAACATACCTCTGGGTGGTCTTTTTAACCTGCACACTTCCCGTCTTGCCTTATACTTGCTGTTGCCTCACGACACAATAAGCTGCTTTCTCCTCATGCCATTATTACTGCTGCTGCTCAAACTTTATATGGTGCTTGGTTTTCTACTCCTCAACCACCCCAGCATCCACCTGCAGGCTCAACACTCTAATATCAAATTGGGATGATATAAACTCTAGCATTTGTTTTTTAAAAACAGACCACAATACGCAACAATAATCAGTGGAAGTAATATAAATAGAAAAGTTACGGGGATCGCATGGCCACAGAGAGTTGTTTTTTGTTATTTTTTACCTGGCTGGATGAAGTGTGATTTCCTGTGTGCAAATCTTCTGTGGAGCAACACGTTGGAACAGTGCAGCCTGCTGCACCATTAGCCCCGCATCCAACAATCCAAATCCATACCTGCAACAAACAAACATGCACTCTGTCATATGTTTGTTTACACACAAAACATTATTTTGCACTTTTATCCTCCCACACTTGAACCAAACAAACGCTAACGGCTCCAACGTAAGGAGGCAACAAGCCATTGACAAAGACGATGCAATCGCCTCCTGCTGTCAGGGCTGCAGCTTACGGCTGCTGTTTATGCTGCCTGTAATTGTCTGGAGGGATTGATTCACAACAACGTTCCATTTCACCGACCGTAATCAAACCTTATTATTCAGTCTTTACCACCCCAATACCACCCTAATTTTGATGCTGCAGACACAATGTTCGACCTTTGAGTGGCATATGACCACTTTTATCATGTTCTCATTTCCTCTTCACTGATCATCACTTTTAAATTATCCCCTCTCATCCTTCTTTGGCCTATCTTTTCCACAAAAAATACCTTGGTATTCAGTGTTTCTTTCCTCTCTAAGATATCCTTCACTCTCCTTCATCAAACCAAAATCTTTGCTCCGGAGCTCAGTGATGCTGAAATCACAATACTTAAAAGTGTTTCTTTCATTTTCCCTCAAATCACTCATTTTCATGCCCTTTCTCCCCTTCATCTCTGTTTAGTCAAAATCTCCGAACTCAAACAGAGTAATGGGGCCATGTCAACCTTCACTGCCCCTCCCTCTTAGAAACTCAGGGAGGATAACGAACAGCTAATTTCTACCATTATTACCACGCAGACCTTATGGCGTTAATCTGCAATAAGTGAAATTTATTATCCTGATGAAGGGGTCTTTTGGAGCAGCCGACAGAAGACAGAGACAGGCGAAAGATGAGCGCTGATCAATAACTCAATCTGTGGCCCTGCGTGGGGCTCTATCTCCTCTGTCTAAGACTGTCACAGCATCTGAGGAGGAGATGCGGGAGCTGCAGCCCACACCAACGCCATCCGCACAGCACACTGTGCAATCAATGGACACAATCTAATCAGCCACTATCGCCACCAATGACTTTTAGCATGTAGGGCCCAACATAATAGCATTAGGTAGACGGGCATGTGGGGTGGAAGTGAGCGGTAGAAGTTCAAGGACGTTTAGAGCCTTGTGAAAGCGTGACCTGCAGCAAGACACAGCAGGCAACAAGTGTAGAGTAGGAAGTGTTTTTATTTAGTAATAAATGTGTGAATAAGTCAAATAGAACAAATTTGAGAAGCTTTTGGGGAAGTGTTCACACTGAAGACGTAGTGAAAATGTGATATTAAGGAACTTCTAGACTCTTAAACCTCAATAAAGGTTTTATTTCAGATGATAGAATGTTGTAAGACTTGTTCAATTTAAAGATCAATGAGTTTCAAGGATCATTAGGAGACTTAACACAACACAGTATTTTATAGCAGTTCAGAGAAGTTGTAGTTGTAGACATTATTTTATCTCTTACTGCAGCAAACAAAATGAAAACAGAAGAAATAGCACATATAGAACATAAAAGGGAAAAAAGTTTAACATACAGATATGGTGCCAGACAAAGGTTTGGACATAAGGTTTGGTTTATCCACATTTTAGATGTATAAAGTCATGTTTTTTTTCACACATTTATGTCTGCAAAGTCATGGATAAAACAAGTCGTCATAAATCTCGGTGACAGCCATGTTACTGTCCGAACACTGTTAGCAATTTTTGTTCAAATGCAATCAACTAGAAGCACTCAGACAATGCAGACCTCCACCAAGCCATAGGCTCACTCACCTGAGGAAAAACCCCAAAAGGCCCAACACCCCACCCAGTTATCAACCCCATGCCAACACTCTTATGTATAATTCAATCTAATATCACAATTCTACATCCAACATCAGGATAGATGCTACATCTTATTTAGAATCCCTGACCCTGTAAACATCCCATGTCATACCCTTAGACACCAAGATATAACAGTCTTGAGTCTAAAGGCGCCAATCTGGGTTAGCTATTAGTTTATTTAACATCTTCCATGATGTCATCTTGTCTTTATTTGTTGAGTTAGAAGCTGAAATGGCAAAATTATCCCTCTCTCCCAGAAGTAAAGTAGAAAAAAAAAATTTGTGGATCCAGAGGGTGATCTATCACCAAAATCTAATCACTTGTTCCTTTATTCCAAGACAAATCAGTGCAGCCGAGTACATAACCTAACATAACATAAAAAAAAACGTAAAAAGTTGGAACCGGTTTGTGTTTCACTGGTGTAGCATCACCTCCTATTTTAACTGTGTAAATATCTGAACATTGAGCAGACAAGCTGCTGAACCTGTGGAAGAGGAATTCTGTCTGATGCGTGATCACCTGGGTCTTCATCATATTTTGTGTTTCATAGGTATCAAACGTTTGTACTTGGTGAAAGGTCTGCACAGGAGGCCTCTCCTACATGTTGTGTATGTGGTTTAGCACCATCTCGCTGAACTATGCAGTCTTCCCTGTCTGTATGGGAGCACGTGTTGCTTTAAAACATGTATTTTTCTGTACTGAAGGTGTGTGATGAGACCAGGTGGGGTCCTCATTGATGTAGACCCCAAGGAACCTGAAGCTGTTTACTCTTTCAACTGAAGCCCCGTTGATGGAAAGAGGGGGCGTGTTCCTCCCTCTGCCTCTTCCTGAAGTCCACAATTAGTTCCTTATTTTTGTTGTAGTTAGGATGGAGATTGTTGTCCTGGCACCGAGATGTTAGGCCTCTGACCTCCTCTCTGTTGGCCGTCTCATCATTGCTGGTGATAAGGACAATGACGGTCGCATCGTCAGCAAATTTACCGATGGTATTGGAACTGTGGGTGGCCACGCAATCATGCGTGAACAAGGAGTACAGCAAAGCAGTTTTCAGAGTCAGGGTGGAGGATGTGGTGCCCCCCATTTGCACAGCCTGTGGTCTGCCTGTCAAGATGTTCAGGATACAGTCACAGAGGGCGCTGTTGAGCCCAAGGTCTCTGAGCTTGGTGACGAGTTTGAAGGGCACAATGGTGTTAATCGCTGAGCTGCATACCTAGACTTCCTGTACTCCTCCAAGTCACCTGAGTTATAGGCGCCTGTCCGTGCTTTAGGTTTAGCACAGAACTGAGACGGGATCAGAATTCCCAAAAGGAGAGCGAAGGAGGGCCTTATACGTGTTGGCGTAAGGGGCGTAAACATGATCGAGTGTGTTATTGCCACGCGTAGAATAGCTGATGTTGTGGTGTTGGTGGTATCTCAGCAGGACTTTTCCTAGGTTGGCACTGGTAAAATCCCCGGCTACAATAAACGCAGCCTCCGGCCTTGAAGTCTCTGCCCTGTCCATAACTTCAAACAGTTCTTCCATGGCCTCGTTAGGGTCTCCAGGTCTGGAGTACAGCCCGTAGAAATAATTCCCACATCTGAGCACCACTTGCTGTTCACCATGAAATGTCTCACCTTCAACATTTGATAAATATCTGGTTTTTTTTAGAATTTTTTATTGTGTGTAAAACATTTGTTAAAGAGATTGGTTAATCGTTGCATTTTATTAAACAGTGTCTAAACTTTATTTTGGAATTGGGGTTGTACTATCCAGCATACATAGATTAGATTTGTCTGGTTACATTAATTACATCCGATTAACTGACACACCAATTGTAAAATTAGGGCCCACGGAAGACTTGTCAGGCTTCAGAAATATTTCCTCGAGATTACTACAAATTACTGTTTTTTGAAGATTTAGAGAAGATATTGTTTGAAACAATATACCACTGCTGGCAGCTGATGTTTGCCACCTTGGTCCTTTTAGTGATTAAATATACTCTCCCCAACCTGTACCCCCTAGCGAGCGCAGCACACCTATTAAATCCTATAGCTCCTGCTGATCGATCGGGCTTGCCCCAGCTCCACGGTCATAAACCCACACAGACATATATCTGATAGTAAAAGCTGCAGGAAACAGGTTTACCTTCGACATAACATGATGAAAACGACAGATTTTATGTTCCCTGCTATGTCAATGAAACAGCATCACTGAGCTGAGCTGCTTTCCGAGAAGATGCCCCGGCCCTTTCAGCCATGTCATCATCAGTGTCAGGAAATGAGGAAGGCAGCACACTCTGAGTAAACTTGACATTTTTCAAAAAGATCAAGAGTCATAGCTGGTTTGAGACATTGTTGGCTGGGTCAGTCGTGGAATTTGGGAAATATCTTTTAAGAAAGTGAAGATTTTTTGATAACAAGGCAAATGTCTTTCAGAATGAAACCCACATAATGTGATAGATATCAAGTAATTAGTCAGAAAATACAGTCATCCAATTTTCAACTTGTTTCTTTTCCACCTCCTGCGTGGTTGGAGGGAGGCTGAGCCAAGCTGACTACAGAGTGACAGCCGATCTTCTGTCCACGCAGCACGAAACGTGTTAAACCCCGACCCCCCGCCTCGCATATCAAATCTGTGGCCCTCGCAATTTCTCCATCCACTTTCACTCCTCGACTGCAAATGCCCTTGCAAACTCCTACACCCTCTTTCTTTTTATCTGTAAGGATGGAGGCCACTCCCCCCCACTCCCCCTCCCACACCCCAGACCTCCCCACCACTCCATGGGGCCTCTTTGTAACAGTTGAGAAACCTCTTTTCTCTTTTTGTTTTGTGAGCCTTCCCAGCTCCTTTCTCAGTTGATATTCACACCATCTGCCAAACGCGGAGTAAGGTGCACACAAACACAACCAAAACTGATGCATCAAGATCTCCGGGGTCGAGGTCTTTCCTTCGTCTTTGCACATGGTATTGAAAACACAGCTTTAACAACTGGTATGCTGCAACCAAAACAGATTTTTGTAGCCACCCAGGGACCTATAGCTACGGCGGTCTCACCCCTTGTTTGCGGTGGTACGTCCTGCTTAGTCCCCCCCAATAGAAACGGCTGTAAAGAATCACTCAAGCCGCACTAAGCAGCTGCCTGATAGTTAGGTCATTTTCCCAGGAGCCACAGAGTGGGCACTGGCAGGACCTCAAAAAAAAAAGGAAAAAAAAAGGGGGGACACCATCTGTTCAGTGCCTGAAAAGGTTGGTGACACCTTCTGTGGTACCAACAACTTCTAATTAAGCGGCCTGGAATGCTGCAGCAGCTCCAACAACACAGCATAATCTGATTTGTCAGCTTCACATGCCTTTCCTTCACATCTGGGCTTTTACTAATGAAAAACTGAATGAAGAGAAAACACCAGAGAAGGTGACATATGAATACTGCAGCAAGCAAAAAACAAGATTTTGTTTTGTTTTCTCCTATTTTGCTTCCTCCTTTTGTGCCACTTAATTAGAAGTTTATCAGGAGCTTAAAAGGCTGCATTAGCCCTTTGGTCCATCCCAGAGTGGGTTGTTTATATTATATCATAATGCACTAATTTCATTAACATTAGAACTTAAATGAAATAACAAATGGACTTAATATTCCTCTGATTTACATCGCTCTTGCAGCCAAATCTTCAGCTTAGATTTGTTACTAATTAGACTTATTAAGTAATTAAGAAGAGGTCTTAATTATGTCTGCGCCACTGGGACCTGCACTGCTGTAACCATGAAAAGCTTTGCTGTTCTGTGTGTAGCTTTGTTACTTTGGATCTTATGCCATTTCATCCATTTAACTGCTCTAAATGTGTGTTTTTGGAGCATTTTTTTCAGGGCTGAAATTACAGAGAAAGAAACACTCACTAGTGCAGCCTGAAAATGTCAAGTGAATTACCTTGTGAAGAGTTAAAAGTTTAATGAAATATATTGCGGGGAGGAAAATGAGGGGTTTGGCTCAGGCATGGACTTAGTCTCAGGAAAAAGGGCCCCGAACGGCCTTCTTAGTCTCCAAAGCCATCAGTCAAAGTAGCAGCCACCCGTCCCCGTCTTTTTACACAAGGAGACTTCTTTGGAAGCCACAGTGATCTACACCCCATGACCTCACTCTAAGTGTCCAACATGTTTTGATTTGTAGCTCCAGTGTTATTCAAACACAAATTCAAAGGAAGATGAAATTGGACAGAGAGATTTTTGTTGGACGCACACCAAGGTACAGTCCTTTTGGATGTCTCTGCCCTTGTGGGGAAATGAGAGTGAGCAAAGAGAGGGGAAAGCACTTAGTAAGCTCTGCGCTACATGCTTGGCAAGTGACTCTCTCCTGGTCCACAGTGCCATGCTGTCACAGTGGACAAAGCAAACTGCTCAGTATGACAGCATGGAGCTTTCGTCAGCCTTGTATAAAGAATACTATCTGCAGCTGTATGAGATCATTATAGGAGTTTAAAAGTTCTGAATTCAACATGCAAATTATAAAATAATGATAAAATCTTTAGTTAAAGAGCATCGGACTTGGACAGCACTTATTTAGTTAAAGAGTCAGTTCAGATCAAGTAATATAAATCATCAAAACAAATATGCAATAATTTAAGAAAAGAAGAACAAAAGATGTTTCATTATTATTTAGTAACTTTTGCTCTTTACTGCCACACAGACCCAGTGGTGGTACTTATATTTACTGTAACTTCAGATTCTTGCTTATTTCATGCCATTTCTAATTCATAATATGTTGGAGGGAACTACTACATCTTGCATCAACACACTCATCTGACAGCTTTAGGTTACTACAATTACTTTAGCTATTAATTAAGATTATGGCACCAAAAACATTCACCAATAAAATCTAATATTTTGCTGTAAAACAATTGCATTCCTGGACAATGCAGTTCAACATTTGCTCAGATTAAACCAACGGTAACATTTAAAGTTAAAGATTTGCCAATTTTCATAATCTAATGGCATCATGAGTCGTAATCTTAATCTAATCTAAATTGAATGTAACTGTTTTCATTTGTAACTTTCCATTCATCCTGGAGTATTTAACTACTTATATCTAATAAAAGCAACGTTTCTCAATCCAGGTGCTCAGGATCCCCTGCCAGCATGTTTTAGAAGTATCCCTAAAGTAACACACCTGAATTAAATCAATGGCTCATTAACAGGCTGCAAAGAACTTGATGAGGAAGATCATTAATTTGAATAAGGTGTGTTGAAGTAGGAACACATCTAAGACATGCAGGGCAGTGGGACCTGGATTGAGAAACACTGAATTAAAATTAGTGCACCTCTACACAGACAAAATACAAGTAATGCATCATTTTCTGCTTTAAGTTTCTAAAACATCAGTTATTAAAAATTGTGCTTAAACTGCCTCAGGTCACCAGGACCCTGACCACAACATCGATATTTGGAATAATCAAATGATGAGCGGTTTTATAACTGCTGCTGATCAGCAACAATAACATGCCTACATTGTTGCTTTGGATTTGTTGTTAAAATAAATGGCGGGTTGGAGAGGATGAGGCTGTTATGAAACTTTGTTATGATTTCTTTTTTTGTCTTCCAGCCGCCTCTAGCAAAATACCAAAATTGCTACTTACACATGAATAATGCATCATTGGGGGCTTGGAAGAGAGCAGGGTCCCCCAAACCCCCCATCCACACTTCTTGTAGCTCAGTAGGGTGCAGAGGGGTGGTGCGTGTGTCTGTGTGTAGTGGTTTGGGCGGAGGGCTGCACAGGCACCCCTCTGTTTGCCTGCTGCATCCCCCTGCTGGGAGACACGGCACCCCCTGCAGGAGGTTGCAGCGCTCCGCTTCTCCTGTCCCCGGGGGCACACACACACAAACACACACTCTGCACATTCAGCCCAGTTTATCTGCTGACCCATCAATCAAACGCACACATACAAACACACACAATCGGCATAAATATGTTGCAATTTTGACAAAACTAGAATGACTTTAGGCTCCATGATAAATCGACTCTACACATTTTTGGAAACTTTTTGCCAGCCAAGTTAAATTTTTTCATAGTTTAAGGAGGGAAATCTAATTTAGAAAGGTGAAAGCATCAACATATAACCATTTATTTAGTCCAAATAAAATATGTTGAAATAAACAAGTTAGAGGTTGGTGGAACATGCGTAGTTTATCCAGGCTGCCAGCATTCTTCAGTATGGTTATTACAAAACTGATCAATATGAAGACTTTATGTCTTTCCCACCCACCCAGCCACACACCTACACACATACAGACTGCATTTCCTCTCAATTAACCAACAATTACCTGCACATCTCCTTTCACAGGAAACTATATCTCTACATAGCTACTTCAGTATTAAGTGGTAGTGGGATTGTTAGTCTCTGGTTAAGCCATTTCTTTAATTAGCCTGCATACACACGGGCGCTTTCTTTCTTCTAAATAGTGGTATATATTGACCACAGGCTCAGTCACAGAGTAATTGGCTCAGCCATGAAAAAGGAGGCAATCTGGATAATTAATTAATCTATCTGGTGGGGGCAGAGACGCAAGGCCAGTTTTACAACCCCACCAGGGAGACTGAGACTCAAACTGAGAAAGACCTACTGCCCTCTGACGATCTATGGCCTCACACGAAATGGAAATGGCTTGCTAGAGTACATTAGGTGTGCACTCTTATTTCACACACAAACTCACACATGGATATCCCATAGGCCTTACACCTGTGCTCACTCATATATAAAAAAGACACTGTTTGCATGCATGCACCCACAGACATAACAGCTGTGGGTGGTTTTATGATGATAATAACTTTTCACACATTTTCAGCTGATCTTAATCACTGCTGTGGCTAAATCTTAATTTTAAAAAGAGATTTGAGATATAGTAAGGTCTCAAAAGTTCCAAAATGTCCTTATTCAGTGGGGATAAACCTGATACGGGTCCACAAAAACATAGTTCTATAAATACATGCAAACACACACATTCATCTGGAGTTACAGAGCCGACAGAGTTGTGAGGTTATTGATCTTCAATCAATTCAAAGAGTGACCAAATAAATGTAAACCAGCCTGCTCTCATTTCCATACAGGAATAAACAGCTTTTATTTACAGTGGTAAACGTGTCATAATAAATGTGTCTTAATCCCTTTTTTGACTCTGTTATTTCGTCACATATGAAAATAAAATTTTGCCTTTGTTCTAAAACTCACTGTTCAAGTGTTTGCCTGACCTAATTTTATCTCTTCAGATATGAAATGTACCAAAGGGACTTAAAAGTTTTGCTGCTCCTCGGTGCTCGATCTATAAAATGATAGCATTATACTTGTTTTCTACAAACATGCGTGTTTGTATTAATTACGCCCCCCCAGCGTTTAAGATGGATAAATGTTTGGAAAAGCTCCTTTTAATGAAATTACAATGACAGGAAGAGTCAGTTAAAGTGGTATGGCACGGTAGACCAATATAATATAATATATAGTTCATATTTTCATTTGATTGTATTGAAAAACTAGAGTTTAGTTTAGCTGTCAAGGTAGTGATTTACTAACCTGTTTCCTACTTTGTTTATACAGATAACTGTCAATGTCTCTCCAGAATCCTTCACATAAACAAAAATATCTTAGCATACTTCAGGTAAATTCCACAGCAAAAAAAAAAAAAAAAAAGATTACCTTGAATCCATTCATTACCAGAGATATTAATTAACAGGCCTTGCACATCAACATATGTGTCCTATCCTAACTTTAAAGCAACATTTAACTTTCCAAAATGAAAAACTCTGCTTCTGACTCATTTCAAAGGCACATTGATATTCATTATGTCCATTCCAGAGCCATTGATGCACTGCAGCATCCTGAACACAATTCACTTTTTTTTTTGGTTTCTGTCCCAGACTGTCACCTTACAGCAGCATTTCGCTTTATAGCACTATGTCACACACAACCAACTAGATATGAACACAGTGTTTGTTTTGAACAAGCACCATGGCCAATTCATCAAATAAACCCAACAACAACTAGATGACATTATTGGAGGAAGTGAGGAAAAAGAGAGAAAGTGATGAGCAAGAGATAAGACAAGAGTCAATATCTGGCTGGTTTTTACTGGCTGGAGAGAGCTCAGAGAAGAGACAGGATGCAAGACAGATATTGAATAAGCTCCTATTAGGAAGTGCCAAAGTGAGAAAATCTGCCAAAATTCAGAAGTGGGGGTTTAAAAACACTTGTAAAGCTTTGATAACGCAAAAAATTAAAAATAAAAATAAATGAAGTGTTTATTATCATTGATTTACTAATTGAGTTTACCTCTTGTATACATTGCAAATCAGTCTGCAGGAGAGTAAAGAAACATCCAAATGACTAATGTGTCATGCAGACATAAACGAGGCTGATTTGAATGAATGTAGAAGCCTCCATCAGTGATGTAGAAGGGATTTCAGGCACAACTTCACCTACTTTGTGCTTTGAGGAGGAACAAAACTATAAGGGAACTCCAGAAACAGCAGATCTAGTGTAAAAGACAAGTTTAGTGTGAGAGGAAAAGCTAAACAAGTTAGTCTCAGAATAAAAACATTCTGTAGAAGCAGGAGAATGATAGCATACTGAGTTTTTACTCCACTTCAGGGAGTGGTTTGAAAATAGAAGTTGAATCTTGGCGGAGGAGTGAGGTGAGGAGTGGAAGGCAAGAGGGGAGAGTAGCGTTTCCACAGTCTTAGACAATTTGTCTGTCAGTTTCAGGGTGGGATTTCAAACTCGAGAGACCGCCTTCCCTTCCTTCCTGACACTCTTTTTTTAACACGAGCTTGAGTTAGTGGCTGTCAGATCTAACAATGGAATGAATACACACAGAAACACACTCCCTCAGCTGAGGAGGAAAGTGGCAGGTACATCACATCTACAGTAATAGAGCAGCAGATGGAACTGGCAGACACACAGCACCAAACACACACATTCAACACAACACTATATTGCACATGTGCATTCTTCACATGCTATAAAAACACAGTGTCACGTGTACGCAAGAACAAGCTGCTTTTACCCTACGCTTATGAAATATCACATGTGAAAGTAAAACACATGCACGTAACAACATGGGAGTTTCTTCGGCAGTTGTGTTAAAATGCGCAGGTCAGCAATAGATGGTTTCTTTCTTGTAAGAATAAAAGAGACGTCAAAATGTTGGTCTTTACTGATGTTTCTGACCTGTCCCTCTAAGGTATGATATGAGCGATGGCATACCTACTGGCCCCGATAATCTCAGAGATAAATCATCTTTAGTCACTCTCCAGCAGCCTGACAGACAGACAGCTCTAAGTACCTGGGAGAGTGGCAAAGGGACACTTTAAAATCTCCAGTGATGAGGAGTATTGCCATTAAGAAAACAGTTAGCCACCCCCCCTCAGCTCCCTCCTATCTCCCAGAGTTTCTGGCTGCCATTTTGGCTCTGTCTCAAGGCGCTATTCTGGCTCTATCGCATGTCACCGTTCTGGCTGTCGTTCAATTCTCACTTTGGCGCCTGTTCAGCCTCCATTCTGGCTTTGCTTCAAGCTCCACGATGGTTGTTTTTCAGGGGTTTCGTTGTGGTTCTGTTTCAGCAGACCACTCCCCTACCCACCCATCACCTCTCCCCTCAGCTTCAGCACCCCAGGTAGCTGGCCTCCTGCCCAGCCTGCAGATCAGTGGGAGATCCAGGCTCAGGCTTTTTGTTTGGGGTGGCATTTTGCCTTTGTTTTCCCATCTCGCCTGTAATCTAAACACTCCAAACATCTCATGCTTGACAAATCGGCCCTGAGATGTGGGAGCAGCGGAAGACAAACGGCTGGAAGCAGTTCAACCCCAGGCAGGACTGATGGTGTCCGACTGGGCCTGACCTCCCAAAGGTTAAAGACACGTTCACTTACAAAGCAATCAATTACCCAGGCTGTGTGGGGCGCTTTTAACCAAACTCTCCTCCTGGCTTCCACACAGCTGGTGTTATTGATGAGGGTCCCAATGTACTGCATTCTCCAACCTGGAGTGTGTATTACATTTCACAATTGAAATAAATCTCAGATTCCTTATGGTAGCACCAACCTGAATGCCTTTCCTGCTTTATATCGTCTTGCTGTGCCCCCACTCCTCCTTTCCCTTTTCTCTGCAGGTTGTTGTAGCAGGTTTATTCTTGTAGTTGGGCTCCGTGGGCCTCGGCAGGCCCCTCAGCTGTTCCGCTGGGTTTGTAATTACCATTTCATTAAGAATGACAGTTTCGGGGGTTGAAGCACCATTTCATCCGGGTCTCGTGGGGAAGGCGCTTGCCGAATTTCCAGTGCGAGTGGCAATTATCTTTCTCCGTGTCTGCAATTCACCATTTTGTACTTAGTGGCTTGACAACGGCTTGGAACATTTTGCTGGAGTAATAATAGGTCTGGGATATTTACACTGTAGCCCACTCAAGCTTAGCTCCATGAACAGACTGATATGAGCTATCTGAAGAGACAGAAGCAAACTGCAGAAAATACTACAGAGACGAAAACTACACAAATCATGTGTACACAAAGTATTTCAATATGGTTACTTGAAAGCTGCAGAAAACGTAAATAAATAAATAAAATAACGCATAGGGTTTAGTCTTCCAGATGGATTGTGGTTCCATCATTTTTATTTATGAATTAGTTTATAGTCTGAAGATTTGTTAATTTAATATATTTTTATTTTAAGTTAAATGATCAAATACTGCTTGTTGTTTCCATTTTGGCCACTTGACAAAACTGACTCCATGTCAGTAAAGCCTCTTGTTAAACTGGAAAAGTTGAAGTATTACAAGGTGTTTTAATACAAGCAAAGCACATTTAATTGCAAAGGACCAGATTAAAATAAATGACTAGAATTTCATTCACTGTACTTGATGTCTGTATCTATATGTGAACTGGAGGATCTTTGTTCTCCTTAAATGCCAACATCTTTGCAATTGATCCGTCTTGTTTTTAATGCACAGCTTGTACATTCACTGATATGTATGCCAAGATAAGTGCATGAACATGTGCATTAATGGATAGGTTATCAATTTGAAAGCATTTTGAAACATTTGTCTCAGTAAATAATTGTATGATTACTGAATAATTGGGGAGTGTTATTTTTCCATTTGTTCACACTGTCCTTGAAGGGATCCCTTTCTTGTAAAGATGCAATCTTGGACACAAGAGCCAGCCTCCTAAAGTTGAGTCCAAACAGTTAGTGATAGATTAATCAAATGTAAAAACACTTTTACTCTCTTTGTCCCTCAATATTTCTAATGTCCTACAACTTAAATACTATTGGCAAAATTTACAGAGGCATAATAGAGCATCCTAATTGACATCATAACAAACTAGCATAATGTGCACAGTCAAAGACTATGGGTAATTTAAACTGCCTAAAATATCATCTGTATCCATCTAGCCAACATTAGTGATATCATTCAGGTAGGGAGCCTTCACACTGTTCAAAGGACAAGAAGAAACAGAAAAAGAGAGCCCATACCTTTGGTTTAATTGAATCGATGTCATGACTGAGAAATCATTGCAGAAAGCTAGATTATTGTTATGTGCTTTCTTTGTAAGCAGAGTAATAAATTAATAAGTTTTAACACAAGCCATGAAATTATTGTAAATGCTCACTGGACACACTTGAAGGTGAAGTCAAAAATTCATCTTTTATAGGAAAGAGGATTGTACACATTGTCAGACTTTCTCTCGAAAATGTTCACAAGCCACAAACATGGTTGTTTATGCAGTCGTACAGGAGAAGACGTCGCTCTTATTGCATTAATTTCCTATGGAACTTGCATGATGAGGCGAAAATTGCTGCCCATCTCCAGCCAAGTGTCAGGCGACATTCTTGCATGTGAGATGTTGCGCTCGTTCATCATAGAAGTGCACATGAGGACTTGCGACGTGACACAAAACCAGAAAATTTTTCAAATTTTGTCGCTGCCGCGTGGCGCCTCCATCAGTTTGTCCAAACATAGGTCCTGAATTTATCTGAATCAGACTTGAGGTCTGCCATCAATTATTACTATTTCCTAGATAATAAACTCAGATGAACCCATGTTTGCCTTTTGTTTTTTGTACAATGGAGCACCTCCACCTCATCTAAGGCCAAGAGGCAGCAAAACGAGGACTTACCTGGAGCTATTTCATTAACGACTCAACGGACCTTCTTATCTCTATATATAAGAAACTTAGTACACTGCTCAAAAAAAAAGGGCACACTAAAATAACACATCCTAGATCTGAATGAACTATTCTGATTAAACACTTTGTTCTTTACATAGTTGAATGTGCTGACAACACACAAAGATTATCAATGGAAATCAAATTTATTAACCCATGGAGGTCTGGATTTGGAGTCACACTCAAAAGAAAAGTGGAAAAACACACTACAGGCTGATCCAACGTTGATGTAATGTCTTTAAAACAAGTCAAAATGAGGCTCAGTAGTGTGTGTGGCCTCCACGTGCCTGAATGACCTCCCTA